>JAQHUG010000171.1:3964790-4025387 GCA_028555095.1 Dicrostonyx torquatus | reverse complement strand
CCGGTGTGGATGCTCACACTTTCATCAGTCAATCGGTGTGGATGCTCACACTTTCATCAGTCAACCGGTGTGGATGCTCACACTTTCATCAGTCAGCCAGTGTGGATACTCACACCTTCAGGCTTCTGAAGGAAAATTTGACCTGATAAAGTTAAAGACAGCCTAGAAGTTGTCTGGGTGTGCTTGAGACAGTGTTTTGAAATGTACAAGAACAGCTGGGTAATGGTGGTGCATATCTTTAGTCCTAGCGTAGATGTTATTAAGCACTCAGGAGGCAGACATAGGCAGATCTCCATGAGTTTGAGGCCAACATGGTCAACACAGTGTACTCCAATATAGCTAGGGCTACAAAGTGAGACCTTATCTTAAAATATACACAGTATATACATTATATAATATATATGCTTGTAAATTTGAGCTAGGAAGATACTACATCTAAAAGCTCTTTTTGCAAAATATCATCTGATTAAAAGATCCAGTTGACCAAGACATAAAACTCGGGGAATATGGGATCTGATAAAATCCAGTTGCCAAAAAAATTGAGATGTATATATGTAAATTAAATAATCATCAAAAACATTGCAGAAGAATGAAAACAAAGTGAAAAAGTCACTAAGATTAAAATCTGCTGATCTTGGGTCAAAACAGAACAAAACCAAGAGAAAAACACATTAAGATGGCTAAGAGAATGTTCATTGTTAAAATGTGGATCTCTGTTGATATGAACTGAGTCACTGTGTTCTCTCCCCATAACAGTTCCTGTGCTGAGATCCTAACAGCCAAAGGTGTAATATTTGGCAATGGTACTTTTGGTATTTAATTAAATCATGAGCTCACATGATAAGACTCATGCCTTTATGAGAAAAAATATTACTAAAAAGATTTTTAAAGAGTGTCTTCAATTCCAATACATTGTCCACAACCATATGTTTATTACTAATGATCCAATAGTAGATGTTCAGCAAAGCTAACACTTGCTCCCATTCCTTTAATAGATTGAGGTATATTACAAATTTGGAGTACTTATCACATGACACACTTATCAATTCAAACTGCCATCAGTTTGTAGGATCTAAAGAATCTCATGTTGCAATAGTGCTGCCAATAGCAAGAGTGCTGCCAATCTTAACTGTAAAGTGTCAATAATTATTGATAATATGGCTCCTTTCATAGACATTACAATATGGCTTAGGTTTAGTGAAATGAAAATATGAATTAGTATTGAGGATTAAAGCATAGGCAAAGAAAATGTTAATAGATACACCAAAGTAGAAATCATATAGTATATATTTTCTCCTGCAATGTGATAAAAAACCCTTTTACTACTAAACAGAAATTGAGCTCATTTTTATTACACTCACCTCCTTTCATCTGTGAGAAACATTTTAATACTCTCAGTAGATGCTTAAAACTTTGGATAGTTCAGAACTCTCTATATCCTATATTTTTTCCTATTTATACACAACTATGAAAAAGTTTAATTTATAAGTTAGTGCAATAAGAATAACTAGAATAAGTAATAATAAAATAAAACAACATACTTATAATATGTTGCTGCCAGTAAGCATGACTATTCACAAACATGCAGACTGGTTCATTACTAGTAAAATACAGGAATTGAAAGACTGTAGCAGTCCATCTCATAACCAAGATGGCTAATTAATGAATAAAATAGAGGTCTGGCATAGTATAGATGCAGGGATGAGTCACAGTCCAGGAGGAATGGCCAGGAAGGCATGACGTTTTATAAAGCTGTTCAGAATGGCATAAATTATTATTGTGGTGATTTTTTTCACTTAATATTTTCCATCCACGGCTGACTAAAAGCAGTTGACTAAAAGTTTGATAAACAATACCATGACCAACAGAAGACTATAATATAGGATTCTAAAACACCAAAGTAACTGTTAGGTCAAAGAATATATAAAAGTCATGAATAGAATTTATGTAATAAAGAATTATTTAAACAACTACATCAATAATCAGAGAAAATGTTAAATCCTTAAAAATCCTTCTTAACTGAATATGAAAGATGGAAACAAGTGATTAGATAACTCACTTAAGAAGATAAAAATCAGCAAAGAAAGCAGAAAAAAGAATCAATTCATTAGATAAATAAAATTATAGTAAATAGAACAGTTAAAGAATTAATAGAGAGATTAAACATCAGTTCTTTAGAAAAAGAACAGTGTAAACAAGAAAAATGGATTAACAAGAAACAAAATCTACATATGAGAAAAGAATTATCAACATGCAGAGAACTTGAAAGAATTAGAAATATTTGACCTAGCTCCATGAATAAAAAGAATATCCTTTTTTAGAAAGAAAAGTTTTAGAAATCCAAATGGACTAATAAATATTATGTCACTAAGCATCCTACCAAGAGACAAAGACTTCTAACAGAGAAGTTTAATGTCAATAATTAATAATTCAGGTGCTGAAGTGCTGAAAGAAAAAAGGGGGTGGGGATGGTGTGGGCATTATGGCTGTGAGACACATCCACACCCACCTTAGGTCAGGGAAATAAGGGAGAGCTTGGTGTTATCCAAATCTAAGAACCCACTGCAGAAGCCTGTCAAACCTAATGCTCAGATTTTACTACTAGGTATTCCAGGTCCAACTGCTATTGCTGTCACTATGCTCAGAGCTGGGACTCAGACTTCTGCAGAAAGTCTCTACTGTGGCTGCTATATCTTAGGAGACACCATGAGGCTGGTTCTTAGAGCACCAAAAGAAGATACAGACAGAACCCACGTGCTGCTGCTGGAGTGGCCTGTTGCTATGGAAATATGACAAGAACAGAAAAAAAATAGAAGAAACCCATCTTGCCTAAGCTTACACTTCAGTTTTTCTCCAGTTAGGTTTTTGAACTAATACAAACACTTGAGAGGCAGCAAACAAGCAAAAGAGTCTGGAAAAATAATGTTGTGGAACAATCTTTTTGTATGCTGTGGAGATGTAGTGTTCTCATTGGTTTAATAAAGAGCTAAATGGCCAATAGTTAGGCGAGAAGAGGTTAGGCAGGACTTGAGGATAGGGAAAAAGCATGGGGATAAAGGAGGGGTAGGATTACCAGAAGACATGGAGAGAAGGAAGAACATGCACTGTTGAAAAAAGGTGCCGAGTCATGTGGTAGAATATAGATAATAAATATGAGTTAATTTAAGTAATAAGAGCTATTTAATAACAAGCTGAGCAGTTATATTTAATAGTAAATCTCCATGTCATTTATTCTGTCTGTCCCAATGAAAAGCCCCACCTTCAAATGGCGCACAACATGGGATACCTACATTTACATAAAGCCTGAAACAGCTTTAAAATAGTTCAGAACACAGAGTCAAATGTGACATCCTGGTAACCAAAGACTCATGAATAGGCCCAGCGTACAGAGACTGCCTGTGGGCTGGAACCAGCTTCCAGCACCATACACTAAGCTGAGCCACACTGGCAGGTGACATAGTAGTTTAAGATTTGTCTCATGAGATCAGAAAGTACTACAGATGCTCAGTAAACACAAATCCAGACAAAAGAAATTTATAAATAGGTTGCAATGTGTTTAAAAATGTATATAGGTTTTAGAATAAAGGGAGAAAAGGTATAGAGAGTCATATAAAATAGTTTTAAAAATAATAAAGTCTTTAAAAAGAATAAAGTAATATAAAAAAGTCACATAAAGTTGGAAAATACACAGGGAGTCTGGATCCTGTATGTTACTGTGTTATCTTTAAATTTTTTGATTGTTGATGAATGAGCAAAAGCTGCTGAGGGACATTCTGAATTATTTTAAAAGTGTCTTGACTTCAAAATGGAAGTCAAAAGGTGTATTACTTTGGGAAAGAGGTTATGTTTTTGTTCCCACAGAAAATGAAAGACTGTAGATGCATTCAAAGTTGAAGAATATCAGGTTTTATTGTGGAAGACCCCTGAAAATCCTGGCTACAGGCATAGAACAAGGGGACCAGACACCAATTAAAATGGATGACACAGGTGATCCAACATCTCAGAACACCTCTGTTGCAATTTCCTCAGGATTCTGCATCTAGAACTACTTCAAGGCTGCTGGCTCAGATGATCCAGCCTCACAGACTAATCCTGATTTTCTCAGGGTCTTATAATGTTGCCAGTCCCCCCAGATAATAGGAAGCATTCAAAAGAAACAATTCTCACATTCCCAAGAGATAGGGAAATGACTTTTGGTCATTTGATTGATTATAGATGTTCAACATCATTTAGGGGTAGGTTGGTTACAAGTTATTATTTGTCGAAGTTGGGAAGAAACCTAAACAAAGGAATTAAATTCAATGATCTCTTTCTGAAGGAAAAAGGGTGATATACTATAGGAATGATGAGATAAAAGGGTAGATTAATGAATCTACTTTAATCCAAAAAGCAACTATTAATCTCAAAATATTTTACATTTGTATGAATTTTGGTTTAGTGATGAAAATTTAAAGTTATTTTTTTACATTATATACATAGTTCCATTCTTGTTTGGGGCTTTGTGCTTATGCAGTTTATTTAAAATGTAATGTATGGCTGGGCAGTGGTGTCACATGCCTCTAATCCTAGCACTCAGGAGGCCGAGGCAGTCAGATCTCTGTGAGTTTGAGGCCAACCTGGTCTACAGAGTGAGTTCCAGGACAGGCTTCAAATGCTGCACAGAGAAATCTTATTTTTAAAAACAAACAAAATGTAATGTATAATTACAAAATACATTAGTAGTTAGTCATCTATAATTAAACTTATAGTCATGTTACCATGTTTTCATGATCAAACTTATATTTAAATAGATAGATGGTCTTTAAATACTTTAAAGACCTACAGAATATGGCATTTAAGATGTTTAATAACCTGAGGCTTTTCATGATAGTGAAACATGTCTGCTCCTGACAGCACCAATATACTTCAGAGAAGATGATGGGCATCACAGAACCACCATATAGAGTTTACTTTCTTTGTGGAAAAAGCTAGCCACTGAGGCAAGAAACTGCACATGCCTCAACTATTGACAGTATGCCAAAATTGGACAAACAGAACACAAAAGAAATGACTGCCAAACTTTGCCAAGACAAATAGTACAGTCCTTCAAACTTTTCTGTTTCTCAAAAACATCTGTCAGATATTCTAGGCCTGTAGGCCAAAGATGGATGCCCCAACATTGCAGTAGAACTTTGGGTGACTGTCCAGGTAGCCAGATATCCCTTTTGTTAGGTAATATTACATCCTTCTGGGATTTTTGATGGGGCTAAAGACTAAATAGTTAAATGTATAGTTATGGTAAAAAGTAAAATAGGTATAAAACATTAGACTTACAAAGACAAGATAGATTAAATAGAGTATTTTCTCTAAACTTGCCAAATACAAATGAACTAGATATTGTAACTGTAATTCTTACTTGATAATTGTTTTTGTTGTATATAGTGTTACTATGTTAAAGTTAAAACATTCCTTTTTAATTAGACAAAAGGGGGAAATATTGTAAAACCATCTTTTTGTATACTGTAAAGATTATTGCTCTCATTTGTTTAATAAAAGACTAAATAGCGAGGTAGGAAGCAGTTACATGGGACTTGCAGACAAGAAAAAAGCAGAGGAATGAAGGAGGACAGAGTCACCAGAATGAAGCAGGAAGCTGCAGGAAGAAGCAAAGTGAATATGCAGTATTGAAAAAAGGTACTGAGCAATGTGGTAGACAAATAACAAATATGGGTTAATGTAAATTGTAAGAGCTATTTAGTGATAAGCCTAAGCTATCAGTTAAGCATTTATAATTAGTAATAAGTCTTCATGTCATTTATTGGGGAGCTAGCAGTCCTGACACCCCCCCCCGAAAAAAAAACTGCCTAAAACAGAGTTTGAAAAATTCCAATCTCCATATGTTTTCCTATGGTTAAGGAGCTGGTTTTAATTGTTGGTGGATTCTATTTGTATATATGTATGTGGTGTTCAAATCAATATTCATTAGTATGACTAGGTTATAGTGATGTCTAAAGCCTCTCTGTGAGGTTTGTGTATCAGAATCATGCATATTTGAGAAAAAGAATCTGCCAGTATTCTAAAAGAATAATGCCCAAAAAACAATGCTTCATTTGGAAATGAGAAATATTTGAAAACTACAGAGTCTATTAATATATTTTGCCATACTAACTGATCACAAGAGAAAAACTACAAAATCATCTCAATAGTTGTTATCAAGGCATTTTTAATTAAAATCCTTCTTGATTTTTAAAATCATGGGACTATTTGTTTATCAGAAGCAACTATACTTAATTCAGATATATTTCATTCACCTAGTTGATGCTTATTAAGTTCCTCATGTAGCAGGTCATATACAATGTGTTGAATGGAGAGCAATTAATAGAAAAGACAAACTGCCTATTTTCCTATATTCTATTTGGGGAAAGACAGTCAACAATTCTATAAGCTTATAAACTGTGATTAATATTATAAGGGACATCAAGAAGATAATGGAATCTTCAATAATGCTAATGAAGATTTGTTTTAGACAGGTGGTTAGAAAAGATCTTTGTAGTCAGGTGGTGATGACACAAGCATTTAATCCCAGCACTTGGGAGGCAGTGGCAGGTGGATCTCTGAGTTTGATAGGTCAGTCTGATCTGCAGAGCAAGTTCCAGGACAGACAGCCAAGGCTGTTATACAGAGAAACTGAACCAAACAAAAGAGAGAGAGACTGTGACTTGTGATCTAAAGATCTAAAGAATGAACCAGCTACACACAAAACAATAGGCTCCCAGAAAAAGACAGAAGACTTGAAGGTGATAGATTGAGACAAGATGTGAAGCATGAAGGAGAAAGTATTGGCAGGATGATTTCCAAGTATCTGCCATGAGTAACGGGCTTGATAGAGGTGCCACTTCTGGAGAAAGGTAACATCAAATGGGGAGGGGGCAGGTTTGTTGAAATGAAAGTCTAGTTTTGGATATGTTGAATGTGGGATGTCTGGGAGGTATCAAGGTGAGGAAGGGAGGTAGATACCGGAATGTGTAGACTAGAGGACAAGGGAAAGAATTTTGTCTAGAAATGTATTATTATTATTTTCTTTCTCCCTTCATTTCGTCTTATTTTTGAGATGGTCTCACTATGTAGCCCTGGATGTCCTGGAACTCTCTATGTAGACAAGTCTGGTCTTGAACTCACAGGAATCCATCTGCCTCTTCCTCTTGAGTATTGGAATTAAAGGTGTGCCCTATCGTGCCCAGATTTATTTTATTTATTTTAATGTAATCCAGGCTGGCTTTGAATTTGGGATCCTTGGGCCTCAGCTTCCCAAGTTGTTGGATTTCAGGTATCCACCATAAGGTCCATCAAGACACATGCATCTTTTTATCAATCACAAATGAGAAATTGAAAAATTGGGGAACAAAAGCTAAGGAAATAGTCCATTCCTGGGTAAACAGTGTCAAATACTGACAACATCCAGCATTAATAGAAACTGGAAAGTGGATTTGCAACAGAGTAATATTAGGAAATAGCATTGCAATCAGTAACACTAGGAAGAGAAATTGTGGAGCTATAGCTTTAAGCATGGCGCAGAGAACTGAGGATGAATGGAAAGAGGGAGGAAGACAGGTGGAGTAGGAGGTAGGATGTGAGGGAAAAGTGAGAAATCAGGTAGCTGGGATGGGGTAGCAGGGAAGGTGACCAAGGAAATTTGTTGTTGCCAGTATAGTACACTTTTTGTGCTCGAAACCCTTTTAGTCAATTGTATCTTGTAAGAACTAGAATTTGGGGTAACATTCAAAAAAATGATTTTACTATTTTCTTATGATTCACGCTGTAGTATCTGATCACCTCCATGGTGTCCCTTCTTGATGTGTAATAGAAAGCTCCAAACATAGTCCAAAGGAAATTCTTGGTTTTCTCACTTCAACGCCTCAGTGTTATCTCTATCTTCTCCCAGAAAGTTGACTTTATGCATTCTATCATCTAAATAAAATGTCAGGGATTGCGTTGGCTCCACTTTCAAAATATACACAGAACAAGACTAGTGACCAGCACTTGCACTTTTAAGTCACTTTATTGCCTTTTTGGCAATGGTTTCCTGACTGCTCACCTAGCTTTTCCCTTTACTCTTCCAAAGTTCTCAGCTCAGAGAATAACACAGGACTTCATCTAAAACTTAAATCAGGCCTTGGTGTGCCTTTGCTCTATGCATTCCAATGACATTTCTTTCCCCAATGAAATGCCAATCTTTTCCAATGGGATCTGAGCCAGTGGCCTATGTGACCTCATCTCCTAAGTGCTACTGTCCACTGTCTGTCTCAGTCACCCTAGTCGATTTGCCATTCCATGCTTACTTTTGCTTTAGAGCCCTTGTGCTGGCCACACCCTGCGCCTGTTCCCTCCATGTCTGCATAATTTACTTTCAATCTTTCCTTTTATGAGTTCTAAAACGACTTGTTCTTCAAATACCAGCTTTCCTCAGCCTACATCGTTTGAGAGATTTAAACTGTAAGTGATATAAATATTCACATTTTGTATGGTTAGGGATTTATGAATTAAGAATATTGGTAGTTTTCTTCCATGGAGTGATACTGGCTATATCAACCACTCCAGGGTAGGTCTCATGTTAAGGAGTAATTGACCAAGATATGATGGATTTCACAGTTTTCCTTGTGCTTTTATTTGGTTACTGTATGGTGTTTTTCTGGGTTTTGGGGGTTTTTTTGGTGGGGTTGGGGAGGGGTCTTTTATTTTGGTTTCTTGGTTTAGGGAAGTTTTGTTGTTATGTTGGGTTTTTATTTGTCTTTTGAAAAAGAATTTAAAGTTGGATGAGTAGAGAGGGGAGAGGACATGGAGGAGGGGAACAATATGATAAAAATATATTAAAATTAAAAAGTATTTAAATTAATAAAAATATGATAATAAAAAATAATGGGTTGACATGGAAAACACAGTCAGAGACTTAATGAGAAAGAGAGAAAGAAAGTAAAAAAGGAGAAAGGAAAGAAAGAAAGTTGTTTGTTATATTTATAGATTGAATGAGAAGTGTCTCCCAATGACGGATGTAATTTGAACTCTTGGCCCCAGCTGGTAGTGCTGTTTTGAGAGGTTGAACCTCTGGAAGGCAGAGCTTAGTTAGAGGGAGGTCCATGGTCCCTGGAAGGGCCTTGAAGTTTGTGTCCAGCCCTATTTCTGGTCTTCTTTCAGGAGGTCCTCTTATCTTGTTTCACTAAGATAGCAGGAGGTAAAGTGTTTAGCTATATCCTCCTAATACCATGGAGTTATCTTCAGGCATGACTTCCTACCCAGGATAGAGAGTATTATGCCAAAACATGGGCCAAGATAGTTTTCCACCATTATGTTGTTTAGCCAGGTAGTTTATCAAAGTGACAAGAAAAATTAAGCAATACAATTGAGAATTTCCCAAAAATTTCAAGTTAGAAAAAATTCAAGGTTCCAAGGTCTTATACTATAAAAAAAAAAACAGCAGATGAACTACAGACATATAAACATTCTTTTTAATTACAGTTCTCATATACGGTATATCATACTGAATATTAGCAAAATACACAGTCACAGCCCAGCAATACCTTCATATTTACTGCCTACCATGATCCTGATATTCTACAGGAAATATGCCTCACTGTTTTAGTCACTATTTTATTGAAACAAGGGACACCGCAACCATGGCAACTCATAAAAACATGTTTAATTAGGATTTGCTTATGATTTCAGAAGTTTAGTTCATTTATCATCATGGCAGGGAGCATGGCAGCACACAGGCAGACATGGTACTGGAGAAATAGCTGAGAGTTCTACATCTGGATTCTCACGCAGATGGGAGAGAAAGAGCCACTGGGCCTGGCTTGTGCTTCTGAAAACTCAAGTCCAACTCAAGTGACAAACCTCCTCCAACAAGGCCACATCTACCCCAACAAGGACATAATTCTAATTTTTTTTTATGTAGTCCCAGTCCTTGGTGACTGAGCATTCAAATACATGAGCCTGTTGGGGCATTCTTACTCAGACCACCACCCTCACTTTCTTAGTTAGGGTTGCTATCACTGCGACGAAACACCAGGATCAAAAAGCAAATCTGGGAGGAAAGGGGGTATTTGACTGACACTTCCATAGCATTGTTCATCATCAAAGGAAATAAGGACAGGAACTCAAACAGGACAGGATCCTGGAGGCAGGAGCTGATGCAAATCCATGGAGGGGCGCTGCTTACTTGCTTGCTCCACATGGCTTGTTCAGCCTGCTTTCTTATAGAATGCAGGACCACATGCCCCATGGTGGCACTGCCCACCATGGGCTGGGGCTGGGCCCTCCCCGATCAGTCACTAATTGAGAAAATGCCTTAGAGCTGGATCCCATGGAGGCTTTTCCTCAACTGAGGCTCCTTCCTCTCTGATGACTCTAGCTTGTGTCAAATTGACCCCCAAAACCAGCCAGGACATCCATCTTTAATCCTTCATTAACCTTGCAAGGTGAAGGAATTGAGGCTTACAAAGGGTACACGTGGCTTCTGAGCACACAAGCAACAAAACATGACAATAATTTCCAGAGGGATGGTAGGAATAGTGGGAAGACAATTCTGACTCTGGGCTTTCTGCTCTTTTTGTGACACTGGGCAATGTGCCACTTACATTCCCTCAAGTAGATGGAAAGTTCATTTGAGTAATGGATTTGTACTTAGTTTTAATATCTAAAATTATTCAGATGTTTCTATGGTGTTTTTTGGGTGTATCATAATAAAACTTTATCAAAACGGGTATGCAACTGAAGAATGGATAAGTAAGGTAAATACAGCAGAGGCCTTTATAAGAACACAGAATTGGTCCCTTACTTTGATAGTGTAGTGAGTCTTTTTTAAATTTATTATATCATCTTATATATAGCATCATGCAGGTGAACATGATTTCCTTCTATATCATGGCTTTTAAGTGTATTGGACAGCATTCCAAAATAATTAGGAAGTACATTATATTCCCATTGGACATACTCCATTTTAATTTCTGGCTCAAAGAGGAAACAGAAGTAAATGGAAGGAAGGAAAGGGGGGAAAAGATAGAAAAGGAACAATAGAGGATAGGAAAGGGGGAGGGGATGATTGACTGTTACTGTTGAGAAGATACAACCGGGGTTGTATTTTAGAAGGGAGTCAAATAATACCTTATACTTAAACAAAAAAATTAGATTTTGACTAAACAGGACATTAGGTAGTAGTAACTCAAACACTGTATTTTCTGGCCAGGCAGGCATTACACAAATGGTAGAAAGAAATGTGAAACACTTGAACCAATTGATTGAATGTATGAAAGTTATGGTCCCAGCAGTAGGTCAAGAACAACATTATAAAAGCAGCTGAACTGGATGTTAGAATGGCAGCAAATTTGCTTCAACTTTGATATAATGAAACAGAATGTGTTGCCTGAAATTAAATGGAAAAAAACACAATAACTGAGAATGGAATGAAAAAACACCAAACCTTGGCTTAGAATTTCTCAACTTAACATATTACAGAGTCCCAGGAATCTTCAACTTGGAATATTCTGGATTCTGCATCCTAAGTGCTGTGATTCAGATCATCATATCCTTCTGATAAAGGAAGAGACTAAATAAGAGTGATGCACTTTAATACCCGACCATGGTATTCTGTTTATTCCCCCTTTCTTGTTTAACAATTTTTTTGCTAAGCAAGTCAAGATTGTTGCTCTTTCTAAAACCCAAGATGCAATTACTGCATAAGTCACTTCAGTATTGTACTTAGATTTGCAACTAGTTTAAATCAGAATTAGAAAATTGTCTGAGTCTGTCCAGTAGAATCCAAGGGGTCATTTCTATGGACACCCTGTCATCCTAGATAAATATTTACAATAAGTATTTTTGAACAAATCATGCCACATATGAACATTTTCATAATTCTGGCAAAAATAAGCACTCACTTTACACAAATTACACAAGGCACTTGGTGTTTGAAAATGGAAAATGTGTCTCCTTGTTTAATATTTTTTCCAGGAACAAAATGATAATTAGAGCAAAATCAAGGTATCCATTAATGGTATACTTATAAATTTATTTCCAAGTTTCTACTTATTGTGGAATCATTTAGGGGACAAAGAAATTGATCATGTACCCTAGATGGATTTCCGATACTCAAGACTAATGCTAACACAAAATTCAGTCTTGTGAGCTAAATTAGCTAAGATAACCTGTGCATTGCAACATAGCTCCAAGCTAATGTAGTTAACATAGACCTCTGATCAGATTTAGAGTATAGACGAAGGCACAGGGAGAGTCACAACTCCACCAATGTGCTCATTTTTATTTATTTGTAAGGCTAGAAGAAGAGATGTCACAGAAAGAATAAACCCACATCAGATGTTTCTTGATAGTCCCAGTCATAAGCAACCGATCAGAATGGCAAAGGTGAATATGCATACATAAATGTGCCAAACAAATGAATACTTAGAAATAGCATTTAAGGGGTTGTAGAAGAACATTCCTTTAATAGGATTGCCTCTAAGAATGTCATTTCTCGAACATTAAGGTTCCAAAGCAAATGAAAATTGGAATTTTTTGTTTATGGTAGTGAGGACTGAACATATAGTCTCGTGCATTTGAGTTAAGTGTTCTATCACTAAGTTAAGGTTCCTATTGCTGTGAAGAGACATAATGACCACCGCAACTCTTATAAAGGAAAATATTTAATTGTAGTGGCTAGCTTACAGTTTCAGAGATCTAGTTTATTTTATCATCATGGTGTGACATGGTGGCATGCAAGCAGACATGGTGCTGGAGAAGGAACTCAGAATTCTACATCTTGACTCACAGGCAACAGAAAATGGTCTGTTTCACTGGGCATGGCTTGAGCATACATGAGACCTCAAAGCCCACCCCCACAGTGACACACTTCCTCCAAGAAGGCCATACCTACTCCAGCAAGGCCATACCTCCTAATAGTGCCACTCCCTTTGAAGGCCATATTCTTTCAAACCACCTCAACCAATAAATTACATTTCTACCTGGACTTTCTTATATTGTAGTTGACAGGATCAGAAAGTAAGAAGCATGACTTAGCCAGGCATAGTAGTTCATGCCTTTAATCCCAGCACTGGGAATGCAGAGTCAGGTGCATCTCTGAGTTCTGAATCAGTCTGGTCTACAGAGTTCCAGGACAGTCAGGGCTACACAGAGAAGCCCTGACTTAAATCCCACCCCAATCAAAAGGATGATAATTCCTAAGCTTCCACATTTTCAGAGAGCTTACCATTTTTCTGCTCTTGTTTTAGTTCAGTTCAGTTTTACCCTGCAAATAGTGAGGGCATATAATTCCACATCAGATTGCTAGACTGAAGTGACTCTTCCCTTGGCCCTGCTCTCCCCCAGAATCATGCATGGATGCAGTTTCAAAAATATTAATCAAGCATAGCATACATGTAGAAAAATAGTCAATTGAGTGTGTCAGCCTGACATATTTTCACAAACTGAACACAGCCATTTCACGAGCAGCTTGCACCCTGCTGAAGACGCCGAGCAGATTTGTTGTTTTGTTGTTGTTGTGAGGCTACATCTAGCCATGTAACTGAGTGGCCTGGAGCTTTCTCTGTGCACAAGGCTGGCCTTGAACTCACAGAGATTCATCTGTCTCTGGCTCTTGAGTTCTGGGGTTAAAGGTGTGTGCCACCAAATCTGGCTCATACATATTTACTTTAAATAAAATGTTAGAAATTAATTTAGCTGATTTTTTTGACAGTAACTGAGTTCATGAAGACATCATGAACTCAAGAAAAGAAATTCTTCTGTACAAAAAACATCAGTCCTTAAAAGGCCCTCTAAGCTGAGAAAAAAATTAGCTTGAAAATATTGAGATCTTTCTATCTTGCTTTTGGAACTGCTCAACTGGTTTTAGACACCACTGACTATAGTAAGAGTTGATTAGCTCTCCCTCCATCTTTCCATTCTTTTGTTTGTATTATTTGGTTTTCTTAGGGTTTAAAATATTTACTTTTTGATCTGCAACCATACTACCCACATGGGTTAATCTTATTCCTATAGTAAATGGTGGAAGTCTACTGTGATCTTCTCTTTCTCATCAGAGCTTCTCGATTCTTATTTGGTCCAGCTGCTGGCATTGGTGTGCTAGCAGAATTTTATCCCGAAGGTTTTTAAGAAGAGTTCCAAATTCATGTTTGAGAATGTCTATCAATTTGTACTTAAATGACAGGATAGTCTTGAATCATCTATCCTTTCTTTTGTGTGTTCTATCGTGTGTATCCACAGAACAAGTCTCCCCACTCTACCATCCTTGTGTTGACCTCTTTTCCTGCCTGAATAGTTCAAAAGTGTTTTTCTCTTTTATTGAATTTGAAAAGGAAAATTAACTTGTTTTTCAACTGTTCTGAATAATTATTAAATGTTCAGCATGTCTATTAAACAAGCAGATGAACAAAAAAATTTAAGGAAAAATTCCTGCTACTTTTACTTTTTTTCTTTTAAGATTCATTCTATTTTTATTTGTCTCTCTCTCTCTCTCTCTCTCTCTCTCTCTCTCTCTCTCTCTCTCTCTCTCTGTGTGTGTGTGTGTGTGTGTGTGTGTGTATCTGTGATTGTGAATACAGGTACCTGCAGAGTCCAGAAAAGTACACTGTATACCATGAAGCTAAAATTAGAGGCACTTGTGAGTCCCTCAATGTGGGTGCTGGGACTCTGCAAGAATGGTACATGCTCTTAACTGCTGAACCATTTCCACTACCTCTCATTTGTATTTTCTACTTCACTTGCTGAAGCTCTTCTCCAGGGACATCCATTATCCTTAAATTATGCTCTCTTTGTCTTCCATATCCAGCGTCTACTATTTTCCTTAACTCTTTCTGGTCATTCGCTCATGCATTTCCATGAACTCCTGTGCTTTTATACTTACCTCCACCCTTCGCTCTGTCATAACTAATGGTTTTGTTCTTGGCTATTTCTATTTAGTTTATTAGCTTTCTAGTAATATGTTAATTCAAAGTGTGCTTCTTTTTCAATTTCATTTTACAAATCTTCCTAGGGATTTACTATTTTCCTCTTTTTATCAAAAATTTTTATAGTTCCTATTTCTTCTGAGTCACACTTTTGCCCATACTTGTGTAATTTATTTACTATCAATTTTAGCCTATTAATTCGGCATACTACTCTTTACTCCTTACTCATGACTATGAGATTAGCCTACACATTCTATCTGGACAGTCTAATAAAATGTAGGTGAATTCTCTAGACTACAGCATCTAAGTTTAGTTTCTTTCATTATTTGAGTCAGAAAAATAAATTATTTATAAGATACTTACTGATGGAACATTCAAACGTGTCCATTGGGTATTATATTTCTGACACTATAATCTCAATAAAATGCAAATAAATATATGTTAGAGTTTGAACATATGCCATGGATAATTATATCTTTTCTTCCTATGTTACAGATTTTTAAACTTTGAATTTGATTTTGGAATTTATGTTAACCATATCGACACTCATTAGAATAAAAAAAAGGATCATTCTCATTGCTACTTTTAAGTAGATCTTGGCATTTGAAGAAATACAATAATAATTTTATTGTTTTAAAATTTTTATTTATTTTATTTTTTGAGATGTATAATATAATTTCATTCCCCTCTTACCTTCCTCTCTCCAAGCCCTCCCATGGACCCCCTTAAGTTGGAATCACAGATAGTTGTGATTTGGGTGCTGGGATCAGAACTTGGGTCCTTTGGAAGAAAAGCAAATGTTCTTAACCACTGAGCCAACTCTCCAACTCCTATTTCTAGTTTATATATCATGTGACAGTGGCTTATCTGTAATACTACAAAACTATTCTCCTTAACTCTTAGGAAAGAAGCTGGTTTTAACTTGCGAACTCAGTAAAGCACTTAGCAAGGTGTCTCATACTATTCTGTCTTCTGGATGGTGGCAGAATTAATATGATTCATGGCTAGCTGAAAAAAAAACATATGCTTAAAGTACCAATTAATAAACTAATATCATGCTGAAGAAACTTTCCAGATGTTTAATAGTGCTTTGCCCTTTGTGCAGTACTCAGTGGTACCTGTTATCAGTAGCTTGGATGAATACACAGAACAGGTATGAAATGTGTGGCTAATATCCAAAGGTTTTATAGCACAAAATCAGAATCCAAACTACTCAAACAGGCTGGAGTAATGACCGAAAATTTACTTAGGTAAAAGTAATAGGAAATTCTTTTTTTTTTTTTTTTGGTCAACAAATATCTCCACTGCCCGGGAATAGGATATACAAATTTTGCTGTACATATAACATGAGTATAACAATTAAACCAAATCCAAATCCACTAAATGCTAGACATCACTGTAAGAAGTATATATTTGTTGGGTAGTAAAAGAGCGCTGTGTCTGGCACTTGGGGAATTAGGTCTAGAAAAGTTATCATTCACAATAAAATAGGTGGCTTTGCCACTCCTTTTTGCAAGAGCAAAGATGGTATTTGGAGTGAGATCCAAGTGTGAAACTAGTAGACAAACCCAAGGACGGTGACGAGAATATGTGAGCAACTCAACCCAAAGCATGGATTGCTACAAGAAGCAAAGACGTGAGATATAGTGGGTTCAAGGGAGACCATTCAAACACCAACCATGTGTTTCATAGCTTTCTGAAGAGTTCCAAAAGCAGAGGCCTGATACTGGCGGATGAAAAAGCACAAGAACATAGGCTAGGGTGACCACTTGGTGGAGATGTTGGGAGCAATTTCAGTACAAAAGGAAGGTTGGACTACATGGCCTCTCAAAGGACAGTGCAATTGTCAGATTTCCAGGGGCGTTTTCATGAAGCTATTGCCTCTAAGTTCTCTATCAATCTGATCAAGGTTCTCAGTTGTCTTATCTTGGGCTAGTTTCTAGCCTAAAAATATCACTTTCTGTCCAGCCCCAAGGCAGATCTTTCATTTCTCTAGTGTTTCTTCTTTCACCAGTTTACTCTTCTTCACTCCTTTGCTTAGCAATTTGCCACCTTTAAAATGCCACGTTTGCCTAAGCCATCAAAGAGACTCAACAGGAGGGGGAGTTGGTGAATTGTTTGGGGGAGGGTTGCAGAGGGACGATGAGCCAGCTAAGCATCATTTCCTGGTTACTGATTAAAGTAAAGAAGGAATTCTAAGACCCAGTATTTAAGAGCTTCTGAGTTAAAGCTGTGGAAAAAGTAGAGCGGGTGAAGAGTGTCAGACCAGGCTTATAAACAGGAATCTAACACACTGGTTAGAAAAGAAGAGACCAAGGCGCTCTGCCTTAAGCCGGTACTCAAAAGTCGTTTACTCAACTGATGATTGCTATGGTTCTTGTTAAACAAAATGAGTCTTGGACAGGTTGCTTGGGAGCTTTCAGTCGGTTCCAGAACGAGATAAGGTAGGTTCCTGGAGCAACCAGAGAAGCTCCCTACATCTTACTGGGCCTGGCCCAACCCATTTAGTACCCATGTGACCCTCGGGAATCATTTTTATTTTTTTACAGCCTTGCTTTAGGGGAAAACTGGCTGCAGGCCGGTTGCCAGGGACGCTTGCCATTAGCTTTTCAGAGCTGGGGTGAAAGAGGACACTTGGGGGAGGGGTCTATGGCTTCCGACTGGCTGGGGCCAAAGGTTCATTTGCATAACTCTCTCGGAAGCTTTCTGATTGGCTGGGGCAGGAGGGGTGGCTGTGGGGTGATTCCAAGGGCCCGGAGCTCTGGCCTAAGGACCTTTCCGTTCTGGAGTTACCCGGTGGGTGTGAGTTATTGTGTGGGCACTGGGGAGCAGGGAGGCCCGGTTTGGGAAGTTTTGCCTTCAGGTGCATGAGCCATCATCTCGTAGTTTAAGAAATGTGTAAAAACAGCCAGCGAGAGTCAAGACACTGGAAGATCCAGACAGAAGGAAGGAAATTGATCGTATTGAGTGAGGAAGGATGACTGTCAAAGAGAAGGGGCTAGGGGCTTTCTCCCAGGTTGGGCGACTTTTCAGAGTGGGATTCCTTTTGGATTTCCGTTTTCGGTGAGCTGTTAATCACATTGTTGCTACTAAGT
The DNA here is from genome assembly GCA_028555095.1 of Dicrostonyx torquatus. Taxonomy (NCBI): domain Eukaryota; kingdom Metazoa; phylum Chordata; class Mammalia; order Rodentia; family Cricetidae; genus Dicrostonyx; species Dicrostonyx torquatus. Next base: position 4,007,359 of record JAQHUG010000171.1, on the reverse strand, counting down.
AGCAGAGAAAAGAAGGCAGGATTCCAGCATTTAATAACTCAGAGCAATTCCAAATTTTCACCAGGGTACATTCTTGAAATAGCCAGAGGGTCTGGGATGGGGTCAAACTACATTTTAAGTTATGAGAAAAATCAGATACTGGAAACTAAGTAGTCTGTTTTTTTCAGAGCCCTCCTCCTTGGATCTCATCTGGCATAAGGTTTAAAACAAGCCTGGATTGTTTTATACTCTCCTGCACTGAACAAGTGGTGATGGTTGCGTGCAGGTCGTCTCTGGTTCATCTTAGCCCAATTGGCCTACATTTAAGGGTTCAAACTCTTCGCATACAACGCCTCTAGATTATGATGAAGTCTTATACTGAGTGCAATTAATATTTATACCTTATAATGTATACAATGAGTTTTATTGTCTCATTGAACCCTAACAAAAAACTTTGCCATGACCCAAGAAGAAGTTCCTTTGTATTGCTAAAGAAACACTGGAAACGTTTCTCACATGGGAGACACTCCATTTTGTTGACAAACGGAAAAGGTGGAAAAGTTTACAAATCTGTGTGAAAAAAGAGAAGGGGGAGATTATTCTAATACTTCTAAATTCCATAATGCATCGTTTCCCTCTACAGTCTTCTTTCCACTGATTTCCTTAGGGCAGATAAAAGTTCACTTCTAAAAGAACACGGACACTGAACTAGAAGAATGAGAAGTTCAAAACAACCAAACCAAACCAAAGAAAGCATGGGTTAGAATCTAAAACTAGTGAACTGGGGTGAGATTCCCCAGACTGCCTTCTATGGTCACTGGGGACTTTTTTCTGTTAGCAGCCCTTGTGCCACAAAAAAGGGAAGAAATATGGTTTTCGGTAGATAGTACCGGTACTTCAAGAAAGAGAGAGAAACGTCTATGTGTTGCTCCTTGTCCGGGTGCACTTTTTGTCTTGCAGGCGAATGCCGTACTAAAACCTCCCCAAAGACTTCAGTGGAAGGAAACTTAAAATTGGAAGCTTGAGTCCTAATTATCTGTAGGAATGTCAGAGTAGACGGGAGGATGAGGGATGTGGTGAAGGAAGGGAACTAGGAAAAGGAGTATGGGCTGAAGACTGAAAACCCTAAGTGTAAAACTTGAAAGTTACACCCAGGGCTGAGGTACACAGTTTAGGCCTTATTAAGTAACCCTTGCTTAAGAACTTTCTTTTGAAAGGAGCACTTGACACACTCCAGAAAGTTATTGGATACACTCCCATTTTTTTTTCTGTTAAATGAACACCTGACCTAACTTCCGGCACCTTCTCCTAGGTATTTTGATAGCCAAAAGGTCACAAGGCCCAGGTTCGTGCTCCATTGCCATGCTCTGATCTCCTGGTACAGAAAAAAATAATCTATAGATCAAATAACACGGGTGCTCTTCATACCTGGCGGCAGTAGTAGGCAAGTCCGATAGAACCCTGCCAGGAGGGAACCAAATGCCCCAGCGCTCCCATTCCCCAGCAACTGACCACGACCAGGGCCGTGGAGGAAGCACCGCGTGTCCACGTGCATCCGTCCTGTTCTGCTACTCTTCTTACATAAGACTCCCGGTATGGAGTCAGGGCAGCTGTGACTCCCTCTTACCCGACGTCTAATAATAAACCGAAGCTAAGTTTCCGGGCTAAAGCCACTCTAGATTCGGCATTGAGGGGATCTTTTGCAACACGCATTCCGGTCATCCCACCCGGCGAGTGCGCGCCAAGTCCGCCCAGCCCGCGCGCGCCAGTCCGCCCTCTAGTTTGGATGGTGGCTCCTTGGGCTCACTGCCTCGCCCTCCCTCCCCCAACCAGCTTGCTCTGGGTTTGGTGCTGGGGCGCGGCCGCTCCATCCTCTCAGCCTACCCTCCCTTGCCCTGCTGGGTTGCCTAGCCTTAGCCCGGGTATCAGGCGAGAGGCGGAGCCGCCTGGCGTGGCGTGCTCCGCCCCCGCGGTAGAGAGGGCTGGGCCAGTGTTACTAGCGGTCAGGGCTGGGACCTTTTATCTGTGCTGCTGGAGGAGGTAGGAGGAGGAGACATCGGGGGTGGTCCTGGGTGCCTGGGACACCTTTCCTGGACTATAAATTGGGCACCTGGGATGGGCAGGGGGTCGAAGCAGCCACCACCACCCGCACTCATAGCCCAGTTAGTGACCGCAGCAGCGCCCTTGGGCAGCCACCGTCCGCAACGCAAACACTGAGAACCGGGAGATCTCGCAGCTCAAGAGGTGGGTGTTCCCGCCCTGTGGCTGCCCCGGCTAACGTGGTTGCTTTCGTTGAGGTTTTAGAAGGGAGAAACGGGCGAGTCCGGGCTGAGGGAGATCCTTTCTCCTTTTTTTTTTTCCTCAAAGGTCCTCTGCTAGCATTGGAGGAGGTGATACTGCCTGGTCCCAGGGAGCCACCCTTGGCGCCGTCTCTGGCCAGCAGTAGCCAGGGTGGGAGCATCGCGCGGACTGGGGCGCCAGGCACCCTAACCCAGTGGGTAATTTGTTCTTTTCGTCTCTTCCCAAGCAGGTGAAGGCTAAACCCAACCATCCACTGTCATCGCGAGCCAAAGCTAGGAGAAGCCGCGCATCACGCAGGGCCGGGCTGCGGAGGGCGGAGAAGGATCTGGGAATCCCGTCTCACCAGCTACAAGCAGGCTCCAGGCACCGGCCTCTGAGAGCGCTTGAAGGCAGGCATCGCCAGCGGTCTATCTCGATTTACCAGCGTCCCAGTGTTTCCGCACCCGCTCGGCCACCATGATGCAAATCTGCGACACTTATAACCAGAAGCATTCGCTCTTTAACGCCATGAATCGCTTCATTGGCGCGGTGAACAACATGGACCAGACCGTGATGGTGCCCAGTCTGCTACGCGATGTGCCCCTCTCCGAGCCCGAGCTAGACAACGAGGTCGGCGTGGAAGTAGGAGGCGGTGGTGGCTGCTTGGAGGAGCGCACGACCCCGGCCCCTAGCCCCGGCAGCGCCAATGGAAGCTTTTTCGCGCCCTCCCGGGACATGTATAGCCACTACGTGCTGCTTAAGTCCATCCGCAACGACATCGAGTGGGGAGTCCTGCACCAGCCGTCGTCCCCGCCGGCCGGGAGCGAGGAGAGCACCTGGAAGTCCAAGGACATCCTGGTGGGCCTGAGCCACCTGGAGAGCGCAGATGCCAGCGAGGAAGATCTGGAGCAGCAGTTCCACTACCACCTGCGCGGGCTGCACACCGTGCTCTCCAAACTCACCCGCAAAGCCAACATCCTCACCAACAGATACAAGCAGGAGATCGGCTTCAGTAATTGGGGCCAGTGAGACGGGCCTCTTCCCTGCTGCCCAGCACCCTCTCGGGCCGGCTCTCCCACCCTCTCTTTCCTCCAAGCTATTTTCTTCCTGGTTGTGGGGCGCGAAGGGCACGCTGCAAAGTTGGGCTGTGTACGTGGGGTGTTGTGTGAAGAAGAGGGCCTGCCTCATCACGAGAGCAGAGGAAAGTAGTCGCCAGAGAGGGGGGTTCAAGGACCCCCGGAGGGGGCCTGCTCTGTGTTGGTGGGAATGGGACTGGGCCGATGTCCTTCATTCAGCCTGTGCCTTTCTTGGGGTTTCTTTTCTGTTCTTCTTTCCGGAAGAGAAGGGCCATGCCAGGGCACAGCGTTGGGTTGCCACACTTGGGAGGGCAGCTTCTGGCTGGGTGCGAGTGCAGGGGGGAGGCGGGGCGCAGCCTCCTGCCCGCCCTGCTTTGAGCTGCAAGAGGAGGCCCTGGCGTTGCTAGGATTGCGTCAGTTTTCCTGTTTGCACTATTTCTTTTTGCAACAGTGACCGTGTCTTAAGTATTTCGAATCTTTGCTCTAAAACTTCGTCGATTCCATTGTGATAAGCGCACAAACAACACTGTCGGTAACCGGTACTACTTTATTAATGATTTTCTGTTACACTGTATAGTAGTCCTGTGGCACCCCATCCCTTTCACGCCACCCCTCCCCCACCCCTGTGTGTGTAAACTGGCTGTGCGCCAGCTTGGATGAAGCTTGCCACTCGGCCAGCGAAAATAATATTATTTTGAGAAAGTGGATTTATCTAAAGTGGAACCAACTGACATTCTATCCGTGTCGTACATAGAATGATGAAGGGTTCCACTGTGTTATCATGTCTTGTTTATTTAAAACTTTTTTTAATCCAGATGTAGACTATATTCTAAAAAATAAAAAAGCAGATGTGTCAACTAAATCGGACCACTGTGTGTTGCTCTTTAATCCACCAATGAATGGCCAAATCGTTAAAAAAAATTCCTTTATTTAACTGCTGTTAAGTATTATTTTCTCCTTGATAGTTCCAGTCGGGGGAGGATAGTCAGCTGTACAACTATGTAGTTTTGTCAAGTAGCTTCAGGTCAGGATTTCTTCTAATTCAGTTCCAAGATAGGATCAAATATCCCAACAAAAGGTTCATAAATATTCAGAGTACCCGTGGAAGTACATATTGTATCTTTCAACCAATTTGGCTAGCTTATCAAAAATATTTAATTGAAGTGTTTTGAAAAGGTGGAACCGTCACTTGACTGTGGAGAAGTGAAATATAACAATATCAAAAATTGCAGCTAATGGAACTGCAGTCCAATTGCAGACCTTTATTTAAAAATCTTGGATGCTAACCATGAGTGACATTTTAATAGCTGTAACACAAGCAATGGCCTTCATCAGTACTTCCCCAATGAGTACTAAGCTCGGCTGAGCAGTGTCCAGTTTTTCACTGACCCACTCTGCACTTGTGCAAAGCAGATATGATCAAGGCTGCCCTAAGTCCCTTAGGAATGCTTTTTCAGATGACATTATGATGTTTCGTGGAGATGATGGGACAGGTGAAACACAGCAGTTTGCATTTTCCTTATTTCATTATGTTGGGGCTAAATGTCAGATCAACTTCTGTGTTCACAGGAAGTCACAGGGGCATTCTCTAAGTTCAAAGGACTTGAATTTAAAATATGCAACTTTACAATAAAAAAATATCAAGTGTGTGTGTGTGTGTCTGTGCGCACATGTGTGTGTGTGTGTGTGCAAAGGCGGGTATTGCTGGCCAGGGCAGCTCAAGTCCATTATCAGCTTTTCGCAGCAGTGAAAAATGAAGTCTCCAGACTGGGAAGCCAGCCTGTTGCCAAAGAAAGTTAATGGCTAATATATGAAGATAAGCTGGCCAGGACCAAATGTCAGGTATACCTATACTTGTTTTATCTTTCCTTTGAAATATCAAAGTGAAAACAAAAAATTTAAAGCCAACTCCACAAGCAAAGAGCGTAGAAATGAACACAGACTTTGAAGCTAGAAAGCTGTGTCTAAATCTGTTTCTACGTATTATGGATACTTAACTCTGCCCAAATCCTCAGACTTTCATGGAGAATAAGAAGCAAGAAAGGAAATGGTGGCATGAAAAATATTTAGAGTAAGAGAGAAACCTAAGAGGATCGTTGGTGCCTATGGAATTTTCCAAGGATCATTCTGTTTATCGAAGCCCCACTGCAAGCCCATGAAGCATTTTAATTATTATGCCTGACTACAAGTGTGGTAACAGGCTAGGAGAGTTAAATATGACTACTGCAAGGAAAACTATTATTTTAAGTAACATGCAAACTGATTCATCCATTTCCCCAAAGTCATAAGTGAGAACTTGATTAAAACCAAAGACACGCTCTGAACAAGTGATGGCAAGAACTTCATGAGATGCTAACTGAAACATGTATTCAGAAAATTCCTGGGAAATAATGGAACACAGTAAAAGACACACAATTGGGAAACGTGCTAGCATTTTTTTAAATTTTGAAATATCTTTGTATAAGTGTCTGTGTGTGCATATGCTAATGAGCCTCACCTACTATGAATATGATTTGCTATTAAAGAACATTAGACGTTTAGAACTTTTCTAGGCCCACTAAGCACTATTCCACTGATATTATTTTAATCAACATTAGCTTTGCAGTAAAACCAGGACTGATCCAGAACAGGACTCACCCATTAAAGTACCCAAGCTATTTATAATTTTATTTATCAGAAGCAAAGTAATATGTCACTTCATCTTTGCAGAATGGCTTTGGAAAGTTGAGGACATTGAGTGGCATTTGCCTCCAAGCTCTCAGCAACATTACCTCTTAATGTCCATCTCCCAGGCCGTTTATGACAGAAGGTAAGGCAGAAATAGATGAGCTGGGCAGAAGGGAACAGCCCCAACCACCTCCAGATGTTTATGTTTGATAACTATTTTCTACACAAGACCTCACATCTCAACTTTTGGGAAACTGGCTTTGTCCCCCAAGTTTCCAGCTTATATCAAGTGGGGAATTTCACATTTTACTTTTTTGCATTCCTCAGCAGTCCTCCTAATGGACAACTACTGTTTGTATCAGAGAGCAGGGCACTGCAATTGGAGTCATCACTCGCTGACCAATTCGCAAACGTCTGCAGTTGACAGTTTTGAAAAAATTGAAAGTTAGGGTCATTTATATAAGCCTTATCATTTTGCTTTATTTTAATTTTCAATATAATTCTTTTTTTTTTCTAGACAGGCTGTCCTGGAACTCACTTCATACACCAGACTGGACTTGAACTCACAGAGATCCACTTGCCTCTGCCTTCTGAGTGAGAGGATTACAGGCATAGGCCACCTCACCTGCCTTCAAAAATCATTCTTAAGTAGTGTTTTTGTCCCTCTTTCTGTCCCCTCTTCCCTATCTCTCTCTTTCTAATTAAATATCACCAACATTTCTTAAGTGTTCATACATAACTCTAGTAGATTTAGGGCTCAAATTTTATACCACAAACCTTTATAAACAAATTTCTATTTTTATGGGTTAACTATTAAATTTTTACTAACCATGATTTACATCCTTACATGATTTATTTTATAAGGATTTTATATAAAAATAATGGGAGAATGAACATTTCCTTTAAAATTTTGGAGGCAAATGGTTTTGTTCTCAACTAATAGAAGCATCAAATAATGGGTTTGTCTTTTAAAATAAAATGCTAGGATTTTCTTTAAGTTTGAAAGCTTAGTTGTTTATTAAGAATAAATTGCTTAATTTATTGTGATCATTTAAGCTGAAAATTAATTTTCTTTAAGATCATGTCCATTTTTAAAATTAGCTCAAGGGAATGGAAAGCTTGTTCTTCATTTACTCCAAATGCTTGACTTGTGGAGTTGTATAGCACACTCTGTGGGGCGGGTAGCAGGACAGTCTACTACCGACAGCTGCTCTTTTTATCTGGATTTCATAATTTTTTGTTTTTATTTTTGAGATTGTAATTTAATTACAACATTCCTTCCTTCCCTTTTCTCCCTCTAAATCCTCCCTGCTCGTTTTAAAATCCATGGCCTCTTTTTGTTGTTGTTGGTTTTTTTGTTTTTTTGGGTTTTGTTGTTGTTGTTGTTTTTGAGACAGGGATTCTCTGTGCAGTCCTGACTGTCCTGGAACTCGCTCTATAGACCAGGCTGGCCTCGAACTCACAGAGATCCACCTGCCTCTGCCTCCCAAGTGCTGGGATTTAAGGCATGCAGCACCACCACCCGGCCTACCATTGCATCTTTTTAAATGAGTTGTTATGGCATGTAGATATGTATTTATATACACACATATATTCCTCAATATAAACTATTGAGTCCATATAATGTTACTTGGATGTATATTTTCAGGGCTGTTTGGCACTGAACAACCAATTAGTGTGTCTTCCCTGAGGAAGGCCACCTCTCTTGCTCCCAGCTTACTCAGTTGTCTGAAGTAGTTTTGACCTCGTTCGTGGTCTTTTTCCCATTCATTTTGGCATGGTCATTGGTGTCATCCTTGTTCAGTTCATGAACAACTGCTTCTTTAACTGGATGCCAATACCTCCCCTTGACTCATATAATCATTGTCTTTGCCCTGAACCCATCACTGTAGAGGGACCTCACACTCTCTTGCCAATTCTCCATGGAGCAAAGAATCCTTTGAGCAGATGGACCACTCAGAACTTGTGAACCTACTTTTAGACCACATTCTGGATGCTTAGACTACTAGGATTCGCTGTGCATGACCCTAAGCAGGATGCTCAGAGACACCAGCCTGAGATTTTCTTCCCAGTGTGCTTGGGTGTTTGCAGCCAGGTCCTTGTAGCTGAGGGAGACCATGGACTTGGCCAGGCTGTGTGGAAAGGACTTGGATGCACATGCAGGGTGTTCCATGGGTTTCTGTCTAAGCTCCTTCTCACTGCAAGGCAGATCTTGAACAGGAAGATAAAGAGGTGGAGTGCGATTTGTTCTCTTGTTCTGCCTTCCTGGCCTCAGGAAAAGGTGTGAAGTCATCAGAAAGGAGGTGAGATGAAAGCAGCTTGAGTTTCAAGGCTTCTTCAGATTCAACAAATGAAGAGTTGGTGACTTTTCTCTCTATGTCCCATATTACTTAGGAATTTCCTTGCTCCACTGAAGAAAAATGCTTAATTGAAAGAATAACAGATAAAGTAAAGGAAACTAGGCTCTGCACACAGAACTTCTACCCATCTGCCCGCCGGTCAGTGCCCCATTGTTGCTGAATACAGCAAAGGCATTTCCTTATGACTCAGACAGATATGTATTCCATGAAACTGTGACGATTTCACTTCTCCAATTCCTCCATCCTATTATATTTAACTAGGTGTTTTCATTTTAGGATCAAAGGTCTCCATCCAGCTAAAGTATAGAAGTTGTTCATCTGTCTAAATGAAGTTCAGTAAAGCCACAACTATCTCCTCAGTCCTTCCTGTTTTGATACTCTCTATTTTTAAATTTTTAAAAGAACATTCTTTGTATTTTCTCCTATTTTGTGATTTTAAAAACATTTTGTTGCTTTTTTTCTTTTCTCTTGCATCCATTTGACTAGTAATTTAAACATATCTACCACTGTGTCTAACTTGAAACTGGTAAAAATTAGTATTAGAGAATCCCCATACCACTTATATACATGTTAATAGATGGTAACTTTCTGATCTATGGTTGCCAAGGAAAAGTGTTTTTTTAACACTGTAAATAAGAAAAGTTGGGAAAATACTAGCAAAACATAGGGACCAGTTTTGTTTGTTTGTTTGTTTAGTACTGAAGGTTGAACTCAATGCTTTTCTCATGCTCGACAAACACTTTATCACTGAGTTATAATTGCAGACCTTTGGTGTATTTTATTTTGAAATAGGATCTCACTAAATCTAGGCTGGCCTTAAACTAGCTCTGTAGCTGAGGGAGACCATGAACTTGTGATTGTCCTGCTCAGTCTCTGGAATAGCTAGAATTGCAGGCTTGCATCAAGAGGCCTGGCTAGCTTCTTTATTCTGGCAAGCTAATTCAACAATGTTGAGGGTGGGGCACTTCCTGTAATCTATTTTCTTCTCAATATCAATTTTACTAGTATTAAAATATATACATTTATCAAGGTGCATTCAGCTAACAGGGTGAACTGAATGTGATTCATTTGTTATTTTTAAAATCCAAAAACTAGCTTTGTAGATCCCCCCCCACCCTGTGCCTTTTTTGAATACCACACTGCTGAGGTAAAGAATGCCATAGCTTGTGGGCGAGCTCAATAGGACCAATTACAACCTGACTACTCTTCTACCATGTTGAAATAACTCCCGGAACTTGCTGTGTCCTTAGATAATGGCCCTTGTTTTTCTTCCTGAGCAGACATCTAATTGAGGAGATTTCTTGTTTGGTATTTAAGGAAAGAGGAAAAAGGTAGAACTACATTATTGTTTTAACCAAGATATTCAAATGTTTTCCAGTTGTTCACATGAATTAACAGTTTAAGCCCTGTTTTTTAAAAGCTGAAACATACATTATGAAAGAACACATGTGTGTGCCAGAGGAACCAAAGTATGTTTAGAATGTAAGGAGTGGAGTGAGTATAGATTAGTCATTCAGAAGAAGGTGTAGTATTTCATAGTATCTAATTGGAATTGCAAACTGCAATTCAGAAATGCTTTAGAAGCATGTGTGTGTGTGTGTGTGTGTGTGTGTGTGTGTGTTATGATAAGCAGTTGACAATTCCTTCATATCTTAAATATTTGAAGGGCAAGTGCCAAACATTTAAATAGTTAACTCTAGTGCTGGGGTCAGGGAGGAATTCTCAGACCTAACAGCCCTTTCCCTAGTGAATTTAAGAGCATAAGAAAGGTCTGCTCTCAGGTTACTCTCATGTGAAATCTGGGAGGCATCAAGACTCTACCTAATTTGTTTATTGTTTGCTTATTTATTTGTATGTTTACTTGTATGTATGTAGCGTATTTTAGGAATGTGTACATCAGGGCACAGGGACACATGTATAGGTATGAGCGTACCTGGAGCCAGAACTCAATGTTCAGTATCTATCTTTGCCACTCTCCACCTTATTATTTTTGAGGCAGGATCTCTCACTGAACCTGGAGTTCAAGAATTTGGGGAGAGTAGCTGCTCAGAGAGTTCCAGGAATTCTTCTATATTCACATGCCAAGTAGTTGTATTGCAGGAGTGTCGCTGAGAATGCCTATGAAGTTCTTTCTGGTCCTACATCCTCTGCTGCAATCTTTCCACCTCCTATCAAGAGGTAGGATCTCTGTCTCCTCCCCTTAATTGAGGGCAGGGCATTGTTAACTAAATGAATGGTACTTTCCCTCTCAGGACAGGACATAGAAGATCTTCTTGCATGACATATATGGCTGTTTCTCCAGATGTTTGAACTCCAGCTGCCATGCTCAAAGGAAGCCCAAGTCCCTGGGAGAGCCGACCAGATATTCCAGACAATGGGATCAATCCCCAGACACATGAATAAACCATCAGTGATGGTTCCAACCATCTTCCACCCAGTCTTAACTCTTGCTTGCCCAGAAATGCCAAATAGAGTACAGACAAGCTGTCCTCACTAAGCTTTCCCCAATTTTCAGAACTGTGTGAAAAATCATGTTTTTTTAAATACCACTAAGTGGTTTGTTATGCAGTAATAGGTAGGCCCCTTTTCAAATTTGAAGAGACTGATGAACTAAATGAAAACAATTGAGAATTCGAATAGAATTCATGGAACAGAATCTGTTTACCACATTTACCTGAGAAACATCTTAGAATAAACTGGAAGCCTTTGAAATATCCACCTCATATTAAGTGCAGAGACTAGAAACATGGTACCCATACATTTTACAGTTCTATGAACTCTTAGTTGAACAGGCACAATAGTGTTCCTGCTCCACAGGTCCCTCGCCTAGTTCACTACACCCCATAGTATAGTATGTGTGCAGGGATTGGGGGAGACAAGACTAATAAGGCTGCAGATAAAGTAAGGTAGTTGGTCAAGTGACATCTGCGAGATCTGGCAGTCACCTTGGATTATACAGATGGGATCAGTGTAATCACAAAAGGTTTTCAAGGATGTTAGTAAGAGGCCAAAGAAACAGAATCAGAAGGCTGCAGCCCAATAAAGACTCAATAATTTGCTCCTGTGGGCTATAAAGATGGAGGAAGGTACTACTGATGGGATCTAGGAGTTAGACAGATTTTTAACTGATAGAGAAAATGAAACCCATCAAGACCTCTTATGCTTAACATATTCACCAGGCAAAGAAAACAGGGACCCACTCTCTAAACTGGGGAAAGCAAGGAAATAAAATGTCTTGGGAGCTTTCTTTTTCTCTTTCTTTTTTGTTTGTTTGCTGTTTGTTTGTTTTTGGAGACAGGGTTTCTCTGTAGCTTTGGAGCCTGTCCTGGAACTAGCTCTTGTTGACCAGGCTGGCCTTGAACTCACAGAGATCCCAGAGATCCGCCTGCCTCTGCCTCCCGAGTGCTGGGATTAAAGGCATGTGCCACCACCGCCCAGCCTAAGAGCTTTCTGAAGGAACCAGCCCTGCCAATACTTTGACCTTATCCCACCAGGATCACTTGGATCTCTGATGTCTAGAACTTTAATAAGATAGTTCTGTGTTGTTTTAAACTGTTGGACTTGTGAAGATTTTATCTGGAAGCACAAGGAACCTAAAATATTTGACTTCTAGCATATGGCCAAGAAGATGCTGTATTCTTGGCACATCTTCTATTTGCTGCTTTTAAGCTGTATGAAACAAGATTTCTAGCATAACTTGAAGTAGGTAATGAAACGTTCGTTACGTGAAAGGAACTTTGGTTTTTCTTTCTCAGCTCTCATGTGGGTGAATGGACTTGCATGGGACATCCCTTACTCCAACAACATTGCACTACTTACCAGGTTTGCAGTAAATACAGCAGTAGTATTTGTTTTGTATTTGTGATTAAGATCTTAAGCTCATCCTCTCTTTTTTTAGGCTCTGTTTCCATGCTTTCCCTTTCCAAAAGACATTGTGATATTTTGGAGGAGGTGTAGCAGTCTCAGTTTATTTTTATTGCCATATAATTTCATGTAATAAAATGCACAGGTATTAAACATTCAGCTGAAACTTTAATAAGTGCATGAAGACATACTCAGTCTCTGCAGCAAGATACAGAACATAACCATCACCTTAGAAAGTTATCACATCTAAGCCGGGCAGTGGTGGCACACGCCTTTAATCCCAGCACTCGGAAGGCAGATGCAGGCGTATCTCTGTGAGTTCGAGACCAGCCTGGTCTACAAGAGCTAGTTCCAGGACTGACTCCAAAGCTGCAGAGAAACCGTGTCTCGAAAAACCAAAAAAAAAAAAAAAGAAAAGAAAAGAAAAGAAAAGAAAAAAGAAAGAAAGTTATCACATCTTACCTCTTGATCTCCGACTCTCTCTGAGACCTCTCCCCGCAGGCATCCAAATTCTGATCTCTATCGTTATGCAATTAGTTTTGCTCATTGTTGACCTTTGTTGAAAAAGAATCATAGAGAATGCCCCCTCTTTTGTGTCTGGCCACTTTTATACAATGTATTTCTGAGATTCAACCCCATGTTTGAATATGTGAACAGGTATTCACTACTTTTCTATTATTTAAAAGTTTTTAATTACATTTAGTGTGTGTGTGTGTGTGTGTGTGTGTGTGTGTGTGTGTAGCTTTGAGGACAACTTTCAAGAAGCAGTTCTCTCCTTTACCATGTGAGTCTTAGAAATGGAACTCAACTCTTCAGGCTAGGAGACCATTTTTACCTACCGAGTAGTCTTACTGGCCCCTGCTCTTCCTTTTCCTTACTCACTAGGGGTCCATTGTATAAACGACCATGATTTTTCTATCTAGTCTCCTTCTGGTGAATGCTGAAGTTACTTATTAGTTAATTTATTGATTTTAGTTATATACGAATAAAAAGACAATTTGGTACAGCACCTTTTAAAAAAATAATAAACACTTGGGAATGAAATTGCTAGTTCATAGAGTGAATATGTATTCTTCAGAAGTTGCCAAAGTGTTTCCACAATGGTTACAGCATTTAACCCCGTCAGCAACAATGAATGAGAAACCCAGTTTTCCAGTCCCCTTCTGCTTACTGGTATCTTTAGTAGTGACGCCTACATGAAGATCTTTGCTCTCACTGAGTGGATGGGATGTAACCTAAATAAGTTTTTCATTAGAGAGAAGCATATTTGATGTGGCTGTGGCGCAAGGCAACAGAGGGAAAGGTGGCACTCAGTAGGAAAAGAGAATCCAGGCTTTCCCAGTCAAGAAATTCAAGTCACACAGGCTCCTCTGTCCTTTGTGTTTCCTGGGAGAGTTAATCTCATTCTTAGCGCCTCAATTTTCTCTTCTGCAAAGTAAAGCCTTCTAAAGAGCTGAAACTCCAATTCATAGAGGTCTGCAGGGAGCAGAAAGGCTCCCAAAAGACCTGACTGCACTGCTTCCCATCCCCCACCTCTCCCTATTGTGGTTTTTGGAGGCAGAATAAACAGGAAGTAGAGTATGAGGGGGAGGAGTATCTGAGACTCACATTCCACAACAGTTTCTCACCTGCTCCACACACAAACTCAGAGGCCTCTAACTCCAAAACAAAGGCCTAATCACCTCCAGGCTTCCCTCTTCCCTCCCTCCCTGACTGCCTGCCTCCCTCCTTCCCTCCCCTTCTACGGGCCTAGGAAGGTCCAGAGCCCAGCAAAGCCCGAGTGTAGACAAACCATCTGAAAACACCTTGAGAGTGAACGGAGCTGGGCAGGGCCCAAGGAGCAAGCAGAAAGCTCACAGAGGTCAGCTGGAAACAGTGCTTCTTCCGGGAAGCATTATTGGCACCTCTAGTGTACCAGGCGGTGGGCTCTATAATGGAGATAAATATGAATATTGAATAACTCCTGCCTCCAAATGTCCAGAGAAAGGCAGAGACAAAGCAATAGGTATGATACTGTCTAAGAAATGCTATGATGGTTATGTGCATGACTCTCAGCCAGTTTACAGAAGGAGACAGAAATCAGGTCTAGGAATCACAGAACAAGGTCTCTTCAACGAGATGACCTCCGGGAGATTTTAGGGAACTGAATTAGCCAGGTAATCATGGACGAAAACACATTGTTTCTAGGACCATGTCTGAAAGCCTTGGAGCAAGAATGCACTTAGGAGCAGAAGAAACAAGAGGAGCAGGAAGAGTTGGGTGTAGTGTGGCACACCCCTTTAATCCAAGCACTGGAGAGGCAGAGGCAGGAGGATTTAGAGGGTGAGAAATAAAGGCAAGCAGCAACACTCTAACGATGCAGGCAGGAGCGAAGATGCTCTAAAGAGAGAAACTTCTCCTCACTACCCTATCAGACTCTTGAGACAATAGACTCCCCAGAAACTGGGATTTTCCACGTATCACACTGGGAAAAGGAAAGTGCTAAATGCTAGTGTCTACCAGAGGATGAATTTGTCTCCCAAGAAAAGATTTCACACAGTTTGTCAATTTCCCAGAACACCTTGCAGGAAAACTGGGGATGGGGAGCCAGACAATAATAGTTGAGTGATGGACAGGACCACATTTCAAGTTAGGATGCTGAATAGGGACTTGGACTTGCATGGGGTGGGGAGGGGAGCAGCTTTACAAACTTTTATTTGTCCCTCTTTCTAATACAGCTAATAGGTTCCCCCTCCAATAAATGAGTTTCTTTGCCGATGCAGATCAAGTCAAATTAAAATATAACAACAGGTGTATCAAGAGCAACTTTCAGGCAGGTCATCAGGCCCCTGAGATTGGGGCCAGAGGAGTGGGACCCACAAATGGAAGCAGGGAGATTTTATGGGTAATAGGCAAGGGGTGATGACATGCCCACCACAATCTGGCTTTGTGCTCAAATAAGGGGAAAAAAAAGTCATGTTTAGGCAGGGACTTGGGCGACTGGCAACTTTTAGAGGAGGAAGCTACAGTAGCATCAAAGAATGCAGAAGTGGTGTGGTTCTCTAAGCAGGGTGGGATTCGGAGGAAGAGGGTATCTGAACCATGTAGGGCCAAGCCAGAAGCTCCAACCGAACTGCCCAACCTCTTTGGGTGTATGGGTGTCGGTGTCAGGAGTTGGTGTACTCATGCTTAGCAGGAGGTATGAATGAAGAAGCACTTGGTTGACCAACATTCTGGAGACCTCACGAATCTGTTCCTGGAGAAAGCAAAGAAAACAAGGGGCGGGGTGCTTTTGTGATCTGGTCTTTATCAGGCCAGATTCAACTTTTTCTAGGAACATGCTGGTGTTTGTAAAACAGCTGGAGCTGATTTATATCTTGATGTTATAGCAAAGGCTATGATTTGGGTTAAAAGGCATGAACATTTTGAGGAAAAATATAGCCCAGAAGACAAGAGACAAAGGTGAATGAACAAGTCACAAGAGCATATAGCTTTGACTGCCCAGGCCCCTCATTAAGGTTTCTTGGAAAACCTGAGGGTGGAGGGTCCCAGTCACTGAACAGACCATTCTTCCTGGGTAGCTGTCCTCATGAGTCTTGAGAGGTGGTACCAGCATTGATGTCTCCAGGAGCTTGGCAGCTGAAGGGGTGGTGAGGATCACAGTGTGGGGTCCTGGCCAGCAGGGCTCTAGAGACTTAGGAGGTAACTCTTTGAGTAGTGCTTGGCTCCCTAGGAAAGTGGGATGGGCTAAGGAGTAGTTGGATACATAGGCATGGGGGGAAGGGAGATAGCTGTCAGCATGTGAACTAAGAAGGGACCATAGAAGGAACCATAGGAAGGAGAAGTAGGGTAGGCCCCAGGACAGTGGGCATGTGGGTGAAGTAAATCTGCCAGTCCTCAACCAGTTGGTGTTCTTGGGACTGGTTTAAAGGCTGGCATATCTGGAGAGTCCCCTGAGGGTTGGCCTTGGCACACATCTGGCAGGAGGAGTAGTGATGGGGTAACAGCCAATCACCTCACGTTGGGGTGTGGCCATTGAGACCCCAGGTAATGAAAAGGGAGAGAACACAGGTGCGCATTCTCTGACTCGCTCCATACGGTGTCCTGTAATCAGATAGGACTTCAGACTTCCCTGTTTTCTGTGAGTCTTCCCTCTTTTCATTTATTAAAATACCTTTCCTTATTGAGAAGTCCGAAGTCCTATCTGATTACAGGACACCGCATGGAGCGAGTCAGAGAATGCGCACCTGTGTTCTCTCCCTTTTCATTACCTGGGGTCTCAATGGCCACACCTCAACGTGAGGTGATTGGCTGTTACCCCATCAGAGTAGACCTGTAAAACATGGGCTGAAAGATGGGTGGGATCAAAGACGGATTCTAAGAAGTGGAATAAAGCCTTAAGACCTATATGTAAAGGTTTGCTGGATGTCTGAAATAATGGAGAATACCTAATCCTGGGGAAGAATGAGACCATTATTTAAGTTTAGCCATCAGTCTTTTGTCTGAGTGACCCTTTTGTTTAAGAGTTTGTCTTTTTCCTCAGGTTGATAAGAGGGCTGATAGGAGGGTGTCAAAAACAAAATATGTCCTATAGATGCAGTGGAGCTGGAGGCTAGTCACTGGGCTGCTGAGTCAGCCCTGGCATTGCCTGAAGTCACTGTAGAAGCTAACTTGATTTGGGAAATAACCAGGCTAGCTTAAAGATAAACAATTATATTTTTATTTATTATAAGGGGAAAACTCACAAAACCAGAACGAGAAGTCCAAGCTCAGTTGTGCGGCGAGGGAATCACATAGAGGGAAAGTGCACTTGGGCAGTGCGCCCCCCTTTTCTCTGGGTCCAGAAAGCCACACCCTAACTTGGTCCCACCTCTTAAAGATAATCTGTTAACAAGACTTTCCCACCATCTATCCACTCACCTACCTACCTATATATCCATCCATCACCTGTATCTCTATCTACCTGTCCATCCCTCTATCATCTATCTATCTATCTATCTATCTATCTATCTATCTATCTACCTACCTATGCATGCATGTGTACATATATATTTTGCTATAAAGACATAATTTTATTTTTTTTAAACATTTCATTTATTCTTTTCTCACACAGTACATACAAACTGCAGATGGATCAGCTGTTAAAGGCTAGGCTCACAACCAAAAGGACATAATTTTAATCTGAATGAAGTGTGATTATTGAATGATTATATTGTACAGTTAGAGCCCTACCTCAACAATGTTATTGTTCTGATGATAAAGGGAAATTGTGTTTACAATCCACTCTCAAGAGATAAATGACTCAGAGAGAGAAAGGGGTGCAAAATATCATATCTGGATGAGGGGTATACAGAAAGGTAAAGCTTTTTAAAAAATAATCCTTGATACTTTAAGTTTTCTGAAAATCAGGAATTATTTTAAAACAACAAAATAATTGAATCTCAGATGGTGCTATGGTTATGCTAGTTTATGAGAAACTGAGGATTAAGACCAGGGCTTTGGGCCTGTCAAACAAACACTCTACCAACTGGGCCAAGTTCCCTGCTCTTGTTTTGTTTTAAGATAAGCTCTGACATAGCCCAGGTTGGCTCTAATTTGCTATGTAGCTCATGATGACCTTGAACTTCTAATTCTCCTGCCTCTACCCCTTGAGTACTGAAATTACAGACATGTGTCACAGTACAGAGTTTATGGGGTGCTGGGAATCAACCTGAAGGCTTGTGCATCCCAGGCAAGCATTTTACCAACCAACACACATCCTCAGCTCTTAAGACAAAAATGATCTAATAATCCACAATAAGCACTTTGGATTTTAACTAAAGAGAAGAGACAATAGTGGGCCCTTGGAGAGAGCCATGCCTTTGAATGTAACTCATAAGACAAAGGGGAGTTAATGGTTCAACCCAAGGAAGATTTATTGTTAGCTTAGAGGTTCTTATAATAATGTATATAAAAGATCACGGTGACCTTAAATAAAATGGTGGCTCTCAAGGATAGCAACTGATAGAAAAAAGAGAGACATTCCTACATTAAGAAGAAATCAGAAGGCTTGATAGGGTGTTGTTGAGGTTATAGAGAGAAGAGAGTTAAGAAACTCTAATATCTTTCTGGGTGTTTGTGTATGTCTTCCAAATGAGGAGCATTTTTATATTCCTCATTAAGAAGTGAAAATCAGAGGTCCTAGTGGGGTTCTGCTTTTGAGGTCATAGGGAGGGAGGAATTGTTGGTAACTCTATCTTCTACTTGCCCAGCCCAAGATTCAGAAGCTATCTTTCATTTCTCTCTTTTGCTCACATGTAGGCTTCCATGCCTAAGGAAATTATATGGCTCTGCTCTCAAAAACATCAAGTATTTCTTGCCACTCTCATTGGTTTTAGGGTGGCTCAAGTCACTATCGTGGCACACTTCCTTACTACAATGCTTTCCTAACAGTTATTCCTTCCATAGCCTATAACTAGATGGATGTATTTAAAACAAATACCACATGCCATTCCTGTTTTCAAACTCTGCAATCTCCTATTTATTCAGTTGTAAATTGTTTCAAAGGCCAACATGACCCTGTGTGAAAAGGCTTCTACTGTTTCTCTGTTCTCACCTGATGTTCTTCCCCTTGGCCAGGCTGTAACAATCATGTTAAAATGTGCATTTAGTTTGTCAGACATGCTTGGGCCTTGGAGTCCTCACTTACACCGTTCTGTCTTTTGTAACATTCTTTCCTCCGCTAATAATCCAACAGAAAATTCTGCAATGGTAAAAGGCTTAAACAAAATAGAACCATTGCTCCTTCTTGGATAAAGGAAATGTGAAAGTAAGATGTCTACAAATACTATGGAGCCATAATAGTGTTCCATCATGCCCTGGGCTCAGACATGTCACAGCCCCAGCATGCCTCCTGAAGAGCACTTCATGGTGTAATCTGAATGCCAGAATTTCAGATACCGAATTTATGTTTCAGTTTCCAGCATGTGGGTGAGCAGAAAGAGACTGAAGAGTATTAAGCAGTTGCTCCCAACAGAGTCTGTTTCATTATAGTCAGTAATCACAGCCCTTGCACAAATAATTCTATGTATAGTATTCAGTTGCAAATTGCTCACAACTTACAATGTGAAGGCCTTTGGAAAGACTTTACCTTTGACATTAACAGACCATATAGTAGCTGGAGAGGTTGGAAATGCAGTTGTTTCTTTCCAGGGGCCACTTGCCTAGCTAAAAACTGAGTTCTGTTACTAAGGAGACCAGAGGCATGGATACTAGCTCTCTGACTTTGCTGCAGTCCTCTTGTTTCTGACATTGATGGTCTCACCATTTCCCTTATCCTCCACCAGCGATATCACAGGCTGCTCTGGTACCACATCTCACCTCTGTGTGGGAGGTGGGTGGTGCAGAGCTTAGGTTTTTGGGTGACGCTGGTATGGCAGAAGAAAGGAGGGTGTAGAGCTAAGACAGATGGTGTAGAGCTCTTTCAGACTTGTAGGAAGGGGAAGAAAAATAAATATGTGGGTCAGGGCTCTGTCTTTGATGACTGCAAAAGCAAAGAGAAATTTGATGAGCTGCTGATGTTTATTCTTGTTCTCCTTCTCTGTGATCATAAACACTCAGGGTGGTCTCTGTGAAAATTGGCAGGACAAGCCTCAGTGGCCCTGTAGAGACTGAGTGGGAGCTATGTCCTTGTTAATGCTTTCTCTTATTTCACATTCTTTTTCTACTTCAGGGAAGGACATTGGGAATTCTTTCTGGTCTGTGACAATGCAGCAGTGGCACATGTGTTGGAGATAAGGACCTTCCGCGTATGCCAATTTCTGAGTTCCAAGAAACTCTGTTCTAATTTGGCATAATCCAGAATTCCTTTGAGGAGTAGTGTAGTTGAATAGTTTCCCATTCTGCTGCAGGGACAATGACCTAGCAGGAGGCCACTGTGTTTGCTCTTTTAAGAACCGCAGGGTACCAGAGTCAGTCCTCAGCCAAAACAAATGACTTATTCTACCAAAACTCTTATCAAGATTTGTATTGAATGTTCCTATTTGAGGAAAGATTGGGGAAATGATAGAGATCTTTTAATTATGGAATTCTGGGAGATGAAGGTTGTTTTAAACTTTTAAGCTCAGAGTGATGTGGACATTTTCCAAATCATGTAAATTATGGCGAGTGCTTTGCAAGAGAGAACAGCAGAGGATGGGTGTGTGATGAACCTTGGGAAAATGGAGACAAAAGATGTCATAATTAGCACTAAAAGTAGTACTGAGAATGGCAAGGACTCTTTGAGGAGCCCAGGACACAGCTGCTTACGATTAGCCCGCTGTGGAGAGAGGGCTGGGAGCACATTTATGAAGCAAGAGTCAAAGTCTTTGAGAAGAGAGGAGAATTACCATGCATACCTTTCCTGCAGGAGAAGCCAGAAGGCTGTTTTGTCTTTTTGGGTCAGCAAACTGATTTCTTCCGTAGATATATGCTTCCAATTCTGCAGACACAGCTTAATTCTATGATGTAATGCCTGGTAGGAATTCTAGCTTTTTCTTGATAAGCATCAATTTTTTTTCACTAACAGTTCTTTTCTCATGGAGATAGAGATCTGATTATTATTTCAACAAAAACAGCTTTCGTATTCGTTAATTCAAAGCATTTTCTTTAGGAAAAGAATTTGTTCTTGTTACAGAGATGATGGTTTTGTCTAAAATGTGTAAATTTTTATTTGTTTCTTTATGAGACTGGGCATCACTATTTGTGGGAGGCTGTTCTTGAAGTTCTGATCATCTTTTCTCAACGTCATGAACTCTGGGATCACAGGCATATGCCACCAGGCCTGGATAAACTCTTATTTATTCTGGAAGCTTCCTTTCCAAAATGAGCTTATGATAGCATGCGTTTTATGAATGAGTTGTGACATCGTGGCTAGGTGGACCATAGCATCAAAAAAAGCCCTTTGGTTTGAGTCAGTGTTGTAATGCTAAAACCTTTATGTCAACAGCAAGGCAATTTATTTATTTTGGTCATTTGATTAACATCACTATGCCTTCATTATAGACACTGTGGTTATATTGCTCATTCCCATGTGTTTGCAGCTATAACATCTAGACTTTACTTGATGTGAGTAGACAGTATCTTTCATTTTGAAATCATGAAAGTTAAAATGCAGAAAAACGCTACTCTGCCATCTGAAGTGAATACTTTAACCACTTAAGCCAAACAATCAAGGTTCCATTTTCATAGGAAATACAATTTTCAGATGGTCTTGCTTATTTCCATCTATTCCCAGATGAATTAGAACATTTATAAAAATCTTCAAACTAAAGGAGATACTGAGACTCATACTACTAGGCTAACACCAGCAGGGTTCTTCCCATAGGTGTTTTGCTCCAGCTACAGAGTAGATGAGTTTATGACCTTCAGTTGGTCACATGAATAAGGGCTCTTGTGTGGGAAGAAATGCTCCAAATCCTGAAGACCCAGATAGAAAAAGAGAAGTGTGATATGAGAAGAGGCAACATTGATAATTCTGACTATATGAAGCAAAATGACCAAAGCGATGGCTTTATTTAACTCTTAGGATAAGAGCCAATGTCGCCTGCCAGAAGCTTGCTCTGACAATAGCTGTGCCCTTCTTAGTCTCTCCTGATGGCTTCAGATTGAGGTGGCAATTATTTCTTACAAAGCTAATGCCATTCATACACAATTTTTCCCATTGCAATTTCTAGCCTTATAAATAATCTAGGCTGACTTTAAAAAGTCTCCTGTGAGAATTAGCTTGCACATGATGCTTAACCACTTAATATACATGAAAGTGGCTACAATGGTGCAAGATAAATCAACCTGGAAATAAGATGTTAGGAATCTGTTAAACCTTCATCAGACTATAGCTTAAAAATAATAATAATAAAGATATTTTAGCATTAAATTTTTGTAAATTGAGGCATGAACTCTACAGAAGAATATAATTTCATGTATCTGTCTAATCTAATGCTCTTCCTTGCCAGGATCACTTTAAAATGGATTAAAATAGTTCTGATGAAAAGGTTGCTTCTATGAATGTTATGCATTATTTGTGCATAACAACAAGTAGATAACGTGACTGATAAAAAGCTTTGAGCTGAAGTGGACTCAATGTGTGTTGCATACATACACATTTATTTTATTGATACTACAGTCTGTTTGGATTTTCATTTTAGTTTTGAGACAGAGACTCATTATGTAATCCTAATTGGCCCATGTACTGTAGACCAGGCTGGCATCAAACTCACAAAGATAGAACTGCCTCTGCCTCTTGAGTGCCGGGATTAAAGGTGTGTGCCTCTATGCCTGGACATACCATAATTTTTTTTATCAACTGATTTGTGTCAGAAGCAAGACTAGAGTCTAGGTTTTATTTTCAACTTCTTTATTGTTGGTCCTTTCATTGCTCTCAGTTCTTTGCTATCATTGTTTAAATTATTTAATGTCATCGTTAAAGTTTTGCCAATGCTTCTTGAAGGCTTTCATCCTTGGAAATGAATTTGTAAAACATTTGAAATATTACTTTCTATTTTCTATGGTAAATGATTATTTTGCAATAAGAATTATAAATAATTTTAAAGTTTTCTCTCACTTAGTAATATAGGCTGTTTATCTTGAAAAAATTTTCGTTTTTCCCTTAGGAGTTTTGCTTTTTTTCTTCTTTGATGCCCATTGTGGTCCTTTATATAATCCACGATTAAACTTCCAATCTTTTAAGAATATCAACACCCCAAGTTTGGGTAATACAACTTTAAGGGAAATGAAAAGGTCTTTTTGTTGTTGTCTCATTCAGATCATCATAAATATTTCATTCCCCATCTAATGGATTTGGCTTGGAGGTACCTTACATAACCATATTGCGATGTTAGAGTTTGGTTTTTAAAAATTTATAGCAGTTCCAAGCAGAAGTTAGATCTGTTCTCACAACTGCCAATACCACAGGCCATTTTCTAGAAACATCTTCTCAAAAAAAAAAAAAAATCAAACACACATTACCCAAAGAACCAGAGATACAGCTGTTTCTGGTTCTGATCTTAAGAGACATCAAGTTTTTCTTGGCAAAGTGTAAGTCAGAGAAAAATTGATGAAGTCTGATCACCTATTCGAAAGAGTTCTGCCTGGGGACGGAAGATGTCTCTGGCATCACTTTCTCACTTAATTTAAAACTTATTTCCTAGCTGAGAAGTAGAAGTAGTAAAAGAACAAACATAACCCCAAATAAGATAAACTACCACTATTTCAACTTTCTGATTTAAAAATTATAAACTCATTGAGTTAAATGTATATTTACCATATGAGCCAGCAATTCCATTTCTAAATAGTCACCCAAGAAAACTCAAACCACATGTCTACCTAAACACTTCTGCATGGTTTTTATTTTATTTCTAAATTTCCCCAAATGGAACCAATCCCACTGCCCAGGAATAAAGTATACACTAATAGTTAACAAATGAGACACAGTTCTTTAAGTAGGATGACATGAATGAATCTCAGCATTTTGCTGAGTAAAAGGAACCAGAGATAAAAAAGGCCTAAAGTATTATTCCATTTTTATAATTTTTAAGAACTAGAAAGACTAACCTCTAGTTTAAAAAGCAAGACAAAACAAAACTGCAGAATAGTGTGCCTTAGGGGGAAAATGCTGATGAAATAGATTGCAGAGAAACGTAAGAGATGTTTGAGATAATGCTGGCGTGTTGAAGTTGTTCAAAATAAGCACAGTTGGCATTGTGGTTAGGGAATTCTTTCTTGTCCCATGTATTACAGAACATTTACCTACTAGATAGATGTTGCTTGTATGCATTCCCTCTTCTCTCTACCAAAAATATTAAATGTCCTTTGAATTACTGGTGAAAAATCAGTCCTACTTAAGAATTACCATATTGTTCATCAATCCGTGTCAAAATGTACACTTAAGATGGGAACACTCATTTTACTGTATGCAAATTATACTTAAATAAAGGAAATAAAATGAGCCCTATAATGTAAACAGACTAACTACAGAAAAAAATTGGACCAGCTCTACAACTGCCAGGTTATCGAGGTTTATATCAACAATGGTAGGAATATTAATTGAATAAGCTCTTGAAGTGGTGTGGTGATTCGTTGCCTCTGTGATCTTCTTCCCCAAAATGCAGACCCTGAGTCTAATTTTGAGTAAAGTAGATAAAGTGCAATAGACAGGTGCTCTGCAAAATGCTTGGCCAGGGCAAAGTTGAGAAACTGTCATAGCCAAGAAGAGTTTAAGCAGATGTGATGATTAAATGTAATGAGGTATCCTGGATGGGACTGATCCTGGAGTAGAAACGGAACATCTACATGGGCAGTAGAAAAAGACAAGAGCTCCTGAGTAAATTGGGAGCATGGGACCTTGGGAGAGAGTTGAAGGGGAGGGGAGAGGCAGGGAGGTGCTGCTGGAAGGTTTACAGCTAGTAACTACCCGCCTACTGAGGTGTGGCCTCGTAGACTATTTACCTGGATGCGGAAGCACATTTGGCCCCTTCTCTTGTTCCCCTTGGAGAAGAACTTGGCTAGTTCGGATTGTTTGGATCTCATCTCCATCAGCCATTCAAGCAGAGAATCCTGGTTTTGTAAGTTTTCCCCCTAAATAAATAACTGTCTATCTCTCAGTTCTAAGCCAGTGTGAGATTTCTTTTAAGCGCCCGATATCTTTACCATCAGGGAGGGGAGCAGAGAAAAATGTAGAGCTCAATAAAAATCAATAAAAAAAAAAGAAAGAAAAGGAACATTAGATTAAAGAGCAAAGAAATATAAAATATAAAATTGGTCCATAAACTGTGACATGTGTACCACATCAACAGAAGATATTAGTAAGACAGCAAACTTCACAAGTTGGATATGGGAATGCACCATTTTATCTAGACCATCTATTCAATTTAGCTGCAAATCTAAGATTGTTCTTTTTGATGACTTGGAGTCAATTCATTCAGATCTGATCTTAAAGTCATTTGTGAGCACAAAAATAATAGGGGTGAATAATAGTGGCGACAAATGTCTTTGCCACGTTTGTAGTCAGCAAAATTAAGAACAAGCACAAGCAAAGAAGCAAGAGGTGGTGGACTCTTTAAAAGTGCTGCTGCATGTTTTTGAAGAGACAGGAAAGAATAGATTTTGATGAGGCAGATAATAACTTCATAGATATAAAGACTCTTGCCTGCTGAGTCCAGAGAACCCAAGGATGGCTTCCTCAACAAGGAATGTTTCATAATTTTGGAAGAATCTGGAGAGGTGAATTTATAATGACTTCATCTGAAGGGTTTCTGCATCTTCTTCTATCGGTAGAACATTGACCTGCATAATTGATGTTATACAGTATCCAACTGTCTCTCCTGTTTTTGCGAGGACATGGGGGCTTTAATCACTGCCATTTTATTTCTGTTGTCTTGTTTGGATAGTATTATAGTAATAAAAGCTGATTCCGTTTTTCTTCATCTTCTCTCTTCCTACAATTTCACAAAGCTCATCCAACTTGAATATCTCATGAATATGTAGAAAAATGTAGTTAACTGCATTTGCATCAAGTACGTACAATAAGGCTGAGTGGGAGCAGCAATGAAGGTTAAAAGTAACCCCAATTTATGTGCTAGGAGCTGGATGAGAAGTGAGATCATTTGTAGCCAACTGGCAGCTGGAAGGGTAGTGAATTGATAAGGCCACAGCCACAGACCTTTAATTGATAGCTCTACCATCTGTAGAGAAATCTTGTATAAATCAGAATGAATGGTTTGGGCACAGCGCTCAGTGTGTCTGTGTGATCAAGTCACAGAAGAGATGGCAAAAAAAAAAAAGAAAAAGAAATCAATTCAATCCCCAGTTTATTTTGCTCAGTCTCCAACTGGCTGCAAATGTCTTCTCTGCCACAGCTTAATTAATGCATTATCTTTATGACTGCAGTAGAGAAGCTTCTACAACAATGCGGTAACAACAGAGCCTCAAACCTCTACCTGGCAATTATCCTCTGCTGGCATGTTCAGGTCAAGCCTCTGAAGCAACCAAGAAAACACCAATGATAAAAAATAATCTGTATGTGGCAGTGTGAACTTGGCTTTAGCACGTGGCCACTTTAGCTCAGTTTCTGTCGGGGAGCAGGTACAGTACTTGCCATGTGACATGCCTACAGTGATTCAGACTGAGGAGTAGAAGCTACTTGATTCGGCTCTGTTGTTAAGGTTATCCACCTGGATCTCTAACCTGAGAAGACTAAGAAGGGTCATAAGCTCCAGAAGGCATGTAGTGCTTGGGAGTTAGAAGGAATGGAGAGGGCAGGCATTTGGCTCCCTCTCCCAACCTGTGCAAGGTAGGGTTGGCCATGAGACAACAACAGCAACAAAACCACCCTGATTCATCTGCGTGATGCTGGGCTGATTGATGTTGCCACAGAAATGAAAACAAACATATTTGGCTCTGGGATCTGGCAAAGGAAGTACTACAGCACTCTGCGGGTGGCGCCACAACAAGCAAAAGCTCGCTACTAAAGTCTACATCAATGTTTGTCTCTAGAGGAGAAAGGTTGCTCTCAAGGGCCATTTCCACTTAGTCCTTTCCAGTTTTCATTTCTACCTTATTATTTTTTTCTCTCAAAATTTTTGGCTTTCTCTTTAGGGAAAGTGGATTACTTATAAAGAAGAAGATAATGATTTCCATGAGCAACACCCCAGAAACAAACACTTTTAGTATCTGGCGTGTTTCATGGAAACCTTTTTTCCCCAACATGTGGGCATTACACAGTTTTGATCAATTACATACAATTTTCTAAGTTATCTTGACTCATTAAAATTTTACACTGTCATTGAAAGTTAATTTTAATGTGAAATGTTCTCTAGAATAGAGGTTCTATGTGACTAAGTGCCCTGCTGTAAAAAGATTGCAAAGTAGAACCTCATTCTTCCAGTTTCCATGTCTGTGAAAAGGCAAACGATGTCGATTTCATTTTCTACAAAATGGCTGTATATTGGCTATATCAGCTAGTTTGTGTAAGAATTAAGCTATCTATAATTCTCTTGTGTAGCTTCTCTAGATGGCAGATGGGAAACAGCATAGGCGAGCTAGTGGATCATCATTGACCAACAGCTGGAGTCTTTTTCTAACCCTGGCATTGTAATGTAGATTTACACATATTTAAAATAATTTCCTTAGGAGAAATTCATAACCATGAAACATAAACCACACACATTTCCCATCTAAACAGTTTGATTCAAGATTCTTCTGGTTTTAAATCTCTTTGGAATTTTTTTCAAGGTCAGAGAGCTGTTCAGTTTAAAAGTTTAGTTTCTTCACTGCTCTCAAACTGCAGTTATTGTTATTTATTTATTCTTCACTTTTATATTGCATCCCAACCAGAGTTTCCCTTCCTTCCTCTCTTTCCAGTTCCTCCTCCACTAAACATCCCTGCTCCCTCCTCCATTTCTCTTCAGAAAAGAGCAGTCCTTTCAGGGATATCAACTGAGCACAGCATGACAAGTTACAATAAGACTAGGCAAATACACTCATATTAAGGCTGCACGAGGCAACTCAGTAGGAGAAATAGGGTCCCAAAAGCAGGTGAAAGAGTCAGAGACAGCCCCTGCTCCCACTGTTAGGAGTCCCACAAGAAGACCAAGCTGCACAAGCATAACATATGCAGAGGACCTAGGTCAGACCCATACAGGCTTCCTGATTCTCACACCAGTCTCTGTGAGCATCTATGCACCCAGGTTAGTTGATTTTGTGGGTTTTCTTGTGGTGCCCTTGGCCCCTCTGGCTCCTTCTTCCCCCTCTTTTGCAGAATTCCACCTAATGTTCAGGTGTGGGGCTCTTCATCTGCTCCCATCATTTGCTGGATGAAGCCTCTCAGAAGATGATTGCATGAGGCTCTGGTCTATGAATATAGCAGAACATCATTAGGAATTATTTCATTGATTTTTTTTTTTTGGTCAGTCATGCTTGGTTCTATCCTAGGTCTCTAGCTTATCCAGCCTGCAGTTCCTGGCTCTCCAGGTGTCAGGCAGGGGCTCCCTCTCATGACAGGGGTGTTAAGTTGACCAGACATGGGTTGGTCACTCACACAAGTTCTGTGACGCCTTCACCTCAGTGCATCTTGCAGGCAGGACAGATTGTAGGTAGAAGGTTTTGTGGCTGGGTTGATGTCTTAGTCCCACTGCCTTATGCTGAGCATAAGCACAAACATTTTAAGGCTTGGTTCAGAGTTCCTTTTAGATTATTGAATCTTACTGACAGGCATGAATGGCTTGTTTATATGGTCACTTGGCTTCCCACTTGAAAGTGAATTTTTTTAATTTTAATTTTTTAAAACTATATATATATATATGTCTATGTACATGAGTGCAGATGTCCCCAGAAACCAGAGGAGTCAGATCTCCCTGGAGCTGGATTTACAGGTGCTTGTCAGCTGCTTCATGTAAGTGCTGCTTCATAAGTACTCAGATCTTCTGGAAGAGCAGCCAGTGCTCCTAACCACTGAGCCATATCTCCAGCCCCAGGAGACAATGTCTTAACTTCAGTAGTTTTGCTAATGCCATAAATAAATATTGATGTCTTATTTCAATATGAGTTTGGGTGATTATCTAGTAACTTTCAATATTTTTTCTATGCTTGCCTACTTTTGTGAACTGTCTACCCATCAGCCAACATGTGTCATCACCAGATGTTTCTTCTGTACTAAGACATGTTGGTAACACGTACAGGTGAAGGTCAGTATGACTCAAGATCTGTTAACACATCATTTTTTTTGAGAGTGCTTCTCTTGTTAAGGACCAACTGGCCACCTTGGTATAAAGTTAATTCTTTTGAATATTCTGCTTATTAGGCTTCCTTTGACTAATCTGAAACAACATTGACAAATCCCTCATTTAAGACACATTCTTTATTGTTGGAGGTGATCTGTTACACAATCTAGATGATTGAACCATCATGGTATGAATTTTTATGTTTTGTTTTCTCAAGATAGGATCTCTCTACACAGTCCTGGCTCTCCTGGAATTCACTATGTAGACCAAGCTGGCCTCAAACTCAGAGATTTGCCTGCTTCTGCCTCTGAAGTGCTGGAGTTACAGGTCTATGCCACCACACCTGACTTTATGGTATGAATTTAAATTTCATACACATACCTGAAACCAAGATGAGTGGATGGTATTGCTAAAAAAGACACAAAGGAGAGATAAGTAGTGATAAACTAATAATATTTGAGTATCCAGGTGTCTCTGAGAAATATAAACTAAGTTAAATCATTTTAGTAACTGTAAGGTGGTACATTTAACATAAACATGAAGGTGCTCTTTGAATTTTTACCTGGAAACGTCTGCCCTATATTTGACAGCTTAACTGTAGGCATCTTAGGGTAGCTACCGATCTGTCTCCGCATCCACTATACGGTTGTGTTCCAGATTAGAAATAATCTGTAATTTGGTGATTGGATGTGTTAGCTTTGCCATCTGTGAAGCTGTATGAGTTAGAAGAGACCAGTGGAAGGCATAGTTGAAGTGTCTTTTTGTCGAGTGGGATTTAGGGGATGATGCAGCGTCTTGCAGCAGTTTCCCTGAGTTGTTAAACACAAGGGTATTTACATCTTCTTGCACTTGGTGGCTCCAAACCAAACTTCTCTTTATGATCCTTTTGCTTTGGGTGCATTTTCCCTTCATAGGACATACTCAAAGAAGGGGTGATGAGTGGAAATTGGGATTAAGAAGGCAGACAAGGACTCTCCTGATGGTACAGCAAGCAAAGGCTGGCCTTTGCTTCCAAGTCTGCCAAGATCAGTTCAATCACTGGGTGTAGGGAGAGGACTGACTCCAGTAAGTCTTCCTTTGCCCTCCACATGCACTTCAACTACCCTCCACCTCACTCTCACAGAATAAAGAAATGCAAAGATAAATAGGTAAATAAGGTAGGACAGACAAACCAGGTAGGTAACAATGAATGAAGAAAAGCCAGCTGTGCACTGCATAAGAGAGAAAGATGGAGGGGAGGGAGGGAGGGTAGTACAAACTTAGCACTCTTTACAAAGATGCCTTATAAGAGGAAGCAGCGCCTATCTCACAGTTATTCTACCCTTTCGTATATATATATATTGGAGTACCTAGATTTGAACCCAGAGATCTGTGTGTTCTAAACATGTGCTGTCCACAGAGCTATATTTCTAGCCATTTGATATGTTATTGACATTCATGGTCATAAACACTTTTTAAACATACAACAGTACAGTGATTCTAGGACTTAATGAAAGCTGAAACCCAAAATATGCTGGTGCCAACCCTGGATGAGAAAAAGCTAAGTCTCTTAGTTTGGTCTTATCTTAAAGAGGGGAGGGAGAGATGAAGGTGTATTGAGAATTAGAAATTTGTTGAAGGAGATCTTTAGATTCAGCAGAGTTCGTTAAGATAGGCTAAGAATCACTATAGTAGTCTAGGGTTGGTGAAAATAGCAGCAAGACGATATTTCAATCATAGTGAGCGTTCTGTCTCTAGTCCATAATAAGTAATCAAATAGTTTGTTTGGGAATGATGGAGTTAGAAAGTGAAGGCATTGGGATGAAGACAATGGAATGGCTAAATATCATTGAGAAGGTCTGGTTTGCACTCTCTGTGGCCAGTCGAGCATGGGGAAGATAGTTTTGGTTCACAAAGAAAATAGGGAGCCCAGTTCATTTTATAGATGAGAAGATTGAGGTTCAGGAAGGCTTTGTGACTTTCCTACGTTGAGCCTGTGATTTTGTGCTGAGATTTTTCCGTTTTGTCCAGGGAGAGCTTTTTTTTCTTTGTTGGTAAGCTTACTCTTTGTCGCAACTTCTTGTTGCTATAGGTGATGGCCTGCAGGAGCAAGAGGAAGTTCACAAAAACATTTGAAGCTTAATTGTTCACCAAGGACGTGTGTGGAGTGGGTTCAAAGTGCTTCCCACATTGTTTCAAGAATGACCTGAGGAGAAAGAAAAAGAAAAAGAAATCATGGCCTTCCTGCAAGTTTGACAAAAATCAATGAGTGATTTCTTTAAATTTAGTTTTCTTTCTTTCTCTCTCTTTCTTCCTTCGTTCCTTTCTTTTTTCATTCTTTCCCCTCTTCCCTCCCTTCCTTCCTATTGGGGTAGAGGTGGCTTATGCCATGGTTAGCATGTGGAGGTCAGAGGAAATTTTTCTTGGGTCCTCTCCTTGTACCATGTGGGTCCAGGAAACCTAACTCAGTCACCAGGCCTTGGTGGCAGTGCTTTTTCCCACTCAGTCATTTCATCATATTAAATTAATCATTCTTATGACACTTATTTTTATTAATGGTACATGGGAGATAGAACTATTCCATTTTCCCCTACATTTTTTATAAGGATGTCTTAAGTGGGAGTAAGCGCCAAGGGTGAAGGAGAAAACTGAGGAAATCACTTTCTCTCACTTTCTCCTATCTTCTTTGCCTCCATTCCTTCTCTCCTCCTTCTTTGTCTCTTGTGCAGTGAATAACTGGATTTTCTTAGTTCATTTTCACTCACTTGGCTTGTCTGCCTCACTTATTTATTTATTTTTTACATTATTGGTTATGTGCAGGCAGGACAGGGTGCAGGTGACATACATTGGGGAGGGGGCAAATGAAGACTTGCTGGAATTGGCTGTCTCCTTCCACCCAGAGGTCAAACTCAGGGCAAGTGCCTACCCTTTACCTGCTAGGCCATCAACAGGTTCTCTGTCTTAATCCCCACATCCACATCACCACCACCTCTTAAGTGCTGCTTCTGTAGGTATATCCTATGAAGGTAAACTATCCTCAAAGCAAAGAGCCGTTAAAAAAACGTTTGGCTCCAAGGCACCGTCAAATAGCAGTGAGCATTCTAGTCTTACTGGAGCAAATGGGATGCAGATTATATTTTGTGTATGTCTACTAGAACGTCAACTCCAGATGTGCGGAGGAAGAGTTGCTTTAAAAGCAGAATTTCTGAGTTAAGTACACACAATAGGGATTCAAAGAACGCTTGCTGAAAGATACGATTAAGAAACAGGTGACACAGGTAAGCATTTCAAGTTCAAGGTCAACTCCAGGTACCACTTTTATTGTTCTAACGTTGACCCTGCACATGTCAGCAGTGTATGTGTGAATCATATCACAGGTAGAGAAACCCTAAGGGACTCGGTGACATCTTTGGTTTGCTGCATCTGCTAAGAGTGCTAGGTCCTTATCCAGATGCGAATAGATCTAAATAAGGGAAACTGAGGCCTAGAGCACTGGATGAATATTTAGCAGAAATAATGGAGGGGTAAGCATGTTGAGATATGTCCCTCAAGGAAAGCACAACTAGTTGGACTAGAGATGACTAGACTTTTGGTAGGTTATCCAATGCTAAGCTTTTCTATGCCAATACACACTATTTGTTGTTCATGACATAACCTAAAACAAAGCCTTGAAATACCAGATTGGCTTCCCAAGCACCCAGGCTCAGTTGTCAGCACAGTGCAGTCACAACTTGTTTTAAAAAGTTCATTTAGAGCCGGGTGGTGGTGGCGCACGCCTTTAATCCCAGCACTTGGGAGGCAGAAGCAGGTGGATCTTTGTGAGTTCGAGACCAGCCTGGTCTACAAGACAGGCTCCAAAGCCACAGAGAAACCCTGTCTCGAAAAACCAAAAAAAAAAAAAAATCATTTAGAAGTACTTGTGGAAATATTGCAAATTTCATTAAAATGAATGAGACCTCTAGGAATATAAGGTAGATTTAAAATGTTTAATAATAATAATAATAATAATAATATCAAAATGGGGCTGGAGAGCTGGCTCAGCAGTTAAGAGCACCTAGAGGACCTGGGCTTAATTCCCAGCACCTGTAGGGAATTACTCACAGCTGTCTGTAACTCCAGTTCCAGAATATCTGGCACCCTCACGCAGACATACATGCAGGCGAAAAACTAATGTATATAAACGAACAAATAAAAAAATTGATAAGTAAATAATATATCATACTTTGGTACATTTATCTCATGTTTCTCCATGTATATGCTGTACTAATAGTAATTTCATTTAATGGCGGCTGTGTGGAAGAACAATTTTCCAGTTAATTGTACTTTTGTTTATCTTTATAATAAGTAAATTTTAAATCTATTGATTTAGGGACACATCACTCAGAATATTAGTAAGTCAAAGTATGAGTTGAGTTTAGTTAATTTTAATAGTTATGGGGCACAAGATATAAAATGCAAATATATACAAAATGCATATACGTGAACAAACTGACAAAATTGCTAATTGCTCTGCTTGTTTATGACAAGCTTCTGTGTGGCAAGTGGACATGAGAAAATATTGCAAGTAGTTATAAAATGTCTTTGTTCCAGGCTTGATGCATACAGACTTGGATATAAACTGTCACATATCCACAGAAAAATGTAGATTCCTGGAGACAAGGATGGCAACAAACAATTTTATTAACGTGTTTGTCTGACACGGTATTTATATATAATTAAAAAGGAAAGTGTTCTAGCTTTCTTTTTTTTTAATTTTTTTTTTCGAGACAGAGTTTCTCTGTAGCTTTGGAGCCTGTCCTAGAACTAGCTCTTGTAGACCAGGCTGGCCTCGAACTCACAACGATCCGCCTGTCTCTGCCTCCTGAGTGCTGGGATTAAAGGCGTGCGCCACCACCGCCCGGCTTCTAGCTTTCTTTAAAAAAATTTAAATGCAGTCCCAGAATTGACAGAATAAAGAGTGGCCGAGCAGAAAAGCACGATTGCTTTCTCTTCTTTAAAAAAATTTTTTTTCTATCTTTCTTTCTTTCTTCCTTCCTTCCTTCTTTCCTTCCTTCCTTCCTTCCTTCCCTCATTTCTTTCTTTCTTTTTTTAAGACGGGGCTTCTCTGTGTAGCCCTGGCTGTCCTGGAACTTGCTCTGTAGACCATGCTGGCCTTGAACTCAGAGATCCACCTGCTTCAGCCTTCCATGATTTAAATCACTGTATGGTAGTCAGCATGCCTTTGTGAGCAACATAAATGAATAAAGTCCAAATAATTGTTTAGGATTTTCCTGGATACTTGAAGAAAATGCACATAAACACGACATATACATAAATTAGATCTATGTATATGGATTTGGGAGAGCAGTTGTTTCATTTTTATCTTTAATTTATTTTGTGTGAGTAGTTGTTTTGTCTGTATGTATGTATGTGCACCATGTATTTGCTTGGTGCCCACAGACACCAAGAAGATGGTGTTGGATCCCCTGAAACTGGAGACACAGATGGTTGTGAGCCATCATACTGAGAACTGAACCCTAGTCCTCTGGAACCATCTCTCCAATGCTCTTGGCTCTAAGATCTCATGTTGACAGTCGTCTTTTCTTACTTTCATCAAATATTTAGATAGATATCTCCAATATGAATGAATTAAATTTAGAAATGAACTAATGCTTAGAGAAACCGTTAGACTGGGTGTTGGGTAATATGTTAGCTGACAAAAATGCAAATTCAAAGACAGTGTCCTAGATTAACATTAGGAAGCAGAGGCAACAATATTAAGCCTAACAGAGATAAGTGAAAGTTTCACGTTAAGGGTTAATAATTTAATTATGTAAATATAAAATGGGGGAAATATCAGAAGTTCTTATGAATATGACCTGGGGGATTTAATTGGTCTCAAGTGTAACACAAAGCAGCAAGTCTTCAAAGTGTCCAAATGCTATGATTGCTTTAGCAGTATAAATTAGTGCAGGGATAATAGCCTGTTTCCTCTCATAGTCTGCATAAAGGGAGGCGTACTGCTTTGGAGTCACCAGATTCCGGCATATGATCATGCTAGGTTTCAAGTGGGTACAGCACTCACTGTGTGTTAGCAGCTCACTCAATGCTTACGTGTGGCTGTCTTTGAAACACTGCTGAGGCAGAAAGGCTGAGGGCCTAGCTTCCCACAGGAGACTATCTTATTCTCTTTTTTCTGCCATCAAAGCCTACTAGTATTCTCTTGCGTCATATTCAACCAACTAATTTACTCTGCCTTTATGTGGGGCCAGAACACAGTAAGATCTCAAATTAGGAGATAGGGGAAGTCCATCTAGGTTTCACAGCCTGTGTGAGGCTGAAAGAACTTAGACTAAGGTATTGAGAAAAAACATTTTACATCACTCAGTTTGAGCAAGAGAAAGTTCTGAGGATTTACTCATTTCAGTTTTTCTTTCCCCTTACTTTTTGTGTGTGCTTGTCTTGCTCTTATGATGCTTCCCAGGGTTGATGGCCCTATTTAAAGCACAACTTCCTGTTCTCTGGTTCTGAGGCCAGAACACTAATCAAGAGCAGAGCAGCCCAGTCCCTCTACCGCCTCAAACAGCTACATTGAGAGGACAGAATAAATTAACATCCTTCTCTACTCGAGACACACGGTTGTATTTTTTACTCTATTCCTGTCTCTGTTTGGATGACCCGTGGGTACCTCAAGGAAGACGTCATTACATGTTGCCTGATGTTTTGACCTTCCACATTTAGCTGCTCACATTCTCCTCTTTCCACAAAATCTTGCTGAAGTATCAATCTTGATTCTCATCCAAGTTTTCCATTAGCATATGTCACCTGGATTCTTTTCCTGCCACAATGCTTGGCATACAGTTTTGGCTTCTGAAAAATACAGCTGTTACATTTAACTTCCAATGTTTAATTGAACATGATGATAGAGAAACACTAAATTAAATTTTGGTTGTTTCAGAGATCAAGTTGGCAAATTTTCATTAATAAAATATAGAATTTTGAATACATTAGCTCCAACCATAGAGCAAATAGTTTAATGAATCTTTAAGTTCTTTATCATTGGAACTATTCGAAGAAGGAACCAGCTAGGATTCAGGGAAGGGTGCTCTTAAAAGGATGCTGACTTTACTAAAATGTCAGGCAATGTGATTTCTACAATTCATTTCTACAATAAGAATTGATGGTGCGTACTCATTTTAAAAGGTTGTGTACATCAAAATTATCAGTAACACCAGTTCAGGTTGGTACAATTAGAGATAAGTATAATTAATTTTTACCAGTGGCCTTTCCATTTCAGTTTTTTTCTGATATAAAAGTGTATTACTTTAAAACAAGAAAATTTCATTGTAATTTAAACACAATGGCAGGTTTTTGAAGACCTTCTTGCTGGCCTTTTTGTTACATCTCAGAGGAACGTTTTTGTTATTGTATATGTATCAACTGTTAGTTTGCTCATGACTCAGTGGTCTCTCCCAGTTAAAATAGACAGAAACCGGTTTCTTTAATATAAAAGAAGGTTAGATGCAGGCAATCAGAGGTAGCATAGTAACCTTGCAGTATCAGGTACCAACACACATTTATTCTGTTCAGTTGTGTGTGCTCTTAATGTCAAAGGTTACTTTGTGATCCAAAATAGTCACTGAATATCAGTATTCCATATGTATTCTGGGCAGCAAGAAAGAAGAAAGAATATGGGCATGTCACTTTCATGTAAAGTTTTTTCCTCCAATAAATACCAGACAATACTTCTATATACTGGCAAGCACTTAGACATAAACTCATACCAAGTTTCAAGGAATTCCAGGAGTTGAGACTCAGAGTTTTGTTTCTAAAGAAGTGAAAATGGATACTGGAAGCTAATACTGGCCTCCATTATACTTATTGATTAAACTAAAACCAGAATAATAATTAAGCAAGCATCAAATGCTACAGCTCCTTTTAAAAATAGTTTTAGGAACTGTTAATTGGGCTGCATTTATTTAGATCACTCAGCAGTTATTTCCCACAGATCTGCTATTTGTATAATTTTTTTCTTTCATAAAATGGCTATGTATCTTCTATGTGGGGTTGAAATGAGTATTGAGAAATGCATTGTCTATGTATCAAGCGCTCAATACACATCACTCCAACTAATGTGGCTGAAAGCTGAGACTGAAGATAGAATTCCCGCCTTAAGTTTCTTCTCTTCTGGTGGAGAAGGCAAGAGAGGCAGGCATGAATTCAGTTCAGAAAAGGAATGCATTAAAAGTCAAAGTATATTTTCTAAGAACTTAAAGAATGAAAAATTCCTAATGTATTGTGTGTGTGACAGAGAGAAAGAGAGCGAGAGAGATAATGTCCTAAATACCTAAGACTTTTAGGTTTCATGATGAAATCTTAATTTGTCCTTTGAGAAGCTACATAATTTGATTATGTCTCCAATGGAGGTTGGTCACTGGCTTGTACCATCTCATCAGCTCAGTCTGATAAAGGTCTTTCTATTTCTTGAAAGTTCTAATGGAAAGGTCATAGATTCCCCAATATTCTTTTGTGCCCATTGGTGAAATTATCAGTATTGGCTTCATTTTTTTTTCAGAGAAAAAGCTCATGGATTAAATTATTTTTCTCAGTTTAAAAATATGGGACTTACTTAAAATCGCATCAGTTGAATGAACAACAACACAGGTAGGGGAGAGAATGGCTAACCTATTAGAAAAGATGGTCCCCTCTATTTTTTTTCTGAGAAGGAAAGCCTTTCGTAGAGTTGCATTCTATTTTATGCAGTACATTTGCTAAAAGAATTCAAAAGAGGAGATGGGGCCCATTGTCCTTCATTCCAGCAGTATTGAAGGCCCAATTTCATCTTTTGAGGCTCTTATGGAGCACACTACATAAAAAGGAACGGACTGCTTGCTATTCAACCATAGCTGGAATAGCAATACCAATCATTATACTGTTATCTATTTGAAAAATGTGGATTTTACTTGGAGATGGTATTTATTGAAGCCTGCAAGAAATCCGTTTTCTATCTACCTGGCAAGACCAATTTGAAATGGAAAATTCAACTTCCGAAATCCAGTTGAAATTTGACCTTCTATATATTGCCATGGATTTTGGTATGATGATATATGCGGGGCTGGGGGTGGGGTTGTCCATTGGCTTCCAATTCTGTGCGGGATTTGTCTCCTGCTGCACAATAGGGCAATCTAAGAGAAACCTTCTCCAGCTTTATTAAAATGGGAAGGGTGTGGGATACTGATGCACTTAAAATGTGCTTTGAAGCATCATGGAAATTTTGCAAAAGACTTTTTATGTAGCAACAATTCTATTGATAGAGTCAATGAGAGTTTTGTCTGTGCAAGTGCTGAAGGATGGGACCCCAAGTCACATGCTTTCAAAATTATTCTCTCTTTGTTGAATATCACAAAGGATATTTTCCCATGAAAACAAGATCTTTTGTTTCTTATGAATTCATTCTAATTGTGAAGCTGGCTGATAGGGTTACTGCATGTTCTTCTCTCATGCTGCCAGGTGGCCTGGGGGAGCTGGCGGAATGGGCTCAATCATCTCATAAGGCTTTTTCTGGTCTTAATATCACTCACTTCTAATCTAAACCCATGGTCCTTGATGTTCATCTCCAAAGGTGATAACAGTGAGGCCACAGAAACTGATTTGTTCCTGTTAGGCTTTCAAAGGTAGCAGGCAAGATACCCCTGCCTTTCTGACTTCTCCACATTTTCACACATGTGTATAGTTAACAAAGAAAGCCACACACAGAATGCAGACAGGTAGTGAAAACCAAGGCAACTCATAGCATCAGTTTTCAGAGGCACTGATTAAACGGTTCGTTACCTGTGCTGGGTTCTAGCAAAAAATAAAACGGAGTCAGTCTCCTCTCTTTGCGGACTCACACTGAAGCCAGACACGGTGCAGGGTGAAAGTGTTCAATCATTTTTGGCACACATGTGTGAGAAAGAGCAGCAGACAATCTGTGCTGAAGATGCAAGATAGGGAAAGCCTAGGCACCACCCTCAAGAAACTCATGCAGAAAATGCTATGTAAGGATGTGTTAGCACTCCAGCAAAACCGATGAATTTAGAAGTACAGTAAGAATGAAGGTGAAATGGAAATCCAGCACAGAAACATGAAAGACTGCAGCAGAAGTCTGCAATCTATTAAACTAGGACAGGAAATGCATTAAAAAAATCTCCGTGTGACCTGTTGTGGAAAGTTTTAGGCAGGTCTTTTGCCACTGCATCTTTAGGGAGCTCAATGCTATCAACAGAAAAGAGAGTATGCAGGCTGTGCTAGGTTATCAGATGGTTGGAATGTGAGCTTCTCTAAATAGCAATAGTCACCTCTGGACTGTTGAATCTGTACACAGGTACATCCCCACACACAACCTCAAGAGTGACAATGTTCAATACAGCAGCTATGGGGGCAAAGGAAGGGGTGGGACAGGGCCTCATCCACTTACGCTGAGTTGTTGAGCCTGATGATTTTCTTTCTATCTTTCCCTTCCTTCCTTCCTTCCTTCCTTCCTTCCTTCCTTCCTTCCTTCCTTCCGTCCTTCCTTCCTTCCTTCCTTCCTTCCTTTCTTTGTATGTTCTTGCCAGGTATGCTATGCAGCCCACAGCCCAGAGTGCTACCTAGTTTGTGATCCTGTCAGCTTAGCCTCTCAAGCGTTGGAATTGTGAGACAACACAATCATTCTGAAGACAACTTTTGTACCTTTCATTTATTTGTTTCCCACTCAGTTTGAGTGAAAATTTCATCGATCTTAGAACCTAGAGTGCCCTTGGAAGTTTAGCATAGGCCATCTTCAGTGGCTTTTGGAGGACAGGAGGTGCAAGATAATGGTTACAGGAAAAGGTGACTGGAGAAGTTTAAGGAAGAACGATGCAGGCTGTCATTTTGGGAACTAGAAAAGAGGAGTCTGTGCGAGGTTGTACATAAATTGTCCTCTTGGCTGGAGAAGGGCAGATCTCCTCATCTTTCTAGTGGAGTAAGAAAAGAAACCTGGTTAACTAGAATGAATGAGGAAAGAAAGTGTTCTTGGCCCAAGCTGGAGATCAGGTGAAACATGGGGTTAAAGGCAAGAGGAGCATTCAATTAAACCTGCTTTGATTACAGGCAATTCTAGGACCCAGCTTCACCATGGGGAGAGAGCAGAGGTTACTGCTCAGGGACCTGATACATGGTCTTGGACTGGAAACAGAGACACATGGTATGATGTGAAACTGAATTCCCAACAATAAGAAAGAGACAGACCGCAAAGGCACAGGCCTTCTGGCAGTCTTAATTGCAAAGCGAGGAAACTATTGCTTTGTATTTATCAAGCTGCATCTCTGTGAGACGGCCAAGGTCATTACCTGCTTATTCTATTGCTTAACCAGACTTCAGAAGGCCCTGGTTATACACTAACCTATAAACACAGAAGAGGCAAATTCTGTGATTGATGTGGTGAAGAGAAGGGCTTTTCCTCCTGTGTTGCTGTAATGAAAAGTGTGTTAACAGTCTCAAGTGACTGTCCCTTGCAGCCCCATAGCCGAAAGGGACTCGGAACTGAAGGAGGATCTTGAAGCATTCTCCTCCCCTCCTCACACTCCCTTTACTTTCCTCACTCTAAACATCTTAAAGAAAAGCACCCAGAAAACTACAAACTAAGCACGTGAAGAAAGTCTGTCCAGAATGTTCTTTGTTAAAACTGCAGGCGTTAAGTGAGCTCAGGCCTCATAGACAGAGTCCTAGCTTGCTCAAGTGTCTGAGTGTTTCACTTAGAAAGATTTCTTTGAAAATTTCCTTAACTTTTTTTTTTAAAATATTTATTTATTTATTATGTATACAATATTCTGTCTGTATATATGTCTGCAGGTCAGAAGAGGGCACCAGACCTCATTACAGATGGTTGTGAGCCACCATGTGGTTGCCAGGAATTGAACTCAGGACCTTTGGAAGAGCAGGCAATGCTCTTAACCACTGAGCCATCTCTCCAGCACCCAAATTTCCTTAACTTAACCATGATGTATTTTCTTCCTCTTACCTAACTAAAGCTGTGCCTGACCCTTATTTTGTCACCTGTCAGACAGCAGGAGGTAGCAGACACATTTTCCTAATTCACCTATTTGGACTAGTAGCCTCATAAGTGGATGACTGCAAGCTTCGTAAAAGACAGAACTCCAGCATTATAAAGAAGGGGAGAATTTCAGTGGGCCAAGTTGCTAGTTTTGAAAAATTCTGTCTTTAACTCCCCTCAAAAATAAGGTCTGTCCCTCTGTCCCTCCAATATATAGCTACCAAATAGGAAAGGAAAGCAAATTTTTCAGAAATATAAGTCTAATCAAGGTTGGTACAGAATAGGTCTTCAATGCTTGACTGCTGTACTATTATCAAAAGAATGTTTAGTCTTACAAACCTTAAAATGTTTTAAATAGTATATGTAGATCATGCATATTAATGTGCTTCATTGCAACATTTTTATACATCTATGAAATGTATTTTGATCATGTTTGTCTCCTATCCTGTTCTCCTCTCTGATCCACCTCCTCCCCCACTGGTTTGCTGTAATACTACAGAAGAGAGCACACTAGCACATGCATTGGGCAATGGACTGGATCTGGCTTCTACTGGCTCTCAAAAGCCATTCGTTACAAATTGGAGAGTAGCTAGAACGGGCAACGGTGGGAATATTTACACTGCAAAAATTAGCAAATGCTACAAATCAGGGTTTTTTTTTTTTCCCCTTCAGAGGGCTGGTGCTTAAACATTGCCAACATACCACTGACTGGAGTTCATTTGTAGAAACTACTGATCGAAAGGCTACAGAAAAAAAAACCCACAGGTGTCTCTTACAGACAGTCCAAGTGAGAGAGGCCAAGTCCCAAATATCTCATGCGGTGTTATTCCATTTCCATTAAGGTCTAGAACTAGGAAGCTAATCTATGTTAAAAAGAAAAAAAATCAGGACGAGGCTATGCCTAGAGGAAGAACTTAACTGCAAAGAAGCAAGAAGAATTTTCTGGAATGGTGGAAATATTCTGCATCTTAACATTATCATCCATTGTAATTGTCAAAACTCCTCCAATCAGGCATGTAAACTCACTTGGTCCAGTTTAGTGTAAATTAATTTACCTCAAAAATAAGAAAAAAAAAACCTGTCATCAAAGCATTGAACCCTATATAATAGGTTTGCTTTGTGTAATTGCATTAGCAATTTTAGAATTATTTGTGCATTCTAGTTTTGATCAAATAAATAAAATATTAATAATACTATGAACCAGTTGAGTCACTAAGAATGCCCAGAAGTAAGTAACTAGGGAGAAAATCATCATTACAGCTCACTAATCTATTACACATGTATAAAAAATGGCATTACTGAAGGGGTTGCTAACTAGTCACTTAAAAATAGTTGGATTCCATAGGACAAAGGGATAAAGATTACACATCAACCCTGTAGTTTCAGTGATTGAAATTAACAGTCTGATTCTGGACAGAGCAACTTAGTAAATTGATGGTGGGTGGTAGAAGCCACTGTTGGGGTGAAAATCTACAGTAAAGAAAGAGAGAAACCTAGAATGATCCATGACCATGTTGGAGATCCTGGTATGCATCCATGTTTATTTTCATATATATCCAGATGATTACAAATAGAAATATTTACAGATAAAAATATATACTCTTTCATATACATCAAC
>JAQHUG010000171.1:3951603-3961835 GCA_028555095.1 Dicrostonyx torquatus | reverse complement strand
GGAAGTGTAAATTTTTCTTTTAACAATAAAGGGAAAAAACGCAAAAAAAAAGAGAGAGAGAGAGAAAGAATCAATGAGCTGGTTCTTCAAGAAAATCAACAAAATAGACAAACCTTTATCCAAACTAACCAAAAGGCA
The DNA here is from genome assembly GCA_028555095.1 of Dicrostonyx torquatus. Classification (NCBI taxonomy): domain Eukaryota; kingdom Metazoa; phylum Chordata; class Mammalia; order Rodentia; family Cricetidae; genus Dicrostonyx; species Dicrostonyx torquatus. Next base: position 3,961,697 of record JAQHUG010000171.1, on the reverse strand, counting down.
GAGAGAGAATATCCAAATTAACAAAATCAGAAATGAAAAGGGGGACATAACAAAAGACATGGAGGAAATACCTAGGATCATCAGGTCATATTTTGAAAAGCTCTACTCCACAAAATTGGAAAACTTAAAGGAAATGGACAACTTTCTGGATAAATAAATAAATAAAAAACACTAAAAATGCCTCAAGTTAACAGTAATATATCAACATCATTTTATCACCTATAGCCACACAAATATACCACAATATTGGAAAAGTGTAATACAGGAAATTGGTCATGGGATACTTGGGAACCCTACTATTTATGACTCAGTAGCCACTATTTTCTGTACACCTGAAATAGTTAGAGAAAGGAAAGATTATCTAAAAACTACTTGTCAAGTCTGAATATCTAAACAACAGATGGTAACAACGTCTTGGGTACTGGGAAAATCATCAATAGAATAGCATGTGCATTTGGCCTTCATGGATTTCTCTGTTTATAGCTATCTGGTCTTTTCTTAGGTAAGCATGCTGACAGATCCCACCAATGAAAACTCATTGCTAACTGACTGTACTCCAGGCTTTTGAATACACATAAATAACCACAGAAGAAGCATTGATAAGAGCTCCAGATTCTGTACCTATTGATCAAAGAGTGCAATTTACTACTTCCCAGAACGTTCTACCAAATTTCAACTTCCACGGTGTACTCAGAAGTGGGAATGATAAATACCACTGTGTCATTGGGGCTGTCACTTTAGAGAGTGGCGTGAATGATGATAAAAGACAAACACATAGTCCAGCAGAACTTGGATTGGCTTTCCTGTCAGCACCACTGAAACGGGAGATGGGAGGATATTGAAAGAAAGCATTCTGTCTCCCCGATGCCATGTTCTATAACAATGACTGCACTGTGCAAAGTTACCTTTCCCTGTCTCTGGAGAAACAGGGATATGCTCTACTGCAGAGTCTGCTTTTAGAAAAAAGATTGTTATATTTTCCTTCCAAGGGAAACCAATGAAGAGAGAAAAAGGAATTTGAAAGTTTAGAACTCTAGCAGACATTATGAGATTATATTTGGGGAATCCTCTTACTACTCTAGTCTCCCTACTAGGAAGAGATGACATTATTTGGGCTCTGCAACAGCATCTGAGACTGTTTTGAGCCAACTGATGGTAACTTGATTACTTGCTTTCCCTGTTGTTTTATGTTGTCAGCAAGACTTAACTGTCTTCAGGAATGTTAATGGGATATGGAAGTAACGAAACCTAAGGTACTGACACTGGTGTTGGGGATGTAACTCTGCTAGTAGTTTGCCATGTGTGAGGATCCAGGATCCCATAAAATAGACATGGTGTTATAGGCTTCTAATTTCAGTATTCAGGATGTGGAGGTCAGGGGTTCCCAGTCATCCTCAACTGCATAGAGAGTTCTAAACAAGCCTGGGCTGCACAAGACCCTGCTTCAAAACAAGCACACACACACACACACACACACACACACACACACACACACAAAAAAAAAACCAACACTGAAGCATTCTCTTTATTAAGTTAACTAGTATTTGTTACAGGTGGCTGCTGGTATAGCACATACTGTAGAAGTCTTGCTGCATACTCTTGACCTAGCTCTGAATTTGTCCACAGAGCTTCTGAGTTCCTGTGCATATCAGCAGGCAGACATTCGTGGATCTTCTTAATATGCCTTCATCTCCTGTGCCTGTGAAGTTTGTATATTTCCGGGCAGGAGAATCTACAGAAATGCTGGGGATGGAAGGACCCCAGAAGCAAACCTTGATCAACGAAAATGGATTTGATAGCTCAGTATTGCAGACTTCATGTCCTTAGGCAAGCCAGTTCTGGGGATACAAGTTTCCTCAAAGGTTTCCCAGTAGAATTGAGTTCTGTTTGCCCAAAGGGGGAACCAGCTCATTTTCTGGGCTTCTCTGTCTTCCTCAGCTTCTCTAGTCTCTTCACTGTGCTTCCTGGGATTATTCGCTATAGAAACGCTTAGAACCTAAGTGCTTTCTCGGGGTCAATTTTCTGGGAAATTAGAACTACGAAACTGTTGCTCACATTAACTACTGCAGAGCAAGAGCCTCTGAGCCAAAAAAACTCATGGCTCAAAAAACTTACAATTTATGGCTCCACAGTGATATCATGTGAAGATAAATAGATGCATACTGGTTTAGGGATTTGTAGAAAATGATTACCATTTTCTACAATAAGAAATATGAAACATTTTTGACCTGTGAGTACTAGCTGGAAATCAAAGGGGAAATATCTCTTTAAATATAGGAACAAAGGAATGGCTACATGATAACATGTACAGCAATTCCTGTGCTCAAATGTCATAGACATTATCATGTTCTAGCATGAAGAGGAAAACATGGATAGCATGTCTGCACAGTGGTCTGAACAAGTGCATGGCAAATACAAGCTGCCCAAGCCTTTTAGTTTAGTATCAATTCCTGTAAAGCAAAATGCCACCCTAAACATTGTTTACTTGCAAAACATTCTTCAAGCTATAGTGCAATTTATTTCACATGACGTTTACAGAAAATCAACAGAAGTAGCTTTTATAACATGAGAATCCACAAATCACATTTCCTTGCTCTGGTTACGCACAGAAATCTCTTGTGGTCTCTTGTGATGCTGCCCTGGGAATGAGCCTTTAGAGATGATTGCTTCTGTTCACATAAGTATCCCTTTCTCAATGGAAAATTTATATGACTCCCTCCTAGGGTTCTGCTTCTTTCTTCATTCCCAGGCCCACAAAGACTGCCATTGACAAGCATGGTTACATTCTGTCTTAATAGTTTCATTGTCTCCAGCCTCTTACGTGGTGTGGTGGTCGTCGAATGAAAGGAAAATGAAATAAGGAAATTAAATAAGCAGAAACTGGAGATACAAGATATATTAAGAGAATATTTTAACTGATACAAAGATGATTTAAATATAGAAGTTTGGGTAAATTCAATGGTAATAATTACAATAGAATCCAGGAAAATTGATGACAGTATTGGTATCGCAGCTTAGCGCGTTTTATTCCAAATGACCGTTCTCTTTCTCACACATTCCCTTCAATGCTGGAAGATGGGTTTCATGTCAGCTGAGATCAACTGTAGTGAAGCCTTTCACTTGGTGCTATGCAATCACACCATTGACACCACCCCCAGCCTGGCCTGTTGTAATTTGCTACTTAATGTTGCTCAGCAGTTGATATGTCTTGTTCAGAAAGAATCATAGTATTATATTTTTTCCCACTGATTTAGCCTAGTTCTTGCATCTGAAAGACTTCCAAATTTTCACAAGGACTCAAAAAGTTTCCAAAATGATAAATTTGAATGTAATAGTGAGAAAGTTCTTAGATGAGGAGAGTGAGCTTGGAAGGGTAGAGGACATACTTTCTGTGAAATCTGTATGAACACATTGGCAGTTTGTTCACAGTGAGCAGAGCCATTGTGTCAGAATGCTGGCTGTCAGCTTCCCTGGAACTGCAGCTACAAACAGTTGGGAGCTACCATGTTGGCATTGGAAACTGGATTTAGGTACTCCATAAGAGCAGCAAGTGCTCTTAACTGTGGGGCCATCTTTCCAGCCACTTATTGCTAGTATTATTTTAATCTTCCATCTAAAAATATTTATTTTTATTTATGTGTATATTTGTGTGTGTATGTGTGTGTGCATGTATGTCACATGCGTGCAGGTGCCTGTGGAGGACAGAAGAGGATGCCAGACTCCTTGGAGCTGAAGTTACATATGGTAGTGAGCTACCATATAGGTGCTGGGAATTGAACGCCGGTCCTCTGGAAGAGCAGCCAGTGCTCTTAACCACTGAGCTCTCTTTCCCAGTTCTAGTCTTTTTCTTTTTTTTTTTTTTAAATTTTAGTAAAAAGCTCAGAGAGTTCTTGCATTCAAGGATTTTTTGGCATGCTGATTTTTTTATTATTATTTGTATTGAGCTCTACATTTTTCTCTGCTCCCCTCCCTACCTCTCCTGTCCCCTTCAAGTTTTAAATGTTCAAGGTGATGTTTCTGACTTTTTGATCCACTGTCCATGTCCTCATCCTACTTCCTCATCCTACTTCTCTCCACTGTCTTTTACAATCACAAAATTGAAATGTCTTTTTTTCCCATAAAGAGAGGTTTCTAAATAAAGTATCCTCATTCTTTGTCTCTGCCTGTCTATCACTATTATCATGTGAGTACATATGTACTTCATATGCGCATATATACAGTCATACAACATACATACACAAATACAGTGTACACATATACATGCACATACACACACACACACACACACACACACACACACACACCTCCTTTCCGTAAGCGAATCAAATCCGAATTTCCTGTGTGGAAATGCAGAGCATTACTGTCAGGCTGGTCCATTAAATATCATTTGAAAGTCAATTTTATCCCAGAGTCGTAAGCAGTGTGCATGCTTATGTCTTCATCTACCTTAATTAGAAAAAGCAATTTGCTGCACATTTTTTTAAAAAGGAGGAAAGAATGTGATGGAGTGGGGGCTCCGGATAGACGGAAATGCTTCCTGCACTGCAGTGTGCTGCTGCCAAGGGAAAGCGCCTCCCTCGTCTAAATTAGGTGTACGTGGGAAAAAGAACCTTGGGATTTGCATACTTTCTAGGGAACTTGCACAGGTGTCCACAATTATAGAAATAGGAACCATGTCCCAACCCTAGTCCCTCCTCATTTTGATTCTCAAATTCATACTAGCAAACTCCCATTTTTGAGTTTATCACTAAAGATGTTTCTATCCTATCAAGTAGTCTGTGATTCTGGACTATGAACAATCTTTAGACTATCTTCCCACATCTCCCTTTGCCAAAAATGGGCCAAGTGGCTGAGAAGGCTGCAGGTCTGTTGAATGCCTAACTGGCCTCTGCCCCCCACCCCGCCCCCACCCAGTAGGCTGGGACTACTTTCAACCATGTGCTTGTTTCTCTCAGACTTGAATCCTCCTGATGTGCAGGCAGAGTGCCAAATATACAATTCAGTTCATGCTTCAGTGGCTTTGGAGTGTCTGGAGGGCTCTAGGGACAAGCCGATCAAAAGTCTTTGTGTCTGAGGAATTCCGGTAGCCTCCCCTGGGGCACGAGCCCGTGAGAAGGCCTAAGGCCTTAGACAGGGAGGAATCAGTCAGGCACAAAGCACAGGACTTTGTGCATGCAAGAGATGTGGACCTCAGAAGTGAAGCTCTGCTCTTTCTCCATGGTTCCTGGCACTCTACCCTGACCTCTGGGCAGCCTCTGAATTCATGTCCGGGTTGTGATACAGGATGGCTCATCAGTTTTGTTCCCCTCCCATTCCATTTGCCATGCAGCAGACAAATAACTGTTTTCAAATCATAAATCAGAGCACTCCTCTGCTTATAAACCTACAGCTTTTCCACTCCACTTGGCAGTAAATGAAACTCCCTGTCTGGGGGTCTGCAGGGCCCTCTGTAAGGTGCTGCCTGCTTTGCACCTCTTGTCTTGTACAGCTTGCTTCTCTGTTCTCCAACCACAGACCCTCCATTCTCTCTTTAACTGGGTCCATGCTCACCCACTGCCTATGTATTTGCTATTCCTCAGTCCTGAATACTTAGTATCTAAAGGACAGCTCTTCACACTGTGGATAGAAATGGAAACGTCACCTGCTTCAAGCTCTTTTCTAAGCTCCCTGTCTAAACGACTGTCCTTCCCAGGCCACATGACCTACGCACATCACTTTTTCATTGCTGACTGACCCTTATTACAGATTGATATGATCATTTTTGATTTCTAATTCCTTGCCTCTTGCCTAAGAACAAAATTTGGATAAATTTGGCCTTTCTTTTACAAGAACCTGAGATAAGAGTTTGGTGCCAGTTTTTTTTTTTAAATTGGAATCCTTTGGTGTCTTATAAAAATATAGAAATTTGTTGGATATAGTGGCCTTTAATCTCAGCACTTGGGATGCAGAGGCAGGCAGATCTCTGTAAATTAGAGGCCAGCCTGGTCTACCAAGAGAGTTCCAGGACAGCCAGAGCTATGTAGTGAGACACTGCTTGTAAAAACAAAAATGAAAACGAAACTGGGTAAATTGATCAGACACTGCATGGGCTGTAAAACATGTAAGGTGATATGGACCAGAGAGATGGAAGCCGGGAATTCATGGAATGGTCATTGATCTGACTTCAGCTTGGAACACTGAAATGGTTAGCTTTCAAAAGTTCTCTAGGTCTTTGTGGCACATCTGTTTCCCATACTTCCTGAGACCACTTCTAACTTCTGCCTTTACACCTTCATTGAGGTCCCTTACACTGAAAAATTCTTGCTTGCTACGAAGCAGGTAAAGTCTATTAGAACTTGTGCTTTCCTGTACACCATAGCCATGTGGGAAGAAAAAAGTGACACATTAGCTATGAGGCACCTGCCCAAGGGGATGCTATTTGTGACGATCATTTTTTTGCATGTCAACTTGATTGGCTGAAAGAATACTAAAAATCTGGTAAAATATTATGTCTGGTGTGTCTGTGAGGGTGTTTCCAGAGGAGTTTAGTGTGTGAATCTGAGTAGAAAATTCCTTCATCAATGTGGACAGGGACCCAAGGAGAGCAAAAGCGGTGAAAAGGGAAAAGAATCTATGACCTCAGCTGGGACACAGTCTTCTTTTTTTGACCATTGATAGTAGAACTCTAAACTTCCTGGTCTTTAGACCCCAATACTTATTATACAAGAGGCCTCCAATGTCTTAGATTTTCATCCTTTGACTGAGAGCTCCAACTGCCCTTTTCTGAAGTCATTCAACAGGGTCTGAGCCATACTATAGGCACCCTAGCTCTTCTAGTTTGCAGATGACATTTCATAAGACTTCTCAACCTACATAATCATGTTAGCCAATTTTCTTCCTCCTTCCTACTCTCTTTCTCTGTCTCCTACTATTTACATGTACCAATTGGTTCTTTTTCTCTGAAGAACTAACTAACCTATTGGTTGTCTGTATTTCTTGCCTTATGTACCGTAAAGGCTCAATATGTGCTTGTTGAGTGACGGATTCACCAAAGGGTTGTATGTGAGACATAGCCAAGTAATTTTGCTACTAAGTTTGGGAACCTGGAGGCATGCAAATCATCCCGCCCTGGGATCCTTCTACTAAAGGGTATTGCAAAGATCTGAAAGACAAGCTCAAACAACTCTTCAGAATGTCAGGCTTTAAAGGCAGTGCTCAGTAGAAAGTTATAGAACAAATATGGCTCCCAGTGAGGGGCGGCAAATGCAGATACAAACATATTCCTGAGCATGTGTGAGACACCACCGGGCTGCCATGATCTACTGTAGACAGAGCCAGGAGTGAGGGAAATGTCTGCTATTGCCCTCGGGGTTGCTCAGGGAAAACTCAAGCAATAACAGCATCTGTGAGAAACTGTGGGGTTAACACAGCCCCCAAGGTTAGAAAACATTGGTTAAAAGTTCATAAATTGTCATATCAGGTTGGCTGCCCATGGGATTCCATTAACTGGAGAGAAAGTACTGGCTGGGAAGGCAGAGGAGGCAGGGTAAGTTTGTTTTAACAATGTTATTCCTGCATCTACTGATAACATAGATATGGGAGACAGCATGAGGCCATAGGCCTAAGGCCCAAAGAAATCAAGTGGTGAAAAGACGAATTAGAATTTAAATCAAGCAAGCAAACCAAAGCAGAATTGGTGTACATCGCAGAGCATTAACCACTCCTATACCTCTGCGCAGTGCGCATGAGCCTGCTGAGGTCTGGGGATTAGTTGATGAGACAGAAGAATGCTGTTCCATGAATTCTATTATAGAAATTGATGCTGTCCCAGAAGCTATTCAGATAAGATTTTATAAACAGCTATGTAGTGCATGCAGTTTAATTCTCAGCTTTTATTTGAGTCTTCCTGGACATCAGGATTACTCTTAATAACCTTGAATTTACCAATTCTGTTCACTCATTCAACAAATATTAATTGATATGCTATTATGTGTCAAGTAATGAGCACAGCTCATCAGAACTATTATTACACATTTATTCAAAGAAATGAAACCATCAATTCAAAGACTTATGAACGGCTTTACTTATAATAGACACAAACAACCCAGATGTCAATCAGGATGGTCCACTTAACTGTTGTATATCCATATAATAGAGTACTATCAATAAGAAAATTATCACTCCTATATGTAATCACATAGATAAATACAAAAAAAATATTTTGCTAACTGGAAAAAGCCAGTCACAAGGTGACATATTGAATGATTTTTTTTTATAGGGCAGTGACCAGAAAAAGGCAGCGTTACAGGGCAGAATGCAGATTAATGTCTGCCGGTAGTTCAGGAGACTGATTGCAAAGGGGCACAGAGTAACTTTTAGAGTGTTGGGAATGTTTTATATCCTGATTAATGGTGGTGAATCTATGACTGAATACATTTCTCAAACTCTCTGATCTCTGCATTTCAAATGATTGAATGCTACTGTATGTAAATTGTGCCTTAGGAAAACTCAGCAGGCTATATTCTATTAGAGGAATAGCTATTAATGGGTCTGTATATCAGATGCAACCGATTCATTTCTATACTACCATACTTCCCATCAGCCCACTTCCAGTTTCACCTTGAGGTCCAAATGGCAGGTGCCTCTAAACTCACGTTCCTTTCGTGTCTGCAGACCCGTCTTTAGGTATGCTTTCCACGATCTTTAAATGAAAAGCAAAAAACTGCCTGCTCCGGGGCTCCTCCAAACCTAGTAAATACTCATCCCACAAACAAGTACAGCCTGAGTGGGTGAATGTGTCATCTTTCAGAGGTAAACTGAGCACCTTGGACTAAATATTTCGTGTGTTTTCCAGGAGATCTCAGTGGAACCCCGTGCCCGTGGCTCAAGTGCCCACCCTGTTGAAGCACCCTTTCTCATGCTCTTCATTTCCTCGCTCCCCAAACAAATTCTTTTCAGTGGAGCTCCAGTTTGGGGTTCTGTTTTCAGGGGATCCAAACGGAGATACAGTATAATGATAGATGACAGGCAAAAGTGAACTAGAGGGAATACACAGACATACATGCTGACACGGAAAAGGTCAGGAAAAGTTTTGATGAAATGGAAACCTCGGAGTAAAAACTTGAGTTCAGCAGAAAAACAAGCACTATGCCTATCTGGGGAAGATTACTCGGGCTCTAAAGAAATAGTAGGCGGGGCTGGAGAGATGGCTCAGCGGTTAAGAGCACTGACTGCTCTTCCCAAGGACCGGGGTTCAATTCCCAGTACCCACATGGCAGCTCGCAACTGTCTGAATATCCAGTTCCTGGGGATTGACATCTTCACACCAATGTACATAAAATAAAGTTAAATAGACCATAAAAAATTAAAAAAATAAATACAAATGTGAATTAAGGGGACTAATAAGCAAAGTTCTGTACATCAGTATGATACATAATCCTAAATAACAAAACTACCCAATTCTGGGGCACAAAATCATCCAGCATGCCACAGAATTAGAGAAATTACAAAAATTTCCAAGTTACTAGCATAAATGGTAAGAACTCATTTTATAAAAAAAGAAGTAGTAGGCATAAATATGGAGTCTTCCAGAAATAGCAAGGAATGCTCTGTAGGTGGAGTTCAGTTAACAACTGATTAAGATCCAGAGGGAATAGCACAAAGTCACATAGAATTTCATTACCACACAAAGGCCATAGGACTTTCTGAATGAGCTTGAAACCAACAGAGGGTTTTAAAGAGAGGAACAAAATAACCTGACAGACACAGGTTCTTAAGAAAGACACCTCTGGCTCCTGGGTGATCATGATGAGACTGTCGGGTCACTAGTGGAAGTAGGGAGACCAGTCAGAGCCTATTGGTACAGTGCTGCTCAAGAAAATTACGTTGGATGGAATCAGTGACAATGGACTTGTATAAAAAGTAAAAAAGAGAGGTTAGAGAAATGGCTTCAGTAGTTAAGAGAAGGTGCTTGTTGCTCTTCCAGAGGTTCTAGTTCTCAAGTCAGGTGGCTCACAATGTCTGTAACTTCAGCTCCAGGAGACTCTGACACCTGACACTTTCTGAGGGCAATCTCTCTCTCTCTCTCTCTCTCTCTCTCTCTCTCTCTCTCTCTC
>JAQHUG010000171.1:3933901-3951556 GCA_028555095.1 Dicrostonyx torquatus | reverse complement strand
GCTGTGTTCCCAGCACTTGGAAATCACACTTCAGAAGATAACACTATCAACTCAATTGAACACTATCGCTTATTATCTATCTTCAGTGCTCAGTGAAAGGACAACTGCAAGCCCAAGGATGGTTTCTTCTAATCTGTAGGCCAAGGATGAGGCTTTAGGAAACTCAAGCAGCTGATGTTGCTTCTGATGCTTTAAATATCACTGTGTGTACAGATTGCAGCAACTGGTTCCACACTCTTGAGATCTGACAATGTAACACCTTATTTAATTTCTGCCAAGGCCTTTCAAATTTAAGTCAACTAGAATGACTGGGGGAAATATGGGAGCTGTTAGTTCTCCGTTTTCTCTAGGATTATTTCATCTAGAACCACTGAGGGCAAGACTCAGAAAACAGCATTTTCTAATGCTTGTCAGTTATTAAGAAAATGTGAGACCATCACTACACTAAAGTGATGGTTGGTCGTCTCGTTTGATTTTCTGTTGCTATGATAAAATGCTGGCCAAAACCAACCTGCAGAGGAAAGGTTTTTATTTCAACTCACAGATCATAGTCCATAATCTATCACTGAGGAAACCCAAAGTAAGAACTCAAGGCAGGAACTGAAGAAGAGACCATGGAGAAATGCTCTTAGTAGATCATAGCCAATTTTGCTAACTACCGTACTGTTTGTTTGAGACTGGATCTCTTTACCTAGCCCCCGACTATCCCAGCACTCACTCTGTAGTCCAGGTTGGCCTTGACCTCACAGAAATCTGCCTGCTTTTGCCCCACAAGTGCTGAGATTAAAGATGTGCCCTCCCCAACCCCCCACACACCTGGCTTTGCTACTGTTCTTATACAGCAAAGGCCTATGAGTCCAGGGAAGCCACTGCCTACAGTGGCCTGGGCCCTTCAATGTTAAGAAAATGCCACAATGTTAAGACATGCCTACAAAGCAGTCTAATGCAGGCACTTTGTCTAGTTTGTGTCAAACTGACAAAAGAGAACTAACACAGGTGGTAAACTTAGGCCTATCTTTGGTGTTTTCCTATCTTGAAGAGTGGCTAGCTCTTTAATGGGAGACCACACCAAGTCCAAGGGAACACTTCTTTAATAGTGGAATTGGGACCCATGTCATGTAACCATGAAGAGGCTAAGGGCAAATGTGCAAATGTAAAACTGTGCAAGTCACAAAGTGGAAATGGAACTGTAGCAGATGTAATTAGATTTTAACACCATAGTGGTTCTCAACAAATGGTTCTTTAGGGCAGCACAACAGCACCAATAGCAGCTTCACCTGGGAACTCCTTAAAAGGCAGTCTCTGGTCTTGCTCTAGACCTAGTGAATCAAATTGTAGGGCAGGCAGCACTCTGTCTTTACAAGCCAGGATTATGATAGCTTTCCGAGTTCAAGAACCTTTGTTCTTCAAACCTGTGAGCCTAAGTCACAGAATGTTCTTCCTCATGTGACTGAGCTCAGTATAGGCCGATCTTGTTCATTCTATGAACCTGGTGGCTCCCTATGGCTGCCACTCTGGGCATGTTCTTTTAATGTGACAAGTGCCTTATCCTGACAACAGTGCCGGGCCACACTAATGACTAAGTAGGTAGTAGAACAAAGATGTTTGTATATGGAATAGCTTTTGCTCCCTACCAAACACCCTAAAAGGTCCTTGCTTGTTTCCCTTTTTGTTTGTTTGTTTGTTTGTGTAGCTCTGACTGGCCTAGAACTTCCTCAGTAGACCGGGATGACCTTGAATTCCTGAAGATTTGCCTGCCTCTTCCTCCCTCGTGCTGGGACTAAAGTTGTGTACTACCACAGCTAACCCCATGGTAACTCTTAGAGCAGATCTAGGGTAGTATGTGTAAATGTGTCTAAACAGCAAACTGCTTATTTTGATGAAGAAGAGTTGCTTTCTGTTAGCTTCACAATACCTCCCCTCAATGGTTAGTTTAGATTTCACTGTTAGGTATCATAAGCTAGTATCTCCCAGCTACTACCTAAACTATGTCACTGCAACTGACCTGTCCTTAAAGACTGTCACGAATTTAAATCGATATTCCAGTAATATCAATAGAAGAGTGTCCACACTTTAGGAAAAGTCACATGCAAATGTTTGGGAATCATCCCCCACACCCTCACTAGCTCCTTCATTAGTCCAGGAAATGAGGGATTTAGTTGCATTAATAGAAGTCTTACACTGGTTGTTGATTATTTTTATCCTTTAAAAGTAATAGAGATTGCATAATTTTATATGATCTGATTTTAATTCAGATTTGAAAGTCATTCACTTCAAATTAAAATTCCTTTGGGTCCTTTAACATGCTTCGAATTAAAGTTTATGATTTAATAACTAAAGGGTACGAAGGGAATGCAAACTGGCTCTCTGAATCTTTAGTGATATGGAAATTTCCTGAAGATTCACAGCCTCTCCAAATTAATGTTTCTTGTATTTAACAGACAGGATAATGATGGAGGAGAATCCATCCTCTGAGTAGCTATACCTGGGATTCTGTCTAGGATTTGATGAAAATGAAGTTAGTACAAAGGAAGGAACAGGAACACTTAGTTGTTGCTCTTGAAGTACTTGGGACATCAGCGGGCTAGCAAAGGAGAAAAGAGTGGAAAGCCCCTGGCAGTGGTAAGTAACTCACTGCGAGTGTAAGATAATGCCCGTACACAACTGTCTGACTCTAACTTTTGCTTTCCCGTCCTTCTTCATGCTACTTCCCCACCTTTATTCTTTTTTTCCTCTTATTTCTGCCTTTTCTCTCTCGTCCACTTCCTACCATTTTATCAGCAAGAGTTCATTAAATCTCTCTTACTTCCAGAAATATGTGAAGTGTTATCATCAGTCCTTAGGCCAGACGTAGAATGACCTGTGCTTGAGGCTTCTTCAGACCCTTGTCACTCATAATGTGGTCCATGGAGCAACTGCATCAAGACCAGTTGGGAGTTTGTTAGAAATGTAGACTCTTTAGTATCCCTATGGAATTAGAAAACCTAAATCTGCATTTTAATAAGATTCCCAAATGGCTGATAAGCAAATTAAAGTTTAAAAATTACAATTTTCCTCTGACCACACCATTCCCCATCAAACAAAATTAAGAATGTTAAAGGGAGGTTCCCACTAAGAATCTGCCCATCATCTAGAACAGTCTCCGGGTTCCTGACCCTTGAATGCCAACCCCAGAGGTCCTGAGCCTTCTTTCAGGATCTATATCTAACTGATTATACAGCCAGTACTAGGGCCCCTAGACTGAAGGGGAAATGGAGCTGTTTCGAGGTTAGAATCAGATCTGTGCAAGAAGATGGGAGGGGAACTGAAAGACTCACATACATCAGACTCACAGGCCCCATGGTCCCCTCAGTGTAGAAAATGACTTGTAGTGTGTGGCAAGAGGAAGAAATGGCCAAGTGCCAGCCCTGTGCACCTCTAAATTCCAGCCGGTAACTGCACTGAGCACCACCACTCTCCAAACTAAATTCACACCTGGCCTTCTAAGTTGTTATGACAGTTTGTTTGGGAAGAGAGAAGCAAGGAGCCCTTTCTTATTTAAACATTTGTTAGTTTGATATGTAACTTTTAAACATTCAGGCATATGGTATGTGGGCCTCTGTTTGTACTCTTGGCTTAGTCCTGCAGATGTTCGGGTGAGCCTGCTTCTGAGGAACTGCAAAGACATCTAAGGCTTTTCAGCACAGCATGCTCCCCTTGTCTTCAGGAGCCTGGCGGACTGCCTAGCTCCCTGTGCCAAGCCACATTCCTTTCTTGCTTGAAGATTTTTCCTAAAACCTCCTGGCTATTTAGTGGATTTCTTTTAGGATTCCCTTAAAGGAGCCGTTTGTCTATCTCTTAATCAAGACGTCTTCTGTCTTCTCTCAATTTCATTTTATCAATCTCTTTTGGACCCAAGTCCATTGTAGACGTAGCATTCTATGCTAAGCACCTACCCAGTGTAGAGCAGGGAGCCCAGTTCCTCTAATTTACCAACTGGTAACCTGAGCCTATCTCCTGAGATTATGATTTGTTAAAGGCAAGGCCTAGGCATTTACATTTTAAGCAAACGCTCTGGTGATTCTGACACTGGTGGCTGGTGGATCACACTTGGAGAACGGAAGAGAGTGGTTTCCCAGTCCCTATGTGGCCTAGTTCCGTTTCTAGCTTTGTCTTGACTATCAATTAGCTGTGTAGACACTGATGACTCACACACGTGGCTAGCTCACAAAATCCCCTGCATTTATTAGGCATTAGCCTTTTGTGGAGGGATGCAGTGGGTGCAGGGGACGCACTAAAGTGGAAGACCCCACTCCAGGCATGAGGAAGTTGCATTTGCCCCGATTTACTGACCCTTATTCAGTACTGCCTTGACTAAAACTTAGCAATTCATTTTGGTTTGTGAGTAAAGAGCTGTGTTGGAGGAAGACAGAATACAAATACACGAAAATTCACTAGTAAAGGACAAGATATTGCATGAACCTATAATTCTAATTGCAATTATAATAAATCTGGATCTAAAATTACCAATCTGGAGACTAGTTTAAAAGTTTTTAAGCTGATAAAACTAACTCCTGAGAAAATGTTTATTTACATTGTGTTACCCGAGTAGAAGAAGAAAGCAGCTTTTGTTTCTGTTTAGCTTGTAATTACTGAATGTGATTAGCTGTGTTGTTCCCCAAATTTAGACTAATCTCTTGGCCTTAGCTTTCTTTGATATAGCTTGGTCATGGGATTAGAAATGTAAGCAGTTTTTTTTTTGTTTGTTTAGTAAATTCCTGGCATGACTATCAAGGCTGATGTCCCTGGACAGAGCAGGTCAACCTCCCTGAACTTTGTCAAGTTTTCTCTCGTATAGAGCAAGTAAGGAGCCTCTGAGGGATAGTGTGTTAATTAAATGCCCTTTCATCTTCAAGATATATTGAGAGAATGAATGAGTGAAATATTTATTTTGAACAGCATCTCGCTGCTACACCACACCTCAGTCCCCTGGCTTCTGTCTCCGAAGAAGCAAAGCTGTGTTTGTGATTCAATATCTAACTGGAGAAAATGTGGAAAAGTCTGCCTGATCTGAATCTGAGACAGCACTGGGTACATGCTCACTACGAAGGGGAGACTAAAGGTCTCATTTATAGACATGCACAGATCCTTCATCTTACCTTTCTCCTCTCCACTCACACACAGGAAAGACCAAAGTGGACCTCAGTTACAACTCTGGAACTAAAGAGGCAGATCTTAGATATAGTCTCCATCATTTGCTTTGAGGACTTGTAACATGAAAGCACACTGGACTGCCACACAGAAGGACTTTCTTTTAAACTTCCTGGGCAAGTTGCCAATCAAATTCTCTGTTTTTTTTTTTTTTAAAGTGGGAAGCAACTGAATGCAGTCCCAAGCCTGCTTTCTTTCTCTTCCTTTCTCCATAAGGGCTCAGACTTGTGTCAGAGCTCTCTAGGTGGCACAGCCCCATGCTAGCCTGCTGTATGAGTTCCCTGCCCAGTTAGCCAGTGACTGACTCACGGACCTGTGGGGCTCGTCTACACATGGTAAAGCGAGCAGCATTTTCCAGTCCACACCTGCTGAACAGGCAGCCAAGAGGGTGACTTAGGAAGTAGAGAAAAGGTGAGAAGGCGGCAGAGCCAGCCAACTGTCCCACCTCTTCTCTTTCCTGCCAATGATGACTTGCAGTTTTTGTCTGGACAACTGCTGTTCTGCTGTCAGTCACTCACAGGAATGGAAGTGCCTGGTTTGGGGCTCTTTCTGCGTGGCAGCGGGGAGGGGAGATGAAACGGGTGCTGGATACAAACACTGCCTTCCCAATAAGTAATCCATGTGGGTGACAGAAGGGTGGGGACTGAGATGGTAGAAGGCCCAATCTGAAGTTAACAGAAACCAAGGTTTTCCTCATTCCACTTGGTTTTTCCTCTTGTTTTCCAAGGTACACACATACACGGGGCAGAGGGGACCCTACCATACATTTCATAGAATTCTTCTCCACCCTGCTCGTTGTCGATGACTATTCAGACTCTGCATAAATGTTTCCAATGATGGAGCCTGGGAGGCAAAAAGTCCACTGGGAAACAAATATCCCAGAAATCACTAGCATGCGGCAGGCATAAAATGCTGAACTCAGTCACAGTGGATTTTGTGGGAAGCCTAAATAGGATAAAACCAGAATTGGTTTATCAACTTACTAACCTTGAATAGCTGTTAATTTTCAAGAGTCCTGATGTCAGGACCTTTGCATCAGATCCAAAAACAACTCAACTATGCTTTGGAATTCTGTAACAATCACTTTTTAAATTGAAAATAGATTTTTTTCATATATTCTGATCATGGTTTTCCCTCTCCCAACTCCTCCTCACCCACCCAAATCCACACGCTATCGTTCTCTCTTTCATCAGAGAACAAACAAGTATCTAAAGTAAGATAAAATAAAACCAGAATAGGACAAAACAGATAGAAAAAAAAAAGAGAGCCAAAGAAAAATCACAAGAAACAGAGATGAAGAGACAAACAATTCTCTCACACAGAAATTTCATAAGAACCCAAAATCTGAAACAAAAGACCTGTATGGCAAAGAAAAAATGCCTAGGCAAAGCATTATGAGACAAAAAATACCTCCAAAATTACCGCTGAGTTCCTTTTTCGCTGTCCATCTACTGTGGTTACAGTCACTTTTACTTCTTGTCCCTGCTGAAGTGGCAGGTTCCAACCACCCTAGCTGGAGAATTTGTAAGTAAGTCTGAGTGAGAAGGTACATTGTGAAGTGAACTGAAGGCAGACAGAAGCTGGAGTCTACAATAGACATTTGGATGGCTTTTTTATTTGATTTTTTATTTTTATTTTTACTAAACTTTCCTCAGGCATTTGTTTTGCTTCCTTCAACTGCAGGCTGTCTCAGCTGTTTCTACCATGGTTCTGAGTACATTTCTGGTCCAAGACAGTATCAGCTAGCATTTTTTACCAAGTGTTCAAAATCTGACTGCCATAGTCTTAGGAGGAAATGAAGGAAAGTGATGTTGTGTATAACTGGTAAACTCAACTCAGAAAGGATTCTGGCACCAGGGAAGGCTTAATTCAGGAGTTCTAGTACTGTTCCAAGGACTGTTATTCTCCTATCTGGAACCTCAGTTTTCCTTTCCTCTACCAAAGGGCTTTATTCTTTAGTTTGTGTTCAAGACAGGGTTTCTTTGTATATCTCAGGCTGTCCAGGTTGGTCTCAATCTCAAAGATCCACCTGCCATCGCTTCCTGAGTGCTGGGATTAGTGGCATATCCCACCACTGCCCAACCAAATGACTTTATTTTTAAACAGGGTAAGAAAACATTGGCAGTGGTTGTGTTTTATATTTTGCTCTCAGATTTCACCAATTCAGCCAGAGCAATGTTTGACAAAAGCTACCATAATTTGACTATATTTAATTAATTATTAATTAATTAATTTTTTTTGAAACAAGATTTCTCTGTGTAATAGCGCTAGCTGTCCTGGAACTAGCTCTTGTAGACCAGGCTGGCCTTGAACTCACAGAGTTCACCTGACTCTGCCTCTTGAGTGCTGGGATTAAAGGTTTGTGTGCTACCACTCCCTGGCTGACTATCTTTATTTATATCAGGTGTAAATGATAGAAACTACTTAGACCATTCGGGCATAAGCTCCAGGGTTGAATTTCTACCCAGAAAAAAATCTTGGGCTGTTGCTGGAAGAGAAGGTAACAGATACTTGGAGGGAAAAAATGCCCCTCTAAGGTCCAGTCATTGATTTATGGATGCATCCAGCCCCTAGCAGGGGCTCACACATACACATAGCTAGGAAACAGTATAGCAGTCTGAACCTCAAACACAAAAGGATAAACCAGGAGATTTCTTTTTTCTTTTCTTTCCCTTCCCTTCTCTTTTCTTTCTTTCTTTTTGGTTTGTTTTTCAAGATAGGGTTTCTCTGTTTAGCTCTGGCTGTCCTGGAACTTGCTTTGTGCTGGGATCAAAGATGTGCACTACCACTGCCTGGCCAGGAGATTTTTTTTTAAATCAAATACCAAAAAGTGATAAAATCAGTGACACTATTGGGAGGCCTGATGTGGCAAGAAGACGGAGAGAACTAAGAAAAATCAAAGGACACGGTGTTAAAGTGGCTACAGTGTGCTTAAAACCATGTGATAATAATAATTGCAATGCATTGCAATCATATTTATGGAGCCTGACTTTAGATGCTATCTTGGTATTATATGTATTCATCCATTTAATCCTCACAACAATCCTATGATGTCAAAACAATTATTATCTTCTTCATCATCTCTACTTTAGATGAGGAAATCAAAACTCAGTGAGGTTTACCAAGCTGCCCAACATCACAGAGCTGCCAAATGACAAAGCTGGTATCCAACCCGTGGTGGCACTTAACCTCCATATTATAGTCTTCCCAATGTTGAAAATGAATCTCAGAACAATATGCTGTTGAACCTACAAGGAAGAAATGGCTGAAGGCCGACCTGAGCTTGGGAGAGCTCAGGGACTCTAGACTGACAGCTAGGGAGTGAGCCACATGGGAACCAACTGGCATGGCACCGACCCTCTGCATCTGGGTGACAATTGTGTAGCTTGGTCTTTTGTGGGGCCTCTAGCAATGAGACCAGGACCTGTTCCTGATACATGAGCTGTCTCTTTGGAACCTATTCCCTATGGTGGGATGCCGAGCTCAATCTATTTTTTTTTTTTTTTGGTTTTTTGAGACAGGGTTTCTTTGTGGCCTTTGGTGCCTGTCCTGGAACTAGCTCTTGTAAACCAGGCTGGTCTTGAACTCACAGAGATCCGCCTGCCTCTGCCTCCCGAGTGCTGGGATTAAAGGTGTGCACCACCACTGCCCAGCCCAGCCACCTAGCTCAGTCTTGACGTGTGAGTGTGTGTGTGTGTGTGTGTGTGTGTGTTGGGGGGGGAGCTTGGTCCTGCCTTAACTTAATGTTTTGTTATAAACCTCTATCAAATGGCTTTATTCTTGTGTTAAGAGATTAATTTAAGGTTTTGTTGACTCTCCACGGTAGGCTGGGAGATGGGGTGGGGGTGGGGTGGAGGAAGTTGGGGGAGGGAACATGAGGGGAGGAGGAAGAGGAAACTAATTGTTATTAAAATAAATTTTAAAAATGATGTAAAAAAGAAAGGGCTGTGCCATTTTCCATGGCTGCCAGCCTTAAGGACCTTGAAGTACAGATCAAGGACCTGAACAAGAGAAAGGACCTCCCTCTGTGGCAGAGGTGGAAAGCAGTAATTGTATCCCATAGAGAGTATTAAAGTGTCCAGGTGCCAGTGGCCGAGGGGGAGTAAAGAGCAGCCAAGGGCACATGTTAGCACACCTAGGCCTCAGAGTCTTTGCCATGTACGCACAAACTGGCATGATGGCTGCGGACAAGACCCTAATCTCTGTCTACCTCAGTTTCTACTTCTGTAAGGACGACTGCTGTCTCCCTCCCCCGCCCCTTCTGAATCATTATGGAGATTAGACAAGATAATGTGAAATGAAACACTTTCTACAGAGAAATCCTGTTATAATTATTTTATAGGCACTTAAAAGCATACTTTAACTAAAGAAAAACCCTGTTTTGCTAAAGAGTGTTATTCTGTGTCTTCTAGATCCAACTTATATTTCAAAAATTACATATTTAATGTAGGTAATTTTAAAAACAAAGATGAACACCAAGAAGAAAACAAAGAAATCATCTTGAAAATTCTACTCAACACTTAGGTTAAACGTTTGCCGAGATGATTTTCTATTCCTGTCGTTTTGCAGGTAATAATATTTCACATTAGTGTTTTATCTTATATACATACACCACCCTTATTCTTTTGCAGTCCACTCCTTTCTCCCCTTTCCATTTAATACACAATGAGTATAGCCATTAATCTTTCAGAACAGTGATTTACAGCACTTTGACCATGATCCACAGTAAATACATATCTATATCTATATATCTACCAGAAAACACACACATACACACACACTCACCCAATGCCTGTTATTTCAATATACTTGTTTATGATTTGTTACTATAGCGTGTACTTTGAAAAACTATTATTTTATTGTTAGATGATAGACCACTGTAGAGATTTGCTTTAATTATTAATAAACCTCTAATTGTTGGACTTCATTTACAATATTTTACATACATCTCTTTGTTCTCTAAACTATGAAATACACACATAAATACCTACACATTACTCTCCTTCCTGAAGAAAGAGAGGCTATGTCATGCCTGCTTTCTACGCTAGGTAGGAACCCAGAGGTGAACGAGACTGATTTGCTTCTTGCAGTTAGTGCGCTTTCGTTCTATGATGCATATGCAGCTGCTTACTCCTAGAGATTGGGAGATCCCAGGTTTTGTGATTGGGATTCAAATGATGGGGCTACTTTAGGTAAAGATCAAAAAAGGTCTCTCCTAGGGACGGTGTTTAACCAGAATAAACTATTGAACCACCTATTGGGTGGGGTGCTAGAACCTCTAGCAGAAAAGTCTCAGTGTTTGTCAAGATCTTGGTGCAAGCATTTCAGAGCCAAAAGGATAGCAAGTGTGACCTGAGAGCAATGGGTGAAATGGGGACGTGTCCTAAGGAGTAGGTCATAAAAGATGAAATCACAAAGGTTCACAGTGAGCAGATTGCTCTGGCCTCCCATGACAAATACTGTCTGGCTTTGCCTATCACGGTTAGTTACAGCATGGAGAAAAACTGGGGCAGGGTGAGAACCTGCAGCTGCTGTGGGTGGGAACTTTGGGTGGTCAGAGACTCAGGGGCTGGAATGTCTCTCTAGATTAGATAGAGCTTCAGCATGAAAGGGAACCCATATTCTGCTGAAAGAGCATGGCCCTAGTTCAATGTCTTGGCTTCCGCACCTAGTCAAATCTTTTTTTTTTTTTAATTTACTTTAGATTTATCTGTTTTATGTGTATGGAGTCTTTGCCTGCATGTGCCTGGTACCTTCAGAGTCTGGAAGAGTGTGTCTGATCTTCTGGAACTGGAGTTATAGCTGGTTGCCAGCTAAACCTGGGTTCTCTCAAAAACAGCAAGTGGTCTTAGCTGCTGAGCCATCACTCTGGTCCCAGCATCTAACCAAGTATTGGCACAGTAGGTGTTCAGTACCTGTTTGTGTAGCCAACCAACGCATTTATGGGCATCCCCAGGATTCTAGACAAATAACAGGGGTAATTTCTGACAAATCAAGCCTGTCTTCCCATTTTCTCAAATGTGATTCTCTATCCTCATGCTAACATGGAAGAAAACCTTTTATGTGGAGAAGGGGAGAGTCTCTCTTTCAGCTCCTTCTTTTTTGTGTGAAATCACAAATAATTTCTCAGAAGCCATTATGTATTTTATTTGGTCTTAAAAAAAATGAAATGGTGTGACAATTCACCAGCTGCTTTTTGCAATGAAAAGAGAACACATTGCAATTGCCAGAAACAGATGTTGAAGAGGCCTAGAAATCGGATTTTTCTACATCAGGGATCCAGTTGTGTATTAAAATAAATTGACAGGGTTAGTGGAAGCTAGATTGCTGGTTTCTTTGAGATTGCTCATTGCCTTGAAGAATGGAGAGTAGGGATAGCCGTTAGACAGGATCAGCCATGGACGAGCCTCCAAAGGAGTCCCTTGTTGCCCAAGACCTTGCTATAGCTGTGCATGGAGTCCGTGGAACACACACTCTTCTCCCACTCTCCTCATTCATCTTCAACACAATCCTGTGTCCTGGGTAGACACGGCAGAGGCATTTAATCCTGATGGTTAATGAATGCCTCTCTTGACTATGCTCCAACGACCTAGGCCTGGCACTTTGGGATATAGAAAACATTCCCGAGATCAGTGTAGAACAGAATACGAAGATTAAAGTGACGTCTCTGAAAGAGAAAGTAAAAGTTTCATTAAGGACTTTGAACTCTCAAGTACAGTCACAATGTAAGAAAACTGTGCAACAAGGGTAGAGTCAGGGGAATGGAGAAATGACCTAGATAAAGAGGTCTGCTTTCTCTCTTAACAGAATTGTTCTCTACACTTTCTTGAACTTTTCACTGAAGTGTAGGGTCCATACAGGAAATACATAATTCATAAGTTTACCATTGAATGAATTTGCATAAAGTCAACACCTGTAAAAGCAGTACCCAGAAAGAAAACATGTCTGGTCTTCTGTCAGACCTCTTTGTGTTCCCCTCCAGCCACTCTCCTCCCCACGAAAGGTCAGTTTTGTCTGCTTTTGAAGTGTATATAAATGGAATAATGTGTGTGTGCTTATTTGGGCCTGGCTTCTTTCATTCGATGTCACATTTGAGAAACTCATGCATATTTTCATGTGTCGTAGTGGTTCTGTTTCTCCCAGTGCTACAGAAGCATCCACTGTGTGCACTGTTGGAGTTCTTTTCTACATTTTAAACTTTGCGTTCATTTGTTTGTTTCTTCGCTTGCTTTGAGACAGTCTCATTATGAAGCCCAGGCTAACTTGAACTCACGAGCCTCATGCTTCTGCCTCCTGATTATTGGCATTATAGGCATACTCCATCATGCCCAGCCTTTTCCTTTCTTCTTCTTCTCTGTAGCTTTGGAGCCTGTCCTGGAACTAGCTCTTGTAGACCAAGCTGGTCTCGAACTCACAGAGATCCACCTGCCTCTGCCTCCCGAGTGCTGGGATTAAAGACGTGCACCACCACTGCCCGGCTTCCTTTCTTCTTTTGACAGACATCAGGTAGTTTCTACTTTAGTCCTGGTGTGGCTAGTGCTGATTTAATCATTTATTTTTGACAATTTACTGTATGCTTGCCTCACTGGTATAGACTCCTATAGGTAGAATTGCAAGGTCAGATCATAGATTTGTGTGTATTGCACTTTAGATGCTCTCAAATGGTTCTCCAATGTGGTTTCAGGAATTTCCACTCTCAAGAGCATCCTTACAGACTTCCCTGCCTTGCTATGAAGATCTGATTCTGCTTCAGTAAAATTTTGCTTGGAAAGGGCTGCACTCTGAAAATGTCTTCCATACTTTCCCTTAAAAAGGATACTTCCACAGCCACAACAATGCAGATAGCAGCAGCTGCTAAAGCAAACAATTAATCTTTATATAATGCTGTCTGGGATTGGTGGAGTGAGGAGAGATACAACTAGAAGAAAAATTTCTGGCTATTGAGATCTGTATTTCAATACCATATAGCGTCCAAATGTCCCCTATTACTAGGTATTGAAAGCTGACAGAAAGCATGAGTGAAAGCTAAACTTGCTTTTTGAGTAGGGTCATAAACAGGTGCTAAAAGTGATGAGACTCAAAGAACTGTAAAGAAGGGTTGGAATTCTTGGTCCACATTGTAGCTCCTCTGTTTACAGTGTAACATAGTATTGACTATCTGACATCTCTGGATATCATGTCTTAGCTTCCAAGTAGAGATATTATTAGCATGAACCTTCTATATGGTAGGTTTATGAGGACTGTAAGCTGATTCAGGCAGAACCTTCTGAATCTGGGGAAGGACACTAGAATAATGTAACAGCAAGCTGAGATGTGCAGATACTGTCTCTAAGCATAGTTTTGTTGTTGTTGTTTTGAAGGGTAAGAAATGTACTTGCAAGCCAGGCAGTGGTGGCACACACTTTTAATCCCAGCACTTCGGAGGCAGAAGCAGGTGGATCTCTAAGTTCAAAACCAGCATGGTCTTCAGAGTGAGTTCTAGGGCAATCAGGGCTACATAGAGAAATTTCTGTTTCAAAAGAACGAAAGGAAGAGGAGAAGGAGGAGAAAGAGAAGAAGAGGGAGGGGGAGGAGGAGGAAGAGGAAGAAGAAGAAGAAAAAGGAGAAGGAGGAAGTGGAGGAGGAGGAGGAAGAGGAGAAGGAGAAGGAGAAGGAGAAGGAGAAGGAGAAGGAGAAGAAGAAGAAGAAGAAGAAGAAGAAGAAGAAGAAGAAGAAGAAGAAGAAGAAGAAGAAGTGCACTTGCTTACTCATTCACTCATCCAGCATCCAATAAGTATCCAGTAGTTCTGGTACTGCATGCTATACCTGTCATGGGAGTCAGCCACAACATAACTATGGTAGTGGCAAATGCTAAAAGGGGCCCAAACCAGAATGAATCAAGAGGGATGTCTACTACTGTCTACTACTGCAGTGGAAATAGGAAGATATTTTTAGTATGCATACACACATGAAATCTTGTGGGCCGGAGGCTGGAGCAATTGCTCAGCACTTAAGAACACTGGCTGTTCTTGAGGACCTGGGTTCAATTTCCAGCACTCACATGTCAGCTTACAATCTCTGTAGCTTTGGTTCCAGGGGATCTGATACCTTTTCTGATCTCCCTGGGCACTGGGTGGTATACAGACATACATGCTGGCAAAACACCCATACACATTACAAAATAATAACAAAACAAAGTTTCAGAACTGTCTCCGAAAACAAGGAAAGAAAAAAGAAATCTTGTGGGAACTGACTGAAGGCCAAAGCCCCAAAGCTGAAAAACCAAGGGAGTTTTGTGTCCCTGTGCTTTGAATACAATAAATAACTGCACAAAAGCCAGGAATTTCATTCACGCATGCAAATGAATCTGGACACCTCTGGGCCACACCAGCACCAATGTTTTAAATTCCCTAAATTGTTGGGAGCTGTTAACCCTGAGATCCTGAAACAACTTTTTTCCCCCTGATCTGAGTGCCTACAGCTGCTCTGAGCACAAGACCCTCAGGAGTTCCTGATGGCAGGAGAGTGGTTTCTGGTGGATTTGGCTGGGGCGTGGCTATCCGTATATAAGCTGTCCCTGAACACAATAAGGGGGGCATTCTTGGAGCATTCCTGTATCAAGGATGACCTCTCTCTCTCTCTCTCTCTCTCTCTCTCTCTCTCTCTCTCTCTCTCTCTCTCTCTCTCTCTCTCTCTCTCTCTCTCTCTCTCTCTCTCTCTCTCGCGAGTCTTTCTGTGCTTCAATCTCCAGCCCTTGCCCAGCTGGGGAAATGTATGGTGGTGCATAGAGCGCAGACTGGCGTCGTGCGCCACACTAAATTGTAACCGGTTTTGTATTCTTCTCTCCCCTGCCCGCTGAGCTTCTCCAGTTCGAGCTACCTGAATGCTAGCTGGGAACATAAGACACTGAAGGAAGAACCTGCTGGAAGAGCAACATGTATTCCATCAAGAAAAGTGGCTCCTGATAGTCTCCTACCCTGTGAAGAAATTTTAGAGCAGGTGATGAATTTTCAAGAATTCAGCAGGCTCTGTTTACATCTTTATCTCTGGTGAACAATAGGACAGCTGGCCAATCTGCATGTGATCAATGCTCACTGTGTGACTCAGTGGTCACATCAGAGCCCATGGGACCTGACTTTTGAGGCTTGCGCTTCACCGTCAGCTGTAAGTTCCTTATTTCTTTTTCTGGATGGTGAACTTGGCATTGCACAAAGCAAGTGCAGTCCAATAGTTCAGCGTTGGAGCTAATTGGACAGAGAACAGGCCAAATGAGCAATGGGACACAGTGGCAGAGCCGCAGCAAGACAAGCTGTGTAACATTGCTAGTAAGGAGAGGGCCAGTAACCTTCTGCTGCATGTAGCAAACACTATTTGTAGCGTTTGTCTGATTAATTCATTTTATTCTCTCAACATTTCCAAGGTGTATTTGCTTATTGTACAACAGAGGTCATTTAAGTTGTCCAAGATCGCAAAGATTTAATTTGCAGATTCAGAACTGTTATCAAAAGTCTCCCTGCAGACTCAATTCTTTTTATAGTACCCTGCATAACTAACTGCCAAGAAAGTGAGCTTTAGGACCTGGAGTGGCTGCTTTTCCAGAAGACCGGAGTTTGAGTTTCTGTACCCACGGGGCAGCTCATACACCCACTGTGTATTGACAATTCCGGGTGATCCAGTGGTGATTCTGGCATGAGTGATGCACAGACGTATATACAGTCAAAATAGCCATATACACAAAAAACACCCCCCAAAAATACAGAAAGTGACTTTTGGGGTGAATCCAAGTTTAGTTTCCAGCACTTACATAGGGTGGATCACAATAGCCTGCAACTCCAGCTCTGATTTGATGTCCTGTTCTGGCCTCCATGAGCATTGCAGTCATGTGCATAAACCCATACACTCACACACATATACACTTAAGTTTAAAAATTAATTAATTAGTTAAAAGAAGAAGAAGAGCTTTGGCATAAAAGAAAAGTATAACTATGGCATGGTGTGATTGTTGCAATACATTGTCCTGTGGTCTTCTTTGAACAGTGAGTCAGATCAGACGTGACCTGGAGTTGAAGTGGATAAAGTAAGGTCTTGACTACGGTAGGCACTCAGATGATAGTTTCCCTCTGTCTGGGAGCATCAGTTGGATTTCTTTATAAAAAGGGGGTTAAAAAAACTAGTTCAAGTTGAAGCTTTCTGTAAATCTGAAACTAATGCTGTCCCAGTGTTTCCAGTTCAGGAAGGAAGCTAGTAAGTCAGGGTGCCAGTCCTTCCTCGGACTGGGTGAAATTTCTACAAGTTCTCTTAAACCGTAGTGGGGGAGCGGGAGGGCCGGGAACTAGGGGAGTAAATGTAAATTTTTCTTTTAACAATAAAAAAAAGAAAACAAAAAACAAACGATTTGAGACTATTGTCCTTTTATGTTCCTTTTGTCTATTTTTATAATTTCTGTCTTTTTGTATTGTTTATCTTAATTTGATGTATTTCTTGCTTTTTGAGATGAAAGAGCCAGTTGAGATTCTTAGCCCCATTTTCTTTTTATGAAACTGGGCCATAAGTTTCCCTTCCAGGGCAGCAGTAGTTGCATTCCGTAAGTTTGGCTGTGCCATAATGTCATGTGTGCTTACCAGAGAGTACTCATTCTGAGACAGTGGATGATCTTGTTAGCTTGTGACTATCATAGGCTATCTATACACAAACCTAGATGGTGTAAGTCCATTACCCATGTGATATCGATGTGATTAGAAAACATGAACCACCTGAGGCTGCTCCCAGAGTAACATCACATTCTATTGTACAATCAATTGTTTTTTATGGGTAGAAGGGATACACTCTGAAATAATGACAAATAGCCTAGCAAATAATCTGGTAACATAGCTATTAATTATGATGACCAAATATTAGGTACTGGACATAATTGCACGCACTGTGCTTTTATACAACTGGCAGCATAGTAGCTTAGTTTACGCCATCCTCACTACAGGTTAGTGGCATGCTGTGACAGCTATGGTGGTATTAGGGGCTAAACATTTTTAGCTCCATTATGATCTTATGCAGCAAGCTCTTGGGATCTGCCTGATTCCAGCTGCCCAGCACTGGGATTAAAGACAAGGCCTGCTGTGCCCAGCTTTCACATGGATGCCAAGAGATCCAAACTCAGGTCCTCACGCTTATACAAAACTGCCTTTGCTTACTAAGAGGTATCTTCTTAGGCCCATGTGGGCTTAAAAAACTACCCATGAACATGTTCCTCTCTTCTAATGTTTTTTGCTTCTTTGTGTCAAGGTCTGCTTAGTTTGCTGCTGCTGAACCGGCTCCAGCTCCACTGAGTCAGTGTTGAGATGGCACCACTTACTTCATCTTTTTACTGTCAATCTTTCCTGCACGCTCCCCAAAGCATTGTGTCAAATTCCTCAAAGCAGGCTGGACTCACTTTAACTTGTTTCCTTTTTTTTTCTTATTTTTTTTATTGTTAAAAGAAAAATTTACATT
>JAQHUG010000171.1:3915850-3933799 GCA_028555095.1 Dicrostonyx torquatus | reverse complement strand
GAAGATGTGCATCCATATAGAATAAGTTCCCAAAAAGCCAATACATGCAGAAGAGCTAGGTCCCGATGCCATTATCATTCCTTTCTCAGAGAAATCTTGGTCCCTTTAGTTTCTGGCTGTTGTGTAGCTCCGAGCTGCACATTTTCTGTTGTCTTGCTGTGAGACTTCTACCAGCTACATTTGGCTTCCTAAGTCCTAGGTGCCACTTCCTACTTGGCTTCTTAGACTCTCGACTCTGAGAACCATCTGATCCTTTAAGGAGAAGCCAAGTTGTCTTAGAGGAATTCCCCTTCTTTCTGGGGTCCCAGCTTTGAAACTCCTGCTTCCGGCCTTGCTCTTCACAGCATGGCTTACTTTCCTCCTCGTTCCTCATGGAAGAACTCATGGGGAAAAAAAAAAAAACCAGTCCCAGCTTTGCAGAAGTGAATGTCTTAGTGAATACTTGAGATACTGGCTTGCTTGGATCAACCTTAGTTTCCTTATTAATAAGATGGAGTCTGATGAAACATGGCTCATAGGCTTGTTTGGGATCTGAGCTATGTGTTAAATGTACTTGATAAGCCTAAGACATATTTAAAGTGTTATTAAGTCTTTAGTCATTGATGTTCTTGAAGGAAAAATTCTAAGTGACCATACCACGACAGTTACTTCCTGTGTCCAACTCTACACAGGAATAGTAATGGAAGGTACTTCTGTTGAAAACATTAGTGGTTATTGCTATTGAAGTTATTAAACTTTTATCAAAGAACTTACTTCTTTGTAATGGTAGAAAGTTCTAGATGTATACCAAGCATTTTCCTGAAGGATCTTGAAAAAGCATAATGAAGTCTGTCGACCATGTTTTCCCAAATACATCTTTTTGGCAAGCAGGCATTTATCTGAAGAATAGAAATGAATGAATTGTACCAGTATGTACTTCATTCTGACATCTGGGCCATTATAGTTGTTTCCAGCCCACTAGTCAATAATCTTCGGGTATCTCACTGGCTGTTCGTAGAACAAGTTGCTCATTGTTCAAAATCACCATTATTCTTATAACACTAAGTTCGGCCTCACCATGACTTGCATGATCTTTTTGAGAAGATTACTTTACCCATTCCCAGTTGAGCAATGGATGGTGCGATATGCTTCTAGCTCACAATGCCTGGTATTTTAAAGATCGACTTTTTAAACTCTGATCATGTCTATTGTTCTAATAGTTTCAGAATTCTGTCATTTTGTGCATAGAAACACACTGGGAGTTGAATGTGTCTCACAGAACTAAACAATGATCAGGCCTCAAACATGCCTGACATAAGTCTGACATAAGGCATTAGCTCACAGAGTGGGATTCAGGAATGCTCATTAAAATTATAGTTCCAATCAATGCCTTGAATTGTGCTAAATAGCTCTTTGCTTGTCCCGATGATGAAGTGGAATGGCCATGCTAATGCAATAGGAAATGAGAATGAAAATTCTAGAAGCAAAAGTCAGGGTTTCCATTTGTAGGGAGTGGGGAAAATACTTTTAAGATGCTGCAAATATCAAGCTATACTTTTCCACTGATGGACCAGAGCCCGGTGTGGTGGTGGCTTTCCCATGATTCCTTTCCTTGCTGGAAGAAAGGCTGTTATCAAAGTTCAGGGAAGGATTCCATTGTCTGTTTACCCCCATTTTGATAATTTGTCTCAGGGTTCTGCAGATTGTCAAGAAAGAAATTGGGGGTGGGGCTAGTGAAGATGACTTGGCAGGTAAAGGCATTTGTAGCCAAGTATGGTGACTTGAGCTGGGAGCTGTTTGTCTTAGTTAAAGATTATGTGAAGAGACACCATAATCATGGCAACTCTTAAAAAGGAAAGCATTTAATTGGGGCTGGCTTACAATTCCGAGTTTCAGTCCATTACCATCATGGTGGGAAACATGGTGGTGTGCAGGTAGACATGGCGCTGGATAAAAAGCTGAGAGTTCTACATCTTGTTCTGCAGGCAACAGGAAGTGAATTGTGTTCCACATTGAGCGTAACTTGAGCAAAAGTGACCTCAGTGCCCACCCCTACAGTGACACACTTCCTCCAACAAGGCCATACCTATTCCACCAAAGCCTCATGTCCTAGTAGGACCACTTCCTTTGGGGGGTATTTTCTTTCATATCACCACAGGAACCCACATGGCAGAAGGAGAGGACTGATTGTGGAAAGTTGTCCATTGACTTGCACACACATATACTCACACATACATACTCACAGTATGCTTTCCTCCCTACCACAGAAAACAACAAGTGCTTAAAAGCCTGTTCTTAAAAGAAATTATTGAGCAGTTAAGCTGCTGGGTTCAGGAGACCTGTTTCAGCCATACTGCTTTTCTTTCTATGTTTAGGAGTCTTTGCTCCAATTGTGCAAACAATAATTTCTTACATAAGAAACAAGCTAGTAAGGTAAGTGTTTGGAAAAGTTTATCATTTGACACTGATGCTGTTATCGCTGTCAATGAAAAGATGGAGAATTAAATGCTATTATTATGGTGACTTGCCATTCCATATGAAGATTGTTTCAAGACTAATTTCTACCCACTTTTCTTCACCATATTAATTTGATATCCCAAGGATTTACTGGTTTTTCTTTCTGTATTCTAAAACCGTGAGGAATGCTCATTTACACATTTTAGGTAGGCTTTCTATAGTTCCTGGCTGGCCTGGAACTCTTTACCTAAATCAGTTTGGCCTTGAACTCTCTACATAGATGAGGTTGGCCTTGAACTCGTTTACCAGTGACACAACCTTTCATTCTTGGTCAGGATTTCATCATCTACAGAACAGGATTCCCAAGAATCCCTGCTTCTCCCAGCTGTTATGAAAGTCAAATGCAATAAAAGTGCTACAGTTCATAGCATGGCAGACATTGATGTTTAATCAAAAGGAACTTCTCTATCTTAAAGGCAACGAAGACTTCTGACTTGATCTGGACTGGGAGATCACTGTTAGAGGTTCATATTTAGCCGTGAGCATGTTCGCAATTGTGAGTATCTCCGCAGTGGACACCAGAGGCGTGGTCCAGATTCCTTTCAAGAAAAGACAGGAAAGCAGTGTTGAGTGTCTCAGGGCTTGCCTGTCACAGGGAGCCATCACTGGCCTAAAGACACCCTTGCCTAGGACTGGTAAAAGGGGGTGGAATGGGGGGGGTAAGGGCCAATTATTTCAGAGTCCAGGGTGCTACACAATCCACTTAGGGCTAGCCCTTTCAAACCCACGGAGTTACTGAGCCCACCCAGGAAGGTTGCATGCTCACAGAGATTTGTCCAGTTTACACTGAAGCTCTGTTTCTGCACTATCCTCTGTGTGCCTCTTCTCTCCTCTATGGACTCGATCCTCATATACGTCACCTCAAACTCTCTCTCTCTGAAAGCACAAGGAAGGAGTAAAGGTTCAGGCTCCACCCTGTACACCTCCTACTTCTTTTGTTCCTCCTTTTATCATTCAATCTTCCTTCTTTGTACGAACTCTGTTCCTGCCATATTGGGAACACTGAGTTTTGATGGCCCATTGTATGTTGCTTTTCCAGGAAGAAGCCTATTTAAACAAGTTTTCAGGTTGAACAAGAGAGGAAAAAAAAGTCCTAAATCAATGTGTTTTCACGTGCAATCACACATGCGGTAATTTAACCGGGGCCATGCTCTAACCTGCTAGTTTGGCATAAAATTACTCAGACTGCAGGGTTACAGGCTGGGCAATTGTGACTGGTTTTTGTTGGGAGAAAGAAAATACAATTATTTCATGATAATGATTGCCATTTAAACCTGTGCACACAATTGTGGGGAAGATAAAGACAAGGCTCTGTGCAAACGAGGAATCATGTGATACAGCCCCAGCCAGAGGCCTGAAAATATTCAGCGGATTCAAATCCTCTGCCTTTTCCAAATCCCCCAGAGGCAGCAGCATGGCTACCTTCTTAAAGAAACCTTATTTCTTGTCTGGAGAGGAGGTAGAAGGAAATGTGCACAGCTTTGAGAGCAGGGAAGACAGCAGGCAGCTTACTAGGGCGACTCGTTTTCAAATAACAGCCAAATCCATTTCAAGGCAAAGAGAAGTGTTGAACGAGGCCAAGAAACACCCTTTCTTCCATTTCACATACAAAACAGCATAGGAGCAAAAATAAAACATCAGAAAACACCCTCTAATCAGATAACCTGAAGCAGATAAACACGTGCACACTTTTTAAAATTTTTTTTATTATTTTTTAGAAATAGGTTTTAACTGTGGAACAGGAGGGAAAAACACAAGTTTTGACATTATCTTTGATACTTGTTAATTCTATCTGCATCTTTGTTCGTTCCCACCATCATAGCTGAAGTTTGGACAGGGCCAGGACAAGAGAGGTATATCACTGCAAGGCGAAAGAGGCAAGCGAAGGGCTGGGAAAATGCTTTGCAGGCCTGAAAATGACTGAAGGGCTGGTCGAATCTGGTTAACGCTGGTGGGAATTGTGAAGATGTTTCTGCAAGTCTGCAGCTGAATCTGGGGTTACAATTCGAAGCACACAGTAAAGGGGCTGTGACTGCTGTAGATCTTCCCCTGTCTCCTACTTTCTCTGCCTTTTATTTTGATTCCCCACACAGTAAGAATCATTAAAGGATACTTCTCTAGTGGCTGGAGCCTGAGAGGAGAAGGGTGCAAAGTAGGGGTATTTCTGACAATCATTTTGCTAAAAAAAATCTGGATCAGGAATCAAAATAGCTGTCTTCCCCCAAACCAAGAAGGCAGATAAAAGTTTAGGTATTCTAGAACTCCCACCCAATTGAGAAACACTTGCCCCGGAACACAGCAGTAGAAGTTGAACTGCGGAGAGCATTTACAACAGATCCCGAAGGCAGATTCCACTGTGCCACCATTTCTACAGTATCTCAGAGAGAGATTGTATAATTGAAAGCAGAACATTTGATGAGTGAATGCAGTGAGTTGCTTTACTGCTTTGTAAAGAGACTGAACTTTATCAAGAAAGGAAAAATAGATTGCCCATAGAAGTCGCTGAAAACTGGGTGTGCTGGTGCATGCCTTTAGTTCCAGCACTGGGAGGCAGAGGCAGGTGGATTTCTGTGAGTTCAAGGCCAGCCTGGCCTACAAAGCAAGTTCAAGGCCCTCTGGGGTTAAATAGTGAGTCCCTGTCTCAAAGAAACAAAAAAGTTTGTATAGGAGATGTTGAAATTTAAAAAGGCCTTATCATTTGTTTCCTAGTGATGGACTTGCAGGGATAAAACTGGTTTCATTTATGGACTTCTCTTTTGTTGCCCCCACCCCCATCAAGGAAGAAAGTCATTAGCTGGCTTCTCTCAATTGGCTAGAATATGCCAAAAGGAAAAGTGTCTAGTTTTTGGTCTCCACTTGGTTTCTTTCAAAATCCCAGAAAAATACTCGCTAGCATAATGACATAGTGAGCAACTGTCAGGCATCATGGTAGGGAACACAGGGAACACAACTCTAAGGGGCACAGCTTCTGAGGGTAAATTGCGCGTGGTCGAAGGAAGGAGTAGAGAAAGTGATCAAGATGGAAAGCATGGGAGTAAGGAGAAAGGACACATAGTGTGCGTTCAGGAGGCTGAGTGCTGCCATGCACCGTCACTGAGTCCTTACGGGAACACTTTCAGGTGGGGTGTTAGAAGTATAGCATTGTGGAGTTACTTAGGCCTCATAGCTAGTAATCGGCAGAGACAGAGCCCAACCCCAAGCAGTCTGGTGCAAAGTGCACTCTTCACCTTCGTGCTGGAGATGCAGCAGCCAGCTGGGGGTGGGCATGTGGAGGTGGCATTCATAAGGAAGTCAAGGAAAAGTCTCCAAATGAAATGATATACCAGCCCTGGAAAGAATTCCTTTGCCTATGACTCAATGTGTATGTGTGGGAACCTAATTAGTGTGAAGACCAGGATGCTGAGAGGAAAGCAAGAGAGCTCCTAGCACATGGAAGGATAGGGCCATTGAAAATGTTTCCATGGTGACTGTGTTTGAATCTTGATGTTCCCTGAGACAGTAATGGGCAGTCTGCCAAAGAGGGGGTCAAGGTCAAGGAAGTTTAGGAAACGTCAGAGTTCTACAAAGATGAGCAGATTTCTCTACATCCGTATTTTCAAAGGCCCCTCAACTTCTCATGCACTCTGTGAAACTCCAAGAGAAAATAAAAATTGACCACAGAATTTCCAGAACAGAAAGTCTGCAGAGATCTCAGGCAACATGGTCTAGGAGGTTCTGTGTTCCAGCAGTCACCTCAGGCTGAAGCTCTGGGCTTGCGGAGCCCCTTACATAGGGCCAGACAGTCTCTGCATTGGGCAGCAGGCAGTGGGCACTGCTGTGTGGTTTTGGTGTTTAATGCTTGCTTATCTACTGGTGCATCTCCTCTTGCTCAATTATTTATGCACTGTCCCTAGACCCCTATTTCTTTGTTCCCCAAGTTTCTCTTTAAAGTTGTAGATTCCTATTCTAGATTTTCTTCCAGTGACTGTGGAGCCATCCTGCTACTCTGGCACTCATGGCCATTCAGACCTGACCTTTGACCATGTGGGATCTGTTCATGCTAACCTGCCGGTTGGCTTAGTGTCTCCTTATTTCCCCTGACTCTACCTGCCCTGCCCCATCTGCTCTATCCCGTTCTCTGCTCTTCCTTCTTTTTTCCCTGTCCTTACATCATTGAACATTTATTATGTGCATTCAACTGGAACTAGAAAATTATAGGGTTTAATATAGTCATTCACAGCTTATAACTCATGCTAAAGTTCTGAAGCAACTTGCAAAAGTTAGGACAAGTACCTACACCGTAACTGATAGACTGAAAACATATATTTATTCTAAGATCGACTGTGACATATAAGTATCATCTTTCACTTATGTTTTCAAATGTGTGTAGATCCTGTTGTGATTAATAAAACATGTATGTGTGTATTACCGAAACATACAAAAACTATTTCAAATTATACTGAATTATCACTGCCTTTGCCATTACATAATTCTCTCTCTCTTTCTCTCTCTCTCTGTCTGTCTCTTCTCTCTCTCTCTCTCTCTCTCTCTGTGTGTGTGTGTGTGTGTGTGTGCGCACGCGCGCGTGCATTTGTGTGTCCCCCATATGTGTATGTGCGTAGTCCTTCTCTTTTTAGATATCCAGTACTGGGATTACAGTATGTGTCATGGTGCCCAGTTGTTTCACAGATTTTCTAGAGTTCAGAACTGAAGATATCATACTTGTACACCAAACACGTTACCGACTGAAGCACCTCTTAACCCTCTCTTTACATACTTTTAAACTAACACATTACATAGGGACCATTGTCTTATTAATAGCTCTAATTAATTTATTTGTTAAAATGGGTTGTTTCTGCCATTTGAACCTCAGGTTTGACATCCAGTCTATAATTTCATTCATTTATTTAGAAACAGCATCTTACTATTCAGCCTTGGCTGTCCTTGAACTCACAGAGATCCGCACGCCTCTGTCCTCAAATGCTAAAATTAAAGGTGTGTACCACCATGCCCAGCTCAAACCTCAGGTTTTGAAATGAGTCGGACCTGGATTCAAATTGAACTTCTGTTATAAATTAGCTGTGTAACTTTGGCCATGTTACTTTTTTATTTAATGAACTTTTTAATTGCTTTTTTAGTTTTTGAGATTATAATATAATTGTTTTTTCTCTTTCCCTTTAAAACCTTCCCATTATACCAAGAAGCTCTCTTTTAATTTATGGCCACTTTTTTCATTGTTACTACATACATATATATGTATATTCATATGTATATATATTCCTAAATATAACCTTCTAGGTCTGTACAGGGAACTTATATGTATGATTTCAGGACTGACCATGCAGAAAAGACTGAGAAATGCTGAGGGCAGGAGAAAGGAATATTCTTCCCTAGAGAAGAGCACTCCCAGTGACCGTGTTTCTTGTAAAACCTTATTTGCCTTAGCTGAAAATAGGGGCCATTATACCACAGATTTCTGTGATGATTGAACAAAAAATGAATGTGAATCTTACTACAAATCTGTGGTTGTTTAAAAAATAATTATTAACATTGTTCTAAATAATAGAGAGTCAGGGCTGATAGGCAGACTCAGTGTGACCATGAGAACTGGAGTTTGTGTTCCACAGTAATGTAACAATCCAGGCATCCTGCAAATACCTCTATCTGCAACTCTGAGACATCGGACACCTTCTTCTAGCCTCCCCTGGGGCATAGACATGCACAAGTGTGCATCCCTGTACATGTATACATACACTCACACAGACACATATGTACGTACACACGTACGTACATACATACATAAGATTTGTAAACGAAAGAAGAAGGAAGGAGGATGGTACAAGATAACATTAGCCGTGAGTCAGAGATATAGGGATCATGGCTATCAAGCCTGCCCTGGGAATGGGAGAGATGGCTCAGCAGTTAACACTGACTTCTCTTCCATGTTCGGTTCCCCAGAACCCAGATGGTGACTCTCAACTGTCTGTAACTCCAGTTCCAAGGGATTCAATGACCTCTTCTGACCTCATCAGGCACTGCAAGCACATGATGGAGTGGCATACATGTAGGAAAAAAACCATACATAGGAAACATTCTTACCATGGCCAATATCTGCAGCTATGTATCTTCCAACATATCCCTGGCTCCTCCAGAGCTGAGCATAAAATCCTTGAATAAATGATCAACTAGTGTCTACTGTTGATCAGTGCTAGAAGACTTTATACCTGATACTACTTCTTGTCTTTCTGAATGGATTTTGGTGTAGGACAAGGAGGGCAAAGGTACCTATTATTTATCCATAACCAATCTAATGGCAGTGGCAGTGTTCAGAGGTGGTATTTGGAGGTAGCAATGCTTGGACCGTGACAGCCAGGTTGATGTTGCAACGTGAACTTAGTGTGTTGGGGGCCTGCAATTTCCTTTGCTCACTTCATCCTCTTTTTTTTTTTTTTTTAAAAATCATGTCCATGAGCTAATCAAAAACCGGCCAACAAATTTGTGTTTTTGTTTGAGTTTTCTAGAAATGGTTTCTGATGTTTATAGTCAGGATTGCCGCTTAGTATACCCATGATGGACTTGTCTTGTGCGGCTTGTTTTAGATGTGTAGATTCCAGATCCAGCGGCCAGTACCAGACCCTTTCAACCCAGTTCCACTCACGCCATAGAGATTTTGTTAATGCCATAGCCAACTGGTCTTCCTGTTGGAGTACCTGGTTGCACTTTTACATCTGACTGTTTGGGCTGTCAGATGAGAAGTCTAAGGATTGTTGCCCTTGGACAAGATGCGGCTGGGTTGTGACTCATTTCTCTCATCCTCTGCTTAACTATCTGTATATTTGCTTTAATAGATAGAAGACAAAAGCAGCTAAAGCCATGTGTGGGTTGAAGGGTAATACTGGCTTTCCGTGACTCTGCCTTCCCTCACACACAACACCTCTGTCCTAGTTTACACTGCTGTTTGTTGTGGAAAAGGACAGGGCAAGGGTGAGTACTGCTTTAAAAAACATCCCAGGCTCCCTGAAAGTGCTCAACAGATCCCAGATGCGTACAAAGTGCTCTTGTTTTGTTTTCGAATTTCAGATGTTAATTATAAGGAAGAGAATTAGGCATATAAAACAAATTACATTGGCAGCATTTACTTCACTTGTGCACCACGGGGCCCAGGCTCCCCTAATGAGATGTGACTACAGATCATTGTGCTTCCTGCAAACAGCCAATTGCTGCTAATGTGGCAGAGTCTGCCTTGTGTTGCCTGAGAATTAGCCACAGGTGTAGCATTTGACTTTGGAGAGCATCACCGCCTAGGGAAGTGTGGTTAGGTCAATGACAGGAAGAGAAACGGGGGGGGGGGGGGGGGGGGGGGGGGAGGGAGGGAGAGATGGAGGGAAAGGTTTCAGCGCTTGCTGATAATTTCTATTTGCTTCTTGTCTCTCTGACCATAAGTGCTTAATCCAAGAAAAATGCAGTGCATCTATATCCCTTCTGTACAAAGTGATTTTATAGCTGCTAGCGGATGCAGGCAGTGAATGCTGTCTCCTTGTCAGTGTTTAATAATATTAATGTCTCCAGCAAAGAACAAACACCCAGGCTTCCATGGGTCGAAAACTGTTTGTGGGCTAATTGGAAAACAATACTTAATGTTGTTCTTAATTAGAATTAATTACAAGACCCCAGTGAAGAAATAAGTACATATGTAAGATGCTAAGACTTCACACTGTGATGCTAAATTTCCTTAAGCGAGCTGGCTCTCATTCTATCACACCTTCTGAAACCACAGGGCTCAACGGAAGCACCTCTGGTAACCAATAGAATATCTATCCCTAGATATCTCTCTGTGTCCTTGGTGGGCCTGTAATGACTGTATTGACTTAAGCATAGGTAAAACTGGCTAATTGGTAAACTAGACGGCAAAACAGTATTGGGACTGAGGAGCAGAGAGTAAGGAACTAATTTCTTGGTCTTACCAGGTATTAACTGTCCAAGGAGGCTTAAAGTTCAGTTCTTTCACCTGTCAATCAAAAGGTTCTTTAAGCCCAAACATCTGTGTGGCTCTCTAATTTTTCAGTCCTCACTTGAAATTTATAACTGTGACTAGAGATGGAAGGCAAGCTTTTAAAATAATGAATAACCCAGATCTTTAATGATCTTTATTGGATCTTTAACTTGGATTAGTGGCAGTCAGTGTATTAATCTACCCTAAACCTGATTTTGTCAAAGAATAACAAAAAACCATTGAGCTAAGTCAAATGTGTAATTATTTTGCAAACAGCCAGTTAAGAAGTCTTGACTAAATAATAGTTTGGATGAATCAGGCTATGTTCTGCAAAACAATATGCTTGTTTTCATGTAGACACAGCCATTGTTTGCCATGAGATTTCCAAAGTCCTATTTTGAGGACTCTGTAAGGGCCACAGGGGAAGTTTGTGGTTAAAGAAGCATTGGAAATGTTGAATGACAGCTCTAAAAGGTGTTTTCATAATGGGATCTTCAGAGTAATCACAGTACTTCACAGCAAGTAGCTCCATAGCTTTCCTGGGACATACATTTTGCAATGTTTGATCTTATTTCATACTAGAACTCTTTTTACTTTTATTATTATTACTACTTCTATGATTACTATAATTATCTTATTCTATGTATATAGGCTATTTTCCTTGCATGTATGTCTGTGTACCGTGTGTGTGTGTGTGTGTGTGTGTGTGTGTGTGTGTGTGTGTGTGTGTGTGTGCGCGCGCGCGCGCCCAGTACCCTCAGAGGCCAGAAGATGGTGTCAGGTCCCTTGGGACTGGAGTAACAGACAGTTGTGAGATGCCTTGTGGGTGCTGATAATCAAACCTGGGTTCTCTACAAGAATATTCAGTAGTATTCTTAACCTACAAATCCATCTCTCTAGCACTTGAAATCCCTCTTAATTAGCATATGGCTCACGAAACACTAGTATTCTATAGAATCTGGGTAATAATACTCTGCTAGTGCCAGAATAGTTGTGTCCTTCTTAAACTAATGTGTTGTAATTTAGTCACCATGGTGAAGCTCTTCAAGGGTGGGCACTTTGACACATGCTTAATTCCCGAGGGTTCTACTCTCATCGATGGAATTAGTGTTTTTGAAAGAGAGGTCTCAAGATTCTTTGCCCTCCTTCCTTGTAGAAGTACAGAAGGACATTTATAAGACCTTTACAGACTTTTCAATCACTTGTAGCTTGGGTTTTGATTACTCAGCCTCCAGCAGCATAAACAGTAAATTTCTAATGCTTATAAATTCCTCAGTCTAACGGACTGGTTACAGTGGCTCAGACTGACTTAGATCTATGATCTACAATTAGAACTGTTTACTTCGCTATTTCAGCTGAAAACCCAAGCCAAACAAGTAGAGAAGAAAGGAGAAATCAGAAAAATACTGAGTGACGGTGGACTTTGATACATTTTCATAATGGTAAGATTCAAATAAGTGTTTGGAATAGATTATCATTAAAATTATAGTAATTAAGCTAAATTAAATGACTTCTTATAAGTGTCAAATAGCGTACCCAATTCTATGTTATTTCTTGAAAGATGCAATGTTATTTTGTTGTTAGGCTAAGCTCTTCATAATGTATGATTTAGAAAGTGGTAGAAAAGATAGACTATGGTGATTGCAATTTTATTTTTCCTATTTTAATAGCTAGTAAATCAAACTCTATTAATAAAAACAAGAAATCTTATTTTCTTTGTGCTATGAAAACAATAGCAGGTAAATTTCTAAGTGTCTCAAAAAGGATTGTGGGTATTAAGTTGTTGTTATTACTGATATGAGTTGTGCCTGCAGTAGCAAAAGAAAATCTGTTTTATAAATGACCATTACATAGTAATTTCTCTAGAGGATAAAGAAACCCCAGCAATGTAAGTAGTAACACAATAAATAAACATGCAGGGGTCACAAGTTTCCATAATAAGAATATTTCTTATGTGGTGGCTATATTATTTTTCTCAAAGTCATGTGATATGTATGTCCATCAACAAAGCAGTCACCTTAGGGAGATATCTTAAGATGAGAAAGAGGTTTTATTCCCAGTATAGTGTTTGTGCTTATTTATTAGAGATACCATGCAAAACTCAATTTATTATTTTCTATTTTTTAAATAATGTCTTTCTTCTTCTTTCTTCTTTTTCCCAGTTGCTTAGCATCCATTATCAGTGATGTCAAAAGATGGCAGGAAGGACAGAAAGAAGAATTAAAAAAATATATAGAATAATTTATCAGCAGGAATCTTCCTTGAATGCCCTGTAATTTTGCTCTCAAGTAGGAATTTTCAACCATAACAGAGCAAATCTTTGTCTCTCAGGGAAAGGGAGAGTTCTCTTCGTGGGTTGGTCGGAGCTCCCAGCTGCCTCCCACCACGACGATTTCTCATTCTAACTGTGACTATTATGCTTCTAGTTGAAAAGATACAGGATTTATGCCGTGCGGCATGCACAAGTGGGACATGGGACTGTAAAGTTTGATCGATAGGATGCTCAGGAGGCTGTCTGGCTGCCACGTGAGGCAAAGATCCTGGTCCTCACTTCCATCCCCGCCCAGTCTCTGAAGCAGGCTGCTCTACTGGAAATGGCTTTGGTCACCTGAGGCCAGCAGGCTATACTTTTAAATTTCATTCAGTTCAGTTGTGGTGACAGATTAGTCACATCTCAAGCTGTTTGGGGCTATCTGTGCACTACACCTTCGCCATTGACTCCCACTTCCCAGTAGTCTAAAATCGTAACTTGTAAAGGTGAGAATAACACTCTTCTACTTGAGAGGAGACGGCAGAGGTGAGGT
The DNA here is from genome assembly GCA_028555095.1 of Dicrostonyx torquatus. Taxonomy (NCBI): domain Eukaryota; kingdom Metazoa; phylum Chordata; class Mammalia; order Rodentia; family Cricetidae; genus Dicrostonyx; species Dicrostonyx torquatus. Next base: position 3,920,527 of record JAQHUG010000171.1, on the reverse strand, counting down.
CTAACTTGTATTTCATATTGTAATGAAAGGATGGTTACACACCAGCAGGATATTAAAACCATAAATATCACAAAAGATGAGTTTGCAAACATTGTTTCCTAAGAGAACTCTTTCCTTATGCTCTGGACTAGGTGGGGAACCTCTGCTATATAACACCCTGAATTCCCTTTTTATGGCATTCACTGTCCTTGTCATGAGGGACTCCATTATTTGAAATATCATTTGCCTCTTACTAATCCTTAATTCTACAACTACAAAGAATCTTCTTGTCTTCTCCACAGCACTTGGGGCAATAATTCTTTTCTCTTTCCTTTTTTCTCTTTTGTTTTATTCTATTTCCTGCTCTTCATGAATAATTTAGACCAAAAACTATTAGGTGAGGAAAAAACGAGCTAAGAATCTCCAGTGGAAGGGGGAGGTATGTGGAGGTCTAGACCTGGAGATGAGAGCGCCAGCAGGGCCAAGGGGAAAACCTATGCCTTCATACAGTTGAAGGGCAAATCAGTCTACCCTGTGTCCCATGGCAGGAAACCCTTGGCCTACTCAGCCTCTTTTAGATTAGGTGGGAGGTGGGGTTGCCGGAGCGTGCCGCGAACTTATGAATACAGTTAAAACACATCTGTTAGATTGATCCTTTTCCTTGTTTTAACCAGTTCTTGGGTCATAGTAGACACAGATCACTAATTAGACTACTTTGATGGTCAGTAGTGTCTATGATAATTGAATTTTCAACTGGATGTTAAAGAATCATAAAAATCTCTGCGTGTCTGTGTGTGTGCTCACATGCACATTATGTCGTAGAGAGATTCCAGCCTTCTAAATCAAATTCTTCTTCAAGCCTCACTTTCCTCATTCAGAAAACAAGGTTAATGATAAATTTGTTAGTGAGATTGTGGTGATTGCATCAAATAAGCTGGCTGTGTTTATTCATTATGGACTTCTGGCATAGACACTCCAGTGTCTAGCAAGGCTAATGGATTCCTTCTCAAAAGAACATTTTTTAAACACACCAAAATATATAGGGTTAAAAAAGAGTGACTTATTGTGAAATTTAGTTACAAAGTTTTAATAAATACATTTGTGATATAATACTTTGCTTTATCAAAATATCTAATAAAATATAGTAATGGCTTGAATATATCTGCTGAAATATTGAAGCAAAGATGAGTATAAGTGATATATTGAGTTATTGTGACTAGCCCTGACATGATATGAGTGAATCTAACTCTTTGGTGACAGACATAGGTACTACTAATAATACTATGGACTGTTTCTAACATCCATAAACAGAAAATACTGTTACTTACAAGTTAGTGTGAACAGCTGCTGATCCTTTTCCATTTAAACTCAGAGACCTCCAAATTCTTACCTTAAAACTTGGATCCCAGGTTAAAGCCTTTATGCTACGGGAACTGTGGCCTTCCATGAATCTTCCTACTTGTTCACCTTCTCCCAAAGTTAGAAGCCATATCCCATGAGAGTTTTGGAACTTCCTATCCTTTCACTGCCATTATGGGCTGCTCCCTCAGTCTGCAATTCTGAGGTCATGCTTATGTCTATCGATGTTATCCTCCGTTGTAAGTTTGATGTGTTTGGGGACATGAGGTAGAGGAGAAACCTTTGAAATGTCAGTACTATGTTTTCATTTCTTGTACATAGAGGATATATGTGTGTGCCCAGAATCCTTTACAGTTTGTCATTTCTGGCACTGACCATGGGTGGGCTTGTTTCTGAGGAAACTAATGCCACCATAGCCTCTTGTGTTAAAAAGAAATCTCCCTAGCTTCCAGCAAGCTATTTGCCCTCTGGACTTTCTTTATAAATATCCCACAGTTAAGGCATCTGTTTCTTCATGTTAATTATCCCTACTTCAGTCTTCTAGCCCAAAAAGAGAGTTTCAGCCTGTAGGTAGGCCGAGAGAGAGAAACAGGTAGTAAAAAGGCCAGACTGGCAAAGAGTGGCTTGCCATAGGCCCTATTGCACAAACAGATGGGGATTCTGAGGAGGTGCCATTTTATTCCTGACCTCTCCTGGAGGTTTCAAGGGTAGGGATGGAAAGAAAGTTGGGAAGCCTGTAATGAAATCGGACATGACTGGGCTTCTGCTTGGGCTGCAGATGCAAATAAAATAGAGAAAGCAGGACTCTGGGGAAAAACACAGGGCATTTCAGTCTGGGAAAACAAGAAATAGCAAATGTGAGCATAACATTTCTTCTTGCTTTTGTAATTGAAAAAGATAACTATTCTGTGTGTCATTCTGCTTGGAAGCTGGCTTCTCCTCTTGGCTCAGAAGGAATCCTTAAGAAACAATGGGAACATTGGAACTTTGCAGCTATTGTGGCTGTCCTGGCTGTGCTAGCTGCTGCCTGAGATCTTTGCAAACTCCTGTCTCCTCCTTGCGGGTGAAGTGTGGAAGAAACTGGGTCACTTGAAGGTGCGAACAAAGACAAGAGAAGAATAGATGGAGCCCTGTGCCGGCTTGTGAGGCAAGCTTAAAATCGCCAAGGAGCAGATGAAGGAAGGACTCCGTGTTGGACCACATTAGCAGTGGGAATTACCCTCTGAGAGAACAGAGGGAGCTGTTTGTAACAGGAGAGGAAAGAGATGGTGTGCCAGACTGCCACCATGCTTGTCTGAGAAAAGGATTTCCCATCTAAGACATCCATCAATAGCAAATAGAACTCTCCGGACCCTGGTTTGAAGAGGACAGAGGATGAGAGCATGATTAATTAAAAACCCAAGTTGGTTCTGTTAAAAACCAGGACAGGCTCCAAAGCTACAGAGAAACCCTGTCTTGAAAAAAAAGAAAAAGAAAAAAATCAAACGAGTAATAAATGCTTCAGTCTCCTTGGCAGAAAGCTCTACGTAACACCAAAGACTTAAAATCATCAACATTAAAACCCACTACTATGAAGTTAATCTACTTTATATAATCTTGTCATTGTACCTGGCTTTGGCTAAAATCTTAGAGCAGATTTTTTTCCCATATAATGCAAGCAAGGCCCAAGTCTCACACCCTTGAAAATGGAAGGGTGATAAATCTTCTCATACAGTCAGTTATAGTTTTACTTGGTTCAGGCGTGTGCTATGCAGTAGCATGGACCTTCTGTGGTGGAAAAATGGAAGGACAGACTGGGATCACATCTTTCTTACTGGAAGAAACAGGACCACAGGCATGTCCTTTTCTGTAGAAGCAAAGGCCTATACCTTTGCTGTCAAAAATAGCAAATGTATAAAAGAAAAGAGGAGGAAGAAACATATTTGTAATTTCACCACCCAGAGCTGCTTTTGATTAAACAGCTTATCTTGTTTTTTTCTTCTCTATTTCTGCTTTCATCTTCATGGGACAAATTATAGATTGGGCAAGATTTATTTAATAACTAACTACTTGGTAATAGAGGGGAGATAATGAAGGCCAAGCCCTGGGTTTCAAGTTGCTCACTGTTCAATATAGCACACCATGTTGTTGGTTGGCCACTTCTCTATCTTCCCTTATTAGATAGGGAAAAATTGTTCCAGAGGCTGTGTCCTCTTCACTGGTGTCTCCTCGCCATTTTGTGTGACTCTGTCTGTCTGTCTATCTATCATCTTCTGTCTCTCTTTTTCTCACCACACCATGACTTTCTTTTGAAAATATTTCTTTTTATTCAAGACAATAGAAACAAAGAAAACAATGCAAAGAATCAATGAGACAAAGAGTTGGTTCTTTGAGAAAATCAACAAAATAGACAAGCCTTTATCCAAACTAACCAAAAGGCAGAGAGAGAATATCCAAATTGATAAAATCAGAAATGAAAAGAGGGACATAACAACAGACATGGAGGAAATCCAGAGAATCATTAAGTCATATTTCAAAAACCTGTACTCCACAACATTGGAAAACTTAAAAGAAATGGACAATTTCTGGATAAATACAACTTATCAAAATTAAATCAAGACAAGATAAGCAAATTAGATAGACCTACAACTGCTAAATAAATAGAAATAGTCATTAAAAGTCTCCCAACCCAAAAAAGCCCAGGAGCAGGTGGTTTCAGTGCAGAATTCTACAAAATTTTTAAAGAAGAACTAATACCAATATTCCTCAAATTGTTCCACACAATAGAAACAGAAGTAACATTGCCAAACTCTTTTTACAAAGCTACAGGTTTCCTGATACCCAAACCACAGAAAGACATTACTAAAAAAGAGAATTACAGACAAATCTCCCTCAAAAATATTGATGCAAAAATACTCAATAAAATACTGGCAAACCAAGTAAAAAAACACATCAGAAAAATCATCCACCATGACCAAATCAGCTTCATCCCAGAGATGCAGGGATGGTTCAACATATAAAAATCTGAAAATGTAATCCACCATACAAGCCGTAAAGAAAAAAACACATGATCATCTCATTAGATGCTGAAAAAGCTTTCAACAAAATACAGCACCCCTGTGTGATAAAGGTCTTGGAGAGATCAAAGATACAAGGAACATACCTAAATATAATAAATGCAATATACAACAAGCCGACAGCCAATTTCAAACTAAATGGAGAGAACCCCCCAGCGATTCCACTGACAAGGAATCAAGGAACAAGACAAGGTTGTCCACTCTTTTCATATCTAATTCTATTATGCGAAATACATTAAGGAGTATGGGTATTAGCTCTTCTTGAAAGTTCTGGTAGAATTCT
>JAQHUG010000171.1:3862692-3910048 GCA_028555095.1 Dicrostonyx torquatus | reverse complement strand
CCCCAAGGTTGAATAAAGGGCATCTGGCTGATCTCCTTTTGAATGACCCAGGTCTCTTTGTGTGTTCTTTCAATCTCTAGGCCCTTGCCTGGCTCACACAAGGTACAGTGGTGCTTGAACTGTACTGAGAGGGTAACACAGAATCGGGTGTTACAATTGGAGGCCCCGCTGGGCCTGTTTACCTGTTGTGCTGTTCTGGGGAGGTGTAGGGCACCTTTCTTGAGTGCTGCAGTTGGTGAGGGACAAGGCCAGTTCTCCTAAGTATTGCAGCTAGTGGGGTCATGGCCAACTCTGTGCAGCCCTATCCTCACTGCTTTAGGTAGTAACAGGAGATACAGATATCAACATAGACTGCTTCTTCTTGGCCACAGACCCAGACATGGTCCCTGGCAGCAGCCCAACCCTGGTGGCACCATGGCCCTGGGTGGCAGCATAGACTGTTCAGATCTACATGATCCTGCAGCCTCAGCCCCTGATGTCCATATAGCCCTTAGTGGTGTTTTGGGCCATGGACATCAATACAGACCCCAGTTAGGGGTGGACTATTGACCCAGACATGGTCTTTGGTAACAGCCTGGGCCCAGATGTCACCATGACCCCAGTTGGCAGTGCAGGTAACCCAGCAACAGCATGATCCTTGAACTCCCACATGGCTCCAGGTGTGAGCCTAGATCCCAGGCATCTGTGTGCCCTTTGATGGCAATAGAAGCCTCAGACATTAACACAGACCTTTGCTGCAACAGTGCCACAAACAGTATGACACCCTGGCCCTTAGTGGCACCAAGAAGACCACAGGTGGAGGCCCAGTTCCTGAACATCAGTGTGGCCTTTGGTGGCAGCACAGCCCATAGACATCAGCACAGACTCATGCTGCAGTAGGACAATGGACTGAGACACGGTCCTTGGCAATAGCGTGGGACTGGATGTCATTGCAGCCTTAGTTGGCTTGCAGATTCTTCAGATCGACATGGACATGGCCCCAGTGGCAACATGACCCTCTGTGATGGTTTGAAAGAAAATTGTTCCCAAAAAGAGTGGCACTATTTGGAGGTATAGCCTTGTTGGAGGAAATGTGTCACTATGGGGGTCTCATACATACTTAAGATATCACCCAGTGTCTAAGTTCACATCCTGTTCCCAATAAGGACTCTCAACTACTTCTCCAGTACCATGTCTGCCTGCATAGCACCATGTCCCACCATAATGATAATGGACGGAACCTCTGAACTGTAAGCAAGCCACCACAAGTAAATGTTTTCCTTTATAACAGTTGCAGTAGTCATGGTGTCTAGTCACAGCAATAGCAACCCTAAGATACCCCCAAATGCCAACATGACCCTAGATGGCAGCCCAGATCCCAGGCATCCACTTGGCCTTCGATGGTAAAAGGAGCCACAGACATCGACACAGACCCTGGCTGCATTAGGGCCACAGATCCAGAACAGACATTGCTCATGGACACAGTTTGGGATCAGATGACAACATTGACCAACGTGGCAGCATGAGCCACTCAGCTCTGTATGACCCTGGTGGCAGCTTGACTCTCTAAGACCTACGTGGCTTCAGGTGTTGGTCTTTGGTGGCAATAGGAGCCATAGATGTTGGGTTAGAGCTCAGTCACAGCAGAGTCATGGATCCAAACATGGCCCCCAGCAGCAGTCTGGGACCACCACCTGTGACCATATTGATGTCCAAAGTGATGTTTCCCAGGACACCATAATCCAGGATTCCTCTCTGAATTCTAGAGGTTCCAGCATGTGGAAAGGTAAAAATAAAAAGGCTTCCAGGGCCCTTACATGATGAGAGCAGACACTGTGGGACTCAGTCTAGAAGAAGGGGAAAATTAAGAATAGTTCAGAAGGGATTCAAGTTTTCACAAGATATGGCATACCTCGTGAGTACTGTATAGGAAAATAGAGGGGCTGTGGCTCTCAAAAAAAAAAAAAAAAAAAAAAAAAAGGAGAATGGGTTTGACCTTAGTCACCGTAAATTTGGGGTACTTAAGAAACAGTAAGCAGAGAACATTCACCAGGAACCTGGAGGTGCAAGGTCTAAAGGAAAGCAGGACCTTTCGATGCTAGCATCTGGAATCCCCAATGGCTAGTGGGAAAGACTAGGGTCGGGCCTTTGATTTAGGAATCCTCATGTTGAATATAATAACAAAGGAATGAAGAAAGTATGTAAATTGCTTGAGGGAAACAGCGAAGACATGAAATGGTAGAGGGCCTGGTACTAGCTCTTGAAATGAGACTGTATTTAGGGGCAAGAGGAAGAAATGATTCATGCAAGACAGCTCCAAGAAGTACAGACAGGGTAGAGGTGGGAGTGGCATAGTGGTGGCATGGAAGTGAAGCACATTGCTCTGACAGAAACGCTTATCGGACACGACCTGAGAGAGAAATTGCTTATTTTGGTTTCTTTCCTGAGGTGTTTCTCTCAGGGAGGAAAGGGTGTGTCCGAGTTCATGGCAATCAGAATGTGTAACAGTGGCTGTCCACATGGCAGAGGATCAGAGAGCAGAGAAAGCAGGCCGAACCAGGGAAGGAGAACATTCTAAGGTCTGATCGACTGCCAACCATGGCCTAGCTCTTAAAAATCAGTGGTTCTCAAGCCCTCCTCATGCTGTGACCCTTTATTACAGTTACTCATGCTGCAGTGACCCCAACCACAAAATTATTTTGTTGCTAATTCCTAACTGTAAGCTTGCTACTGGTATGACTTGTAATGTAAATATGTGATGTGCAAGGTATCTGATATGTGACCCCTGTGGGGGTCGTGAATCAAGGCTGAGAACCACTGCCCTAAAGGCTCCACAGCTGTCTCTTACAGTGCAACCACCAGCTAGGAAACAAGCATTCATATCATGAACCTTGTGGGCAACATTTCAGATTCAAACTGAAAAGGGAAAGGACGGAAGGGGAGAGATGAAGAAAAGAAAGAGGAGGAGGGAGCTATGGAAGTGGGGATACAGTGTCACTCAAGGGAACAACTCACCAGAGAATGGACAGCTCAGAAAGGCAGAGAACGGGAACCGAGGACACAGTCAGATCTCTAAGGATTTAGCAGATGGAGATAAGAGGGACGGTCCTCTTCCTATTGCTAGCAATATAGTATTAGAGAAGACACCACGTGCTGAGCTCTAGCCTGGGAGAGAGAGAAGGGGCAGCACAGGGAATCCAGAGCCTGCTTGAGCTTCAATATAGTTTGAGAAAATCACTCAAGTGTTTGACAGTCTGCTAGAGATCAGACCTCATTTTCTGCAAGGACAGATGGGAGCCCTGGATAGAATTTAAGTTCAGTTTCTAGAATTTTTTTTAATTGTAAGCCTGAATACTTGATTTGATGACTTTGGAATTCCTACTGTGTGGACCACACCAACTTGAATGTGAAAATACTATGTTTTGTCTTCTCTCCTGACAGGTACACCACACATTTCCTTGAAGTCTTCAGTTCCTCCTACTTAATTATCTTATTTGATTTACCTCATGAGGTAGATAAGGCAAGCACCACAGTTTCCCAAACAAAGATTGAACATATATCCAAAGTGACAGGGTTTGTGAATGGCTATGCAAGCCCCCCAAGGCAGAACTTTTGACTCCTAATTCAGTGTTTGTTCTCTACCAGAATTCCTTCTGAGGATATGTTCAGACATTCTTGCTCTTCACTTGAGGATACTTTTGGTTTTAATCTTCCAGTTTATACAACCCACAGCAGTATAGAAGTGAATGCATCATTTAGGTTAATATATAAAACAGGTATGCTTATATACTGTTGTGAAATAGGCATGTGTGGTATTTATACAAAAACGTGTACATCTATGTGCATATATCAGGGAAGGGGGATTTCAGAGTCACTTTGAAGCATGAAACTCTTGGCATGTCTTGCAGTCCTGGGTACCATAGTAGCCCAAACATGGGATCACTGTGTGATTTCAGACAAGCTTTGTCCCTTCCCACTTCCTCAGCGTCTTTCCTATAAAATGAGGTTGATATATTTAGTATGGAGGCTTGGAAGACTAAATGGAGAACTACTTGAGTCTTTGATTTTCCAGTTGTACGTTTATAGCACATACTAGCTCACCAGCTAACACAAGCAGTATCAGGTGAAACATGGCTCAATACGGCTGTCATACTTTCGGGATCCAAACCACATCAGGAATACTTCAACAGCTGGAGTGCCATCTCTTGTGGCCTAGGGTTTGGCATGGAGCTACTTATTTAACCTTGAGGAAAATAGTCAGGGAAAAATCTGAGAGTGAGAGATAAGAAATGGCTTGGGTAAGTTGTCTGGTGTCCTACTTATGGTTACCATTGCTGTAATGAAAAACCATGACCAAAAGCAACTTGGGGAGGAAAGGGTTTATTTGGCTTACACTTCTACACATAGTCCACCATCGAAGGAACTCAGGACAGGAACTCATGCAGGGCAGAAAGTTGGAGGCAGGAGTTGGTACAGAGACCATGGAGGAGTGCTGCATACTGGCTTGCTCTCAATGGCTTGTTCAGTTTGCTTTCTTATAGAACCCAGGACCACCAGTCCAGGAATGACATCACATGCACAATGGACTGGGCCCATCAATATCCATCACTAATTAAGAAAATTCCCTATAGTCTTGCCTACAGTCTCATCTTGTTGAGACATTTTCTTAATTGAGGTTCCCTCCACTTAGATGATTCTAACTTATGTAAAGTTGACATAAAACTATCCAGCACATCTGGGTATGATGGAATGATTAGTCTTGGCATTCAAGTTCTTGAAAAAATGTGTTACTTTTTAGAAGAAATAAAGTAACCAGAGTTAGAGTCTCGAGCCCAATAGAATGACTCTTTTCCAGAAGTCTATAACTTTTCTCACACAGTGGCAATTCAAAGGCAGAGAGCATGGTAAGAGGGAAAAGAAGGAGGAAGATAGCTAGTCAGATAGATGGGCATGGGGCACCTACTCCCTGTCCTGTATAGAAGGGTCAGTGTTCTATTTCATTTCTATTGCTGTGAGAAAATTCTCCAATGAAAAGCAACTTAAGGGAAGAAGAAGGGTTTATCACAATTGCACGCTACAGTCTGTCACTTCAAGGAAATCACAGTGACAGCTGGTCACATCACTTTTACAGTTAAGAGCAGAGAGAAATAGATACACACATGTTTAGTGTTCATCTAGTTTATTTCTTTTTACTCTTACATAGTCTAGAACCCACTCTCAGAGTGTGTCTTTCCAGCTCAAATTAAACCAGTGGAGAAACTTCATCACAAAGGGCCCACAGCCAATCCAAAAACACCCTCGCTGGGCCTATCTTCCCAGGTGATTCTAGGTTATGTCAAGTTGGCAATTAGAACCTGCTGTAATAACCAGGCTCTAGGAACTTCACGCATTCAACAAAGGAGCTGGAAGGGAGACAGTGGGAAGAGGGATGAGCACAGGCAGAGGATCGTCAGAGGCTGGGAGAAGTGATAAGCTTTTCTATCAGCTTAAAATAAAATGAGGGGAGGAGGGAAAGGGAGTGGAGAAAAATGTATAGCTCAATTAAGAAAAATAAATAAAATAATAAAATAAAAAGAAAACAGAAGAATCCTGCGCTGTTCTAAATCTAAATGTAGGAGGGAGTCTTTTAAAGATGTGTTTGGGGCCTGGAGAGATGGCTCAGCTGTTAAGAGAACTGACTGCTGTTCTGGAGGTCCTGAGTTCAATTCTCAGCAACAACATGATGTCTCATACCCATCTATAATGAGATCTGGTGCCCAGAACACTATATACATAATAGATAAATTTAAAAAAAAAGATGTGTTTGGAAAGTGATTTCACAAAGCACTTCTAAGTTGACACATACAATAAGGTTACATCCTGGATTCCCATCAGATTATCAGCCAGGTTAGATCGTGAGAGGGAATAGACAATTTCAATAGACTTATGACTCTCCACGCTGGCCCCCAGCAATAAAATTTTGTTTTATATGTAGAGAGGTAGACTAAAAAAGCCTTGCAATTTTACTTGAGCCGATGGAAGCTGTGCTCCAAGGAAGAAGTGACTTAGAAATGCATGAATCATTACCATGGCATCCATACTGCAACTTGAGTGACTTAAGTCTCCCCTGGAGCTGAGAATCTGGAGAAGGCAACGTTTCTGCTTGATGAATTAATTGTTCTCAGGGTCCGGGTGGGTGAGGCTGGGAGGGTGCCCTTCCCTTTTGTTTCTTCCAAGCCTATGGTTTTCCTTAGGTTCACAGAGGTGTCTTTTCAGGTGAAGGCATAATTATCATTCTTACTTTTAAAAAATAGAAAACTGAGTCTTGGAATGCTTTGGTTACCAAAGTTCTATAGTTGTGATGGGGTCAGCAGTTGAGCATAAGGCACGGTTCTATTGTCTATGCCCCTGATAACCCAAGAGGTCACGATGTTTGACTCTATACTCTCAAGTGTCTGCTTTGCAATATCCCAACCATATTCTCCCCAGCCAGGATCTCACTGGCGTGCAACCTATACATTTGTAATTTTTTAAAGTTCCACAAGAGACTCTTCTGTGAGTGAAAGGATGAGGATTACCATAAATCATTAGAATTAATTCTGCACTGGGCCAGGGAAATAAATGTGGAGTTTTTCAAGGGTCTGGCAAATGCTCTAGATGTGTGATGTTCTCCAAACTCACCCGTGAGTGCAACAAGCTAATATAAAAAAACCCTTAGTTCATTTATTCATTAATTCACTCAGAAAACGTTAATGGAAGCCTACTATATTCTGTGAACCATTGTTTTGGATATGAAGAATATGGAATTTATATTGCTTATAAGGGAGACAGACAGTAGGTAAGTATATTACATGTTGGGTGCTGCTAAGAGACGGGCAAAACAATGCAGGGTAGAAAGATAAATGGTGGAGTGGAATGGACTGAGGAGGAATGATTTACTTTGAAAGGGGGAAGTTTAGCTAGGTTTCCTTGGTTAGGTGTGGGCATACAGGAATAAAGTCATGGAGGAAGATGTCTTAGCTACTTGTCTCTCTGTTGTGCAAAACTGTTGGCAAAAGCAACTTGAGGAAGAGTGGTTGTAGGAGCCCACTCCTACAAAGCCAGCTAGGGTTCCTGGAGTGGGCATCGTTAAGGCCAAAGGAATGTCAGATGAAAGAAATTGAGACCAAAGACACAGGGTAGAATGGGGAGGTCTGTCTAGCAGCTGGTTGGTCAAACCAAACAACTAAACAGCCCCGAGTTTATTTCAGAACTTGCTTTATATACAAAAGCAGAACACAGCACAGCACAGACGGTCAATCAGTGTCCAGCCACAAGACCATTCCTGTCCTGGAATGAGCAGCCTCCTCTCCAACATGCGCTTGCTGCTCGGAAGCAGCCTCACTTTCTATCTTGATGTTCCTGAGGTTTGTGTCAGCAGTATACTGTCCACTGGATAGAGTGTTCTTTTCTCATGGGCTAAATCAGAAGTCTCTCACAGCCCTCAAGATTATAGGAAAAAGCAGAGCAGGAAAGCTTGATCTCAAATGACTTATAAGTCAGAAATGACTCCAGATGGAAACCGAGTCATACATGGGCTGCTACAGTTGGTTGAGGCTGCCAGTCCTGGGTCCATTATGGCAGGAACAGGAGGCACCTGGTCACATTGCACCTGCAGACAGGAAGAGACAGGTGGATATTCATCTTTTCTCACTTCCTCCTCTTATTGCATCTCAGTATCCTAGCCCATGGCAAAGTAGTACCCTCATTTAGGGTAGATCTTCCCATTTTAGTTAATGTAATGGAGAGAGTCCCTCCCAGTTTGACATTTGCTTCTAAGGCAATTCTAGATCCTGTTAAATTGACTGTTACTGTTAACATGAGCTAGCAGTTCTCAACCCGTGAGTCGCTACCCTTTTGGGGAGTTGAAGGTCCCTTTCACAGGGGTCGTCTAAGACCATTGGAAAACACAAATGTTACATTACGATTCATAACAGTAGCAACATTACAGTTATGAAGTAGTTTGGTTGGGGTCACCACAGCATTAGGAACAGTGTTAAAGGGTGGCAGCATCAGGAAGATTGAGAACCGCTGATAAAAACTGTCATAGAAGATATTTAGATTATGAAGTCAAGAGTGTTCTAAGTGGAGAAAATTACATTTCAAAGTCCCCGAGATTTGAGCAGGCTGGCAGATTGAATTAGAGCCCAATAGTTGTAGGGACGTTGTAGATGGGGACGTCACAAAGGAAGCCAAGACAGGACCATGCAGAGCCTTAAAAGTCTAGGCATTTTGCTCTTTGTGAAATGAGACAAGTTGATGAGGCAATAATTATAGAGGCAACATGATCTGACCTGCCTTTTAAAGGATGGTGGCTACTGAGAAGAGAAAAGAGCAATACAAAGCTACTGTGATAGTCCCTGGGTTTGGACCGGGGTGGTAGCGTGGAAATGACAAAATAGGTGTGGCCGAACTCTGACTGTTTTCTGATTTCCTGGTGGATCATACTGAAAACCACAGTGCCAAACTAGCTCACCTTCACAAGAGGTACAGCCGGTGTGGACAAGAGATTCAAGGAGCTGTCTAGGGTACTCCAGAGTTAGAGACAGGACTAAAGGAGAGGAGGTGAAGGACGAGACAGACGAATGGTCAGCGAGGCGAGAACTCGCTCAGTGCTGCTGAGAGGCTGGCAGAGATGAGAAGTTTGACATCTGGGAGTTTGACAGCCTGGGAGTTGCTAACATGGGAGAGGATAATTTAAAGGCAGCAAATGTGGCTAGAAGTCTGATGGGAAAGGGATCCAGAAAGACTAGCAGAAGAGGAGATAGAGACATCAAAGACAGATGAGTTTCATTTTAACTACAAAAGCCATCAGGGAAATGGAGTCCTAACTGGAGACGGCGATGGCAGCAAGGGAGATTGTTAATGGCGGGCAACAGTTTTGTGATGTTTCTTTTTCTTGCTTCTTAGTTATCTTTTATTTATTATTTATTATTTTAATTTGTTTTTTTATTTGAGACAGAATTTCTCTGTGTAATAGTCCTAGCTGTCCTGGAATTGGTTCTTGCAGACCAGGCTGGCCTTGAACTCATGGAGATCCACCTGTGTCTGCCTCCCGAGTGCTGACATTAAAGGTGTGTGCTACCCCTGCCCAGCTTATTCTTAGTTAGTTTTCAAGACCGGATCTTGATATGTAGCTCAGGATGGCTTTGAACTTGGAATCTTCCGACTTCTTGCTCTGCTCTGAGTTCTGGGGTTATACATATATGTCATGATGCCCAGCCAGTTCAAGATGCTTCTCTGTAGATAATACTAGCTTGGAGGAGATACATGGATGATTGTACGTAGACTGTCTTTGAGGTGAGACTTGAATAAACCTGGAGTCCAAGGGGAAGTAGTGGTGTTCGAGACACTGTGGGAAGGTCTGCACTTGAGAAGCCAGAGGCAAGATTAGAGATTCCGAGAGATGAGAGTTGGCAGCAGCCTTGATCACAGTTTACTTCTGATTGGGGTGACTTTCAGAAAAGGAAAAAGAAAGCAGTGGGATGAATGAGGAAGGAGCCCTCCACCAGAGCTTGCTCCATAGAATGGCTAAAAGACTTAACAAACACAACCTGCCTTCATGGTTTTGATTTTCAAAACAGCAGTATTGATCATAACGCGTATATATGAGAAGCTTCCTTTTTCTAGTGCTAACGACCCTGCACATATCAGGGAAGCACATTACTGTCAAATTACATCTCCAGCCACCCAGAAGTTTTCAAGAACGATTTTTGCGAAGAAGTTGGTACTTTCTGACATCATCTTTGAAGATGTTCTCTTTCGAATCAAAACGCCACACACTGATCACCACTGAAAGCTTTCTTACCCTTGAGGAGCTTCAAACAGGGCCTTGTTGATGTTAGGTTCACTTTAAAACATAACCTTTTCCCCTTAGGTCTTGGAACCCCATTTTTCTTTTTAGATACTGATGGCCTTCATTTCACTTCTGAAATATTAATATGAGAGGTGACTATGAGTACAAATATGTCTGCCCTATTCCCTTGCACGTTGAAGAACTTAATGGCCTCTTCAGTAGCCATTCTCCTCTTGTTTCTCCTGACAGTGATTGTCAGGCTTGTGTACACTCCAGAATCCCTGAGAGAACTGCAAAAACTCAGAGCAATTGACCCCATTCCCACAGCGTCTGAAAGGATGGCTCTGAGATATTGCCTGAGCAGCTGCCTTTCCACAAGGTGATACTCATGTCACAGACTTAGAGGACACCCTTTGGGAAATGTCCTGGTAGGAGTCTGTGATTTGTTCATTCCTAGTAGTTTTGGAGTGAGGGTCAGGCAGCTGCAAAACCTCTTGCCGGGCCTGCAGGAGGGGGGAAGATGGTAGGCGAATGGCTCCCTGCTTGCTCCAAACATCTTTCCTGCCCACAGAAGTTCCTGAGTGACTCCTGACGGGGTGGACCTTTGCTCTTTCCTGCATAGCATCTCTGACAATTCTTCTGTTTGTCCTTATCTGACTACAGTCATGACTGTAGCATCCCCAGGCTGCTTCATTTTTCAAGTCTTGATCCTTTGTGCCTCTGCCCAACCTCCTCTCACCCCAAATCGCCTTACCTAGCTCAGATCCCTGATCTTTGGCTTTGCTGTCTGCTGCCAGTTGCTCCCAGTGAGCCCAGGGTACAGGATAGATGGACTTTGTAATAACCCCCGCAGGCTACTGTGGGGCAGGGCCTCCCATTTGAGTTGGCTGAACCTTTGATTTCTAAACAGTTTAGCAGCACACAGAAGTGAAGCCTACAGGAGAGGGTGGAGGGAAAGGAGCAGCTCTCCACATGACACACGCCTGTGCTACATCGTGACTGGCAGGTGAAGGGAAAATCTATTTGCAGCTCCCAGCAAGCTACATGCTTTCGAAATAAAGCACTTGCACGGCCTAAAAATATCACAAAGGGTGAGAGTAAGGAAACTTTAGTGTGGAGTATTTTCAAAAAATTAAAAATAGAAAGGCCTTCGGTAAATGAGAGTCACCGGTTACTGTCCTGCTCACCACCTCCAGGGCCTTCAGGATTCTCAGCAGACAGCAAGTGGCCAGTGTGACAGGAACAGTGACATTATTTCTGGGAACAGAGTCACTCTGCCAAGAGATGGACAGCACCGGTTATGTGTGTGTCCGAGTCAACTACAGAGAGACAAAGGGGACACATGGTAGGCTGTGCTGATTGAGACCGACAACAAAGCGGTCTGGGAATTAATGAGGTCCAATAGGTGTGGAGTTCACTTCTGGTTTGATCAACCACTTTGTTAGGCTTGCTTAGTATTGGTCTCAAATCAGGGATACCACAAAGCCTACAAAAAGCCACTGCGTCTGTGCGTCTTTTTGTTAGGATGCTGTGTCAACCTCCCCACTCCACTGTCATTTCATTCTTCCCAAGCTCTGGCAGGTGAACAGTTTCCTCTCTCTTTTTAGTTCTTGTATCTTTTCTTAGGAAATAAACACATACTTTCCCCATGAATGAACTGCGCCGATAATGGATCTCATAAGAACATTTATCTGTCTAAACCCTAGAAAGATCTTGGGGGCATAGATAGCAGGATGGTATCAGCATCATGCAGGGGACAAATGACGTACATTCTTTAGGGAACACTAAGAGTGGGATTACTGGGGTGTGCTCAGTGGAGGAGGGGTTTAGAATGGAAGCTCAAGTTCTCACAAACTTCCCCAAGGAAGTTAAGGCAGAAATGTGGACTGTGGGCACTAGAGACAATGCAATTCATTGTCTAGTTCCTATACAGCCATTGAAACAGAAGGGATGTTCCATACATGTCTACTGATTGGACCCATAGGTAATGAACTGAGCTGGTGTTCTGGCCACACTGGTGCATTTACTGCCAAAGTTGTTGGATTGGAGATTTTTCAGTGAGAAGTGAAATGAACTGTTTGAGGGTGCTCGAAAATCTGGCGGGTTATCAACACAGCTGTGCCAGGTCACACATTTCTAACCATCAGGTTACACACTGCATGGCAGGGGTCAAGGCCTGCTACTTCCAGAGAGGCAATTAGCAAGGTCACTGTGTCAACGTCACGTATCCAAACACAACCGTAAGCTGACCTCAATGTCTGGCCCTGTTTCCCTGAGCAGCTTGGGAACAGAGCTCTCAGGTCCCTGTATTTACAAAGGCCATTTCTCAAAGACACATTGGGTCGATGAATCCTAGAGGTTGCTAAACTTCCATGGCATCCTGAAAGTTCTGCGAGGCTCCTCAGCATGGATCTGTTTAAGATATGAACAGTTAGTTCATCATATTAAGCTGCTAAGGGTATATATATAGAGATACTTAGAGACATATATAACCTGTGCAAAAAATGTCTTGGATGGAATTGACCTAGATATGGAATACTGGAGGAGTCTCTAGTATCTTTTCAAGAGCTTTACTAGTAAGGATTCAGAAATATAGTATCTTTAGTATAGTATATTTTTTAATGCATACCTGAGACTAGGAGGTATCTAGTGTAAAGTACAAGGTTCAGAGGAATCCCATGACTTTCTCAAGGCTCGTCAGTAGTTTAAGGTAGTAAGTGAGAAACCTGAACTTATGGAACAGAAGATTGGAAGGTCATTCCATGGTACCATATTGCAGACTCTTCATGGCTGAGTATCCATGACTTTATGGAAGGTTAGGAATATTAAGTAAAAGAATATTACTGAGTGTCTTTTGCTTTCCTTGAAGGTTGTTGAGTACTTCATATACATGGGCATAACTAATTCTTAAAATATTTCTTTAAAGTGGGTACTGAAAGAAAGATTTTTCATTTGAGTAAACCAAAATTCAAAGAAGTAGCTAGACTACTTATGTATTAAGGACTTAGAAAAAAATGTTTGGTTCTTGTCTTGTTAGGGATTATATTGCTGTGAAGAGACATCATGACCATGGCAGCACTTAAAAAGGAAAACACTTAATTGGGGCTAGATCACCGTTTCAGAGGCTTAGGCCATTATTGTCATGGTGGGTGGCATGGAGGCAGACATGATGCTGGTGAAGGAGCTGAGAGTTCTACATCTTGATCCACAGGTGGTAGATGCAATGGTGCAACTCTGAGCATGGCTTGAGCAAAGGAGACCTTAAAGCCCACCCCCACAGTGACACATTTCCTCCAGCAAGGCCACATCTCCTCCAACAAAGCCACACCTTCGAATACTGTCACTGCCTACAGGTGCCATTTTCTTTCAGACCACCACAGTTTCCATTATCACACCCTAGACTGTTAGTTTGATACAGCCAGAGGACTCAATAGATAGGCCAGACCCTTTCCTTATCAACTACCGGAGTATAAGGGCATCAAGTTAAGAGAAGGTAGAGGTGACAGCAACCTTGGTACATAGCAGAAGGTTATGCACAACTTCATTGGTTATTAGGAAGCCTAACAAAGCTTGAAATAACAGTTTTAGTAAGAAATCTCAAGCTATAAACTAGGGCATTAATCGGTACTTGTCTCTTTAAATCCCTACCTCCTATTTCCATCCTTCTTCATCCACCTTTTGAATGAGCATAGCTTTCTCCAGTTCTGAAAGGGCTCCTACAGTGCTTGTAGAAGAGCTGGAGGAGTAAATGAAAGTCTCATTCCTGTGAATCCCAGTATGTGAAACAAGGATAAATACAGATCAAAGCTCAGAGAAGGCTACTTTAAGCCAACTAGTGTGACACAGGCCTGTAATTTCAACATTTGGGCAAATTAAGTAAATTCAAGGCCATGTTTGGTGAATTGATGACATCAAGGCCATCCTGAGATACTGGAGATCCTGCTGGGAATAAAAAATGAGAGAGAGAGAGAGAGAGAGAGAGAGAGAGAGAGAGAGAGAGAGAGGAGAGAGACTTAAATCTAAAACGTAAGACCGTAAGACTGACCTCCTGGCAAGTGCATGTGTGGGTCTGTGGGGTGGGTTTCTTCAGAAAGAGCAAAGTTCTTTCCCTTGGATGTTCCTAACACAAGTCTAGAACTACTTTGAGATTTGCATGCATT
Source organism: Dicrostonyx torquatus (assembly GCA_028555095.1). NCBI lineage: Eukaryota > Metazoa > Chordata > Mammalia > Rodentia > Cricetidae > Dicrostonyx > Dicrostonyx torquatus. The sequence continues at coordinate 3,896,095 of JAQHUG010000171.1, read as the reverse complement.
TTGCATTATATGCATTATATGAGCCCCAAGGGCCTAAAAAGATCTAAATGTTCTTGACATATGGCACCAAAGGTGAGATGATCAATAGTTGACTGGCTTTTTCACCTTTGCTAACTTGTCATCAAGCAATGCCTTTGCTTAGTGTGTGGATCCTGTCCATCAAGACTGATGACAGAGGTCAAGAGACATAATCTGTCTTCAGTTGAAAACGGAGTTCTAGGCAAGCTCTAGTGGTTTATTCAGTGCCAGAGAGAGGATCTGGGGTGCAAAATCCCCCAAGTTAAATGAATATGCATGGCCCTACTTGATGTTCAGGACTTTGGGAAAAAAAAGTAGTGGAATCCACTAGGAGCCAGGACAGTCTTTCTAAGTCATCTCCTAGGTATTGTCTGCTGCTTGCTGAAGCTCAACGATGAACAGAGCTATGAAAGGGCACAGATGTCAGGTCAGATCATCGCTCATTTAAGTTGTCTTCCAATCAAAGACTATGGTTTTTAATGAGGGATCTTTTTGCCGCAGAAAGCTATGCCCTCTGCTAGCTCCTTTTTTCAGATGAGGAAAACCCTTAACACCTCCTCTCAAGTAACAAATATATTAAAATGAAACATACATCATTCCTGTGACCCAGCAGTCTACTTTAGGGTATGTACCCAAGAGAAATGGAAGTTTCATATCTGAATAATAGTCCACAACTCTAATCATCTCATAATGTGCACCTGTAGCAGAATCCCAAGTGATGGTAGATTTGTTCAGTGAAGCACCATACAGCAATGAAAATGCTTTGACCACCAATGTGAGAAGCAAGGTTGATTGGAAGAGATCAGACAAGGACAGATACCGCCCATCTCCATTTCTATGAATTCCCCAATTAGCAAACATGATCTAAGTAAAGGAAGTATGTACATTGTTGTGTTTAGGGGGAGAGCAGTGACTGAAATTGGACATGAAAGACAATGCTCTGTACCTCAGACTGCTGGTGAATAAGTAGAAAGATTTATACAACTTTGATTTTTTTTCAAGTTTTACTAGTTTATAAGGCTTAACTCACTTTAAAAAAGATCTTGGTTTCTCTTCACTGAAAACTTGAGTTGTGCTCTGTATTCTTTCAGCATTCCACATTGAGAGGGAAGATTCTAGCCTGTTGCTTTGGTGGAACTGGTTCTAAAACAACAAAAAATTATTGTACTGATACTAATGTAACCACTAATTATGGAAGATACTCGACACACCATATGATTATGTGAATTTCACAATGCACTGAATTAAATTTTGGCTTTCATAGCTGCATTCTGCCTCCAACTCCACCACTTATTATATATACATGATGCTTTTGTCTTTGGGGGCCTCAGTGTTCTCATTGATAAAATGAAGAGCTATTCACCAAATCATTGAATTGTTTATGTAATGCCTACTGTGTGCAAGGCATTACACTGAGTATGCCTGGGGAAAGATAAATCACCCTCTTATAGTACTGAGAGATTTTATTGAGCTAAGGCATGTGAAATTCCATAACACAAAAAGCCGGAGGAAGGAAAAAAAATGTTTTTAAGACATGACCATTCCAGTCAATGCCACAGACAGCACAACAAGGTAATGCTTTACCCCAGAAAATCAGTAATTTTGCTAAAATGTTGTTCCCAGTCTTCTGTGTATGTAAATATTTGCATTTAATTGGTAAATTGACTTTGAACTGAGATTTTCAATTTTAAAAGTCCCTGTAGATGGTAATGTGTTATGAACTGAGTTGGTCAATATTTGGAAATCAAATGTATTCTGTGCTTAGTTACATTTCCTTGTGCCAGGAAACTATAGAATGAGTAAACAAGTCACAAATGACATTATTTTTATGGATTTTAAAACATGCAAATAAATAATACAATTGTTTCTGGATATATGGAAGAATTCCTGATAAATACAATACAAATATCTGTAATGAGTCTCTTTCTGTCCCACCAGCCATCTCCCATATAATGACGTGAAGACTTTCCATTAATTGTGAAAGCTCAACCTATGACTTAGGCTTGTTTCTAATTAGCTCTTATAACATAAATTAATCCATTTATATTAGTCCATCTTCTATCAAGTGACATTACCTCTCTTCCATCTTGCACCTCCTGTTTCCTCCCCATGTCTCCTGGCTTCTCCTGCACACCTAGCTTCTTCCTCTTCTTCCTGTCTCTTCCCAGAAATCCTGCCTACACCTCCGGCCTAGCTATTGGCTGTTCAGCTTTTTATTACACCAATCACAGCAATACGTCTTCACATAGTGTGCAAATACCAGACAACAAATACTAACCATGACTGCTTATAAGCCGCGTCAAATTACAGGAGAGTACGTCTTATGTCGGGCATCCCTGAAGTAGTGCCTAAGACCAGAATTTTAGTTCTCAGTGTTTATGGACCAGAGTATAAGTCCAGAGCAAGGGAAGCAAGGATATGCTACTGACATCACTATTGTAGGCAAAAGAGCTCAACTCTATTGGAAATTCCAGTAATTATTTATTCTAAATGCCTTTATGCACAAGGTGGTCCTGCTGTATCTGCAGTTGCTTGGATTCAACCAAATTTAACTGTAAAATACCATGGGGGAAAAAAAACCCCTTGAATTGACCATGTGATAGATACAAAGCAAAATCTTTGCAAATGGATGTATAGGTACACCCTGATGTAACTCCTCCCTCTTCAGAAATCCTCAGGCTTTCTTTCTCCAGCACTCATTTGAGCAGCAGCTGCCTTGCGTTCATGGAATACACATTTCGGAAGAAGTTGTTTGCATAGCTGCTGAACATGGAGAGACCTTTTCACGAACATTCTCTGCATAATGTGATAAAACAGCTAGTTACACAGCGTTCACGTTATATGAGATCTTTTAAGTCATGGAGGAATGATTTAAGGTACAGAAGCATGATGTTTAATCTTGTTCGTCAACTTGAGAGCATCTTAAATCCACAAAGAGATGTACCTCTAGGCAGGTTTGTGAGGGTGTTTCCTGGGAAGAGTAATTTCAAGGGAAGACCCACCCAGAGTGGGCAGCAGCATCCTGTGGAGGCCCAGATATAAAAAGGTCTGAGGGAAAAATGGGGTTGCCTTTTGCCTGCCCACCTTTGCTTCTAGGTGTGTGCATTTACGCTGCCGCCGTTGCTTTCCTTAGCTGACATTGGAACCAAGATTTTTTTGGCCCTCTGATGTAGACTGAAGACCAGTGACTTTCCAGGACATCTATAGGCTTTTGGCAATAGATTGCGACTGCTGAGGAACTCAGATGAGTGAACTGGGCAGGTTCTCAGTCTCTCCAGTGTACAGAGAGCTATCACGTAAGTAAATGTAGTAAGTACCCTTTGTGATTTTGTTGGTGCTCTTCTAGTACAGGGATTCTCAACCTGTGGGTCATGACCCCTTTGGGGACTGAACGACCCTTTCACAGGGGTCACGAATGACCATCAGAAAACACAGATATGTACATTACAATTCACAACAATAGCAAAGTTACAGCTGTGAAGTAGCAATAAAAATAATTTTATAGCTGGGGGTCACAACATAAAGGACTGTATTAAAGGGTCACAACATTAGGAAGGTTGAGAACCATTGCTCTAGGAGAATCTTGATTGACAGGTTGTATGCAAATATTATATAAGCTTATTTAATTTATTTATTCTGTGTCTAGGTTTAAGTACATTTTTTCTGGTGTGCACATGTGTGTGTGTATACATGTGGAGGTCAGGCATTGACATTAGGTGTCTTCCTCAATGGCTCCTTATCTTACTTTAGGAGACAGGATCTCTCACTAAGTCTAGTCTGGGGCTTTCTACTGTGGTTAGACTGGCTTTCCATTGAGTCCCTGAATCTGCCTGTTTCCATACCTATCAAGCTCTGGGGTTACAAACGCCCAACTTTTATGTGGGCACTGTGATTCCAAACTCAGGTCCTTGTGCCGCTTCAGCGAGCACTTTAACCACTGAGCCTCTGCTACGTAAATCCTGTGAGATATGAACATCTGTGAATTTGGGTACGTGTGTGGGGGAGGTACTCTTACAACCAAAGAAGACTGACTGTCTAGTAGCTGTGTCTGAGCTGGTTGGTGTTTTTCAGGAGGCGTTCATCTCCTCTCTAGATTCTTTTACACAGCTATGAGGGTTTAAATGTACTTTTGAGGGTTTTATGGGAAGTCTTTTCAGAGACTTCACTTGGGATCTTGAAGTGGGCTGAAACAGAAAACATTTGAGAGCATGTGACTTGGGAAAAGATGGAAAGGACCAGAAGGCCCGTCCGTCTCTGTGGGGAGGTGTGCGGTTCTGATGAAAGTGTGTGAAGAGAGGATGTTAAAGTGTGATAACACACAAAGCTCCCTAGCGGGTGTAGGGCTGCTTCTTAGATATTCTTGGTACTTTTCTGTATTCTTGAACTAGTCAAATTTAAAAAAATTAGGTTGCATCAGCACTAATTTGTTTCGGGGGAGCTCTGATTGAATAATTATGCAGAGCAGTTATGTGTCAAATAGTAATAAAATTTGCCACTAGTTCTTAAATTAAGTTAATGTACCTAAGTATAATTTCGATGGAATTTGACTAACAAAATATTGAGTTTTATCCAAAATGTCATGGTTTAAGTTTTCTTTGAGTTGAGAGATCTCACTTGAGAAACTTTTGATTATGTTTCCAATTGTCTTACCCGAGCACTTTGTAAATGGGGCGTGGGGGATTCATCCATTTTTTGGTTGGGAAAACTGTAACTCCAAGGAATTTAGTAATTCATTTGTGATCACTCAGCAGTGGAAAGTCAGGAGAACAATACAGCAACCTGTCCTCTTCTTTTATATCTGTGATCCCCTCCCCTCAAATGATCTAGAATACACTCTGGACTATGCATGCACGTGAGTGGGTCAGCACAGGGGCATGGGGTGAGGGAAGCATAGGGATTATAATCTTTATACTCTAGGGTTTTATAATCTAGTAAAAGATGGGAATAAACATAACAACAGCCATTTCAGTCCATCTGACTTTCCCAAGTGTGAGGCAATGGCCACAGTGGGTTTTGCCTACAGATTATCAGCTGAAGTAGCTACCACATAGCTGTTTGCCAAGCGTTCATTGTGTGCCAAGACTACTGTTAACACTGCTCCTTTCTGGACTCTGTCAAGGTTGCCAAGTCCCTTTTAACCTTTTCTCAGATGTGTGTGCACTATATTTTGTCCCCTAAGAGACAAAGGGCAATTTGTTTGTAACAGGAGGTGTTTTGAAGAGCAAACAAAGTCAGACCTACCCACACAATAGAAAGCACAATATTCAGTTCACCCCAAACTTGAAGGCCACTCCTCCTTTATAGGAGTGCTTTTAAATTTCATGGAACTACATAACTCAAACATTTCAAATGGCTGAACTTGCAACTTGGATGCAGAACCATACTTTCTGCAGGGAACTCGATCGGTTGTTGCAATGGTCAATGGGTAAATACAGGAAAATAACAGCTGTGGACCTCTGGGCCTTTGACACTTATGACTGATGGAAAAAGCCATTTGTATCCCCTTGATTTACATGTAAAAAGCCCAGTGCAAAATTACAGCTGAAAGGTTTGTTTTTCTTTCTGCCTCTTCTAGCTGAATGACATTTTAATGGAGGCATTCTTATGGCACAAAGGCAAGTGGCTTGGCCTCCTCTATATATTTTCCAGACCCATCACTGAACCCAAGAATGATTAAATATCCCTTCCATCCTGGGGTCCTGAGAACTGCCCCCTAATTCCCATGCTGCTCTTACACAGTTAGCACCCCCAACACATTTCGTTTGGTCTTTGAGTTGTCATAGCAAGCAGTGTCAGAATAGGGGAGCTCAAAATTCCAATGAGAAAAACAGGATCACTGCCAGCAATCAATTCTCCTGTGGCTTTGGTGAGAGCCAGTAGGAGAAGACCTTGATGCTCTGGATGACTGACAACTCTTCGTGTTTTTCTTTTACTTTTTATCACAGCCCAAATTCTCTCTCAATTGCTCCCCAGCAGTGCTCAGGCCTGCATATCAGTGTCCAAAGGACAGTCTCCTTTCTGGAAAACTGGACCTGTGACAATGTTCACAAACCATTTTTCCTCCTTTTTTTTTCTTTATACCTAAATGTTCCTATAAATGTTTAATTACTCAGTCATTGAAGACTCAAGTCTTGTGGATTATGACTTCAGAGCATTTCTCGAACCCATTCATGGGTTTTCTAGTCTGTTCTTATTGTTGCATTTCAGTTGTGATTCAGAAGTCTGTGATAGCCCCCTGTTCCCAGATCCTGTCTCGCTCCTCTCAAACAAACACATTCTTCTCATTGCAGAGTTATCTCCTTTACGGAGCAAATCTGACCTTGTCACTACCAGTAGCTCACTATTGCCCTTACGATAAAGTTCTGATTGTGCCTTTGATCTCCAGGATCTCATCCCCTAAGACACCTCTACCATGTCTCCCCATGTCCTGTGTGCTTTGCTTTGTTTGCAGGCACTGCAATTCAGATAAGATATGCTGTTTGTTAAATCAACAACTTGGGGCCTCACGACCATTCATCCCTTTATTTGTAATTTTACTATTACTTCTACCTACCTCCTACAGGCACACACACAGGCACACGCAGACACATAGATACACACAGACACACATAGATATACACAGATACACACAAAGATACACATTGACACACACACAGACATACACAGATGCACAGATATACAGATGCAGAGAGACACACAGAGACACACAAAGAGACATACACAGACCCACAGATATACAGACATAGACATACACAGACACAGACAGACAGGTTACAGACACACACGCAGGACATATACAGATGCACTGACACAGAAACACAGACACACAGAGGCAGACAGACAGACAGACAGACAGACACACACACAAAGACCCATGTCGATTCTGCTCTTTCTTAGAAGGCTCCAGTGACCCTTTCCTGGCATCAACACAAGTCCAACTTAAAATATGTTCCACAATTGGAACATGTCATAGACTGAGTTAGCTAGTGGAAGACCCGAGAGTGAATAGTTCTGGGTAATTGATTGATTAAGAAGCATTTCCAGGGATAAGTATTATGGGAGGAGAAAACACTGTTGAGCCAGAGGGAAACTGACTTTGGGGCAGTCTCTAGGGCAGCTCTGGAGACAGTAAAGTAAAAATCTTAAAATTGTAAAGCAAGGAGGAGATGAGCTTGAGTGTTTGTATTTATTTGTTGGAAAACACAATTCCCAAGCTTTTTTCTTTCTGTTTTCTTTTTCTTTTCTTTTTTTTTGTGATTTAAGCAAAGCAGGCTTCATCTAGCAGCCTGAAAGCAGCCCTCTCACTCAGGGAGTATGAGCAGATAGTATCTCTTACTGCACCTGGTATTGTGGTCTGGAAACTGCCTGGATTCCTCTGCTCCACAGAGCACTGGGCTTGTGGCTGGTAGGGCATGTGTGCAAATGAGAAACACTCAGCACAGAGAAAGTGTTCAAAGATGGTCTATATTCAGTGAGTGAATGAATGAATGAATGGATGTGTGATCAACTGAAGAGATTGCTTCACACCATGCATCTTCTAGCAGCGGCCTTTGCAAGAGTAGCTTCTGCAGCCAGCACGAACACACAGTCACAAATTTTCTGCATTTGAAGATATATGGTCCTTCTGGTGAGAGAAACTGTCATGTATTCCTACTGAGAAAAGAGGATCCCCGGGCCCCCCAGGAGCTGAGGAGTAGGACTTATTGATGCTTCACTTGAACCACATGTTTCACAGAAGTCTGACCTTCCTGGGTTAAGAGTCTGGGGCCAGCAGGCAGCAGGAACACGAGGCTCTGTGATGCAGAAGCAATAGGCAGCCCGGGTGCTCTTTCATCTGAGAGCAGTCAAGGACCAGCTCTGTCAGGCCTGGAAGGTATTGCTGGAGATAAATCCGCCGTCCTTGCTGTCCTGCTTGACACTGAGGATGAGAGGAGTTAATTTCATTGTCCAGAGCCTCACTGACTGGCTGGCCTGGGTGACAAATGGCAGAGCCGGGTTGTCATCCACGACCAGAAACTCTGGCCTTTTTTGACCTTTCTTCATTACTTACTGCAGTGCACTTTCCAAACCTTCTTTCTTGTTCTCTGAATACCTGCCCATTCTCTAAACACATTCTTAAAAAGGAACCCTTCTGGAAGCCATGTGTGGTGGCTGAGCTGCTCATCCCAGTACGTAGAGAAGCAGAGACAAGCCGGGCGGTGGTGGCGCACGCCTTTAATCCCAGCACTCGGGAGGCAGAGGCAGGAGGATCTTTGTGAGTTCGAGACCAGCCTGGTCTACAAGAGCTAGTTCCGGCGCAGGCTCCAAAGCCACAGAGAAACCCTGTCTCGAAAAACCAAAAAAAAAAAAAGAGAGAGAGAAGCAGAGACAGGAGAATATCTTTCAATGCTTAGAATGCTCAGAGACAGAGTTACATGAAACTTTGTCTCAAACAAGCAACCCTCCCAACGTTAACTGAGGTATAGCCCACATAAACTGAAACAGGACGTTTGGAAGCATCCAGTTCAAAGGGTTTTGTCAAGTTTACACAGCTACACGTGGCATGTGTAACCACTGCAACCAATGAGTACAGCCTTCTTGTTCCCACATGGATTTCTCTCGTGTCCATTTGCAGGCAGCCCAACTCTTCCCTCCAGGCCCAGACACCCACTGATCTGCTTTCTGTCACTATGGATTAGTTTTGTTTGCTTTCAGTTATGATACGATATAAATGGAATCTTTCACTGTACTCTTTCCTGTTGTCTGGTTTCTTTCACTCAGCATTATTATTTTGAGATTCATCCAGGGTTCTGCATGCCAGCAAAGAGTGCGCTCCTTTTTATTGTTGAATAGTGTTTCACTGTCTTGGTGCATGAAAATGTGTTCATCTATTCTCTTGTTGGTAGACATTTAGGTTGTTGCTAATCTTTGGATACTATGACTAAAGCTTCTATTCACATATTCCATTATAAATAAAGCCTTTTATTAAACGATTCCTGTGTTCACATATTTTCATTTCTTTTGAGTAAGTGCCTAGAAGTGGCATGACTGAATCACATTTAACTTGATGAACAAGCTACAAACTGGTCTCTAAAGAGGCTGTACCATTTCATAGACTTGCCAACCATGCAGGGAATCTATTTGCTATATACTCTTGCCAAAACTTGGTAGTGTCAGGTCTTTCTCCCTCTCCTGCCCTCCCCTTTCCTGACAATATTAGAGATTCAACTCCAGGCTCACACAGGCTAAGTAAGTGCTCTGTCACTAAAGCATATTCTCCCTAGGGCCTTTCCTTTTTAGTTTTTTTTTTTTTTTTAGTTTGTATGCAGAACCACTACTCTGGGCTTGATTTGCATATTGGCAAAAAATATCAAACATTTTTTATTTACTGGTTGGTTATTTGTATTATTCTATGCAGATGAGTCTACTAAAGTATTTTGCTCATTTTATTGGGCACGCTTGCATTATTGTTGAGTTGTAAGGGATCTATATTCTGGATACAAGTCCTTTGTCAACTAATATGTGTTATAAATATCTCCTCTTGGTTTGTGGATTATTTTTTAAAGTTGCCTTTTGCTGAGGTGAATTTTCACATTTTGATGCAAAACAACAATTTATCTTTAAAAATGGTCTATGATTTATATGGTCATTGTCATCCAGGAATATTTTTGCCCAGGACGGAGTCACATTGTGTATTTAATGTTGGCCTTGAACTCTCTCTATAGCCTAGTGCAGTCTTTCTGTCTCAGCCTTCCAAGTACTGAGATTTTATGCAGATGTCACCATGCCTAGCTTACCTAGGAACCTTTGTTTACTATAGTGTCACAGAGATGTCCCTATTTCCCTATTTTTAAAAACTATTTAAGCCTTTAAACTTGGATCTATGTTTTTTTTTTTTTCTGAGACAGGATTTCTTTGTATAACAGTCCTGGCTGTCCTGGAACTTGTTTTATAGATCTGTCTGGCCTCGAACTCATAGAGATCTGCCTGCTTCTGCATCCTGAATGCTGGGATTAAAGGTGTACACCATCACACCTGGCTATGTCTATGATTTTTTTTTTTTTTGGTGTTTTTCAAGACAGGGTTTCTCTGTAGCTTTGGAGCCTGTCCTGGAACTAGCTCTTGTAGACCAGGTTGGTCTCGAACTCACAGAGATCCGCCTGCCTCTGCTTCCTGAGTGCTGGGATTAAGGTGTACACCATCACACCTGGCTATGTCTATGATTTTTTTTTTTTTTGGTGTTTTTCAAGACAGGGTTTCTCTGTAGCTTTGGAGCCTGTCCTGGAACTAGCTCTTGTAGACCAGGTTGGTCTCGAACTCACAGAGATCCGCCTGCCTCTGCCTCCCGAGTGTTGGGATTAAAGGCATGCGCCACCACTGCCCGGCTTTATGATGTACTTTTTAAAAAGCCTCTGAGCTCTCAAATCCCCAGGAAAAACATCCATGCTAATGGACAAGATACATTGATTCCATAGATGGAGTTTGTGGTAGGGAGATTCTTGCCATAAGAATTATCTCCTTGAAGTTCTTCTGTGCCTCTGGGTCCAACCTCCATTAGCACAAAGCCCAGAGCCCATGAAATGGGTGACTGTAGAATAGAATGACATTTAATGAAGTGCTCTCAGAAACCTAGGTAGATGACTCAGCGGGTAAAAGCAATTGGCATGCAAGTCTGGTAGCCTAAGTTTGGATCCCAGGAATCCTGAAGAAAGGCTGGGCCCAGTGGTGTGTGTCGATAATTCAAATATTTCTATGCTGAAACGGGTGGCAGAGACAAGAGAATTCCCCAGAAACTGGTGGACCATCATGGAGTAGGTAGCACAGCAACAAAGTAGCAAGAGAGAGTCTGCCACAACAAGGTGGAAGGTGAACGCTGACACCCGAGGTTGTCCTCTGACCTTTTCATGCATGCTGTGACTGGTGGCCACCTTTACATACTAATAATGACACATGCACATCACACATATGCATACACACAAATAAATAAGCAAAAAAAAAAGAAGTCTAGGTATCAGTGGCCATGTGACACTACAGGCCATATGCCTGTAGTACCAGCTTTCTGAAGGCTACAGCAGAAAGAATTCAAGTTTGAGGCTATCCTGGGTTGTGTAGTAAGACCTCTCCAAAAGAGAAAAGACAATAAAACAAATAAAGAATACAATCTTAAAAAAAACCCTCCTCTGCGGGACTCTACCTGGGATGAAGGAGAGAGTCTACACGGAAAGACACTTAGCAGAGTCATGCCCACAGGAGGCTGCGTCTAAGCAGGAGTTTCTCTTCCTATCACTGTTGCTGCGGCAGGATTATATTGTGCCTTATTTGAATTCTAAGTAGAGGGAGAGCCTAGCATTAATTTTTACAAAGCTGTGTGGTGCCATGTGTTATAGCCCCTCTGTAAACTCACTTGAACCTTTATTTTTAAAATAGAGCGCATGCTGTATTTGGCAGGTCACTGCCCTGGCATGAAGGGACTTGAAGAAACATGCCGACATAGCTCAGAGGTGGCCACCAGTCAGCTATGTGTCAGAACGTCTTTGGCGTACTTGTGCCGAGTGATTGAAAAACGAGTGCATGTGGGGACTTTCTATTTATTCCCAGGAGCAGGACCAGATAAGAGCTATGAGACGGCTAGACTCCATACTGCCACTGCTTACTTCGTCACAACCTGTCCTTCCACTAAGTGAAGGGCAGAGGAAGCAATAAGGACAGAGTGAATATGGATATACTCTGAATTGTAGTTTTGAGCGTTGAGACTGACTTCCCTTTCAAATTTCCCCTGGGCGGCTGAATATACTTTCTTTCCAAAACTCTTTTCTAGAAAGTAATGATTTGCTAGTACGGGTGCTGAGAGGGTGCCCGATTCAGGAGGTCTTGTGTATGTAGAACACAGAAGCCCCTTTATCAACTTAGGTTATCTTCTGTGACTCGCCTGGTCTCTGCCATAATATGGTAATGCTAACATCTCATGGATTTGCTGTGAGGGTTAAACTGGTTACTACAACGGTGTTCTGAAGAGGGCCAAGTGCACAGTAATCAGCATGGTGAGTGCTGCCTATTACTGTTTTCTTCTGATTGAAATTGCCCTTTCCAGTCTTTGAGTAGTATGCATACACTGGGTACTACCTGAGTGTTTGGGAAGGCCTTATCTGCACTTATCGTTTTTTCCTTTGATCAATCTTGGAACTCCTTAGGTGGTAGATTAGTAATTAACAGGCAGGATTCCTGCTAACCTTTATTTAATGTACCAAAGTCTCCCAGTTTCAATGACATCTCATGGTTTTTGTCTCTGCTTCTACCCCCAGCCCCGAGAGGCAGTCTCTTCACGAGGTTTGCGAAGTTTTGTTTGAGTATATGAAAAGCACCTCTCTAGTACCGACAGTCCGTTCCCGAGGTTCTCCATTCTGTGTTCCAGGCCCCAGGGCTGCTCATCTATTCAAACCAATCCTCACTGTCATCCTTTCAAATGGGGTGTGGAGATAGGGCAAACGAAGAAGTGGGGACAAGAGAAACCGAGGGGCTGCCTGACTAGCACCCAGGAAGCAGTCCCATGAGTAGCGTCCACTAAAATGTTTCCAGGGGTACTAATTCCAACAATTAAGTTGGAGCAGGCCTGTGCCCTAATATGAACTAAAAGGGGGCTGCCCTTTGAAGTCACAAGCTAGCAAAGGCCTGTGACATACATTAAAATTTGTGTTTGACTTGTGGGACGGAAGAAGATAATTCATTCTTTTTCTTCAGCCTCTTCTCCAATGCAGTTTCTTAGAAAGTTCTCATTCTTGAATGGTATCTCAGGGAGGTCCCGTAGGCTATCATTCTCGTCCGCTCTCAAGTGTAATCTAATTTCAAGCACCTTTCCACCTTCCGACAGGGGACAGTGAGAGTTGCACAGCTGCTGTCTTCTGCTGCCATCTTTCCCTTCCTCCTTTTGTTACCTTCTCTGCCCCTTCCAGCTCTGTATCTACCTGCCACTTTGAGTCCTTCCATAGCTGTCACATAGGAAGAGAGAGCCAGCACTATTCAGAGCCAGTCACCAGCCCGGTGCAGTCGCTACTAACCAAGGCACTTGTCAGAATGGAGCATTCAAAGCTGACTCCTACTTTGACACCTCTCAGGATCTCTGTGCGATGTGCATGGCTGGGCATCTTTCACTAGCAAGCCTCTGATGAGAGCGAGACTCCTGTAGCTGTTTTAATTTGGAACAGAACCTAGCAGAGGCTCCTGTGTTCTCATTGCTTGCAGCGTTCACATCTGTGTGCCCACCACAGCCACTCCGGCACCAGCAAGGCAGTCACCTCTCTTCGTTCTGCTTTCAGGACAAGGATAGATTTGAATCGTCTTACTTCCCAATGAGGGAGGCTGGCAGTTTGTCATTATGTTCCTCCCACTCCAAGAAGCACAGCTCAGGTGATAATTAGTTCTCCAAAAGTCTTTATCACCTGATTCAAGTAAAGAAGGTCCCTGGCCATCACAGTCGTGGAGACAGTAGTGGCAGCAATAGCCCTCTCTCTTCAGCTTTGCAAGAACTGTTTGACGTCTTTGATGTTGCCTGGATTTGCGATAGGTGCTGTGCCTATAATATTAATCTGTGGCTATTTTGCTCCTGTTGTATAAATTGCCTTTACTTACATACAGCATCCATATAGCAAAATGGGTCAATCATTAACTGTGTACACCTTCATGAATATTCACAAAGTAAGGTTGCCACCTTCACAGGATTTAGAGTCACCTAGGAGATGGACTTTTGAATATGTCTGTGAAAAACTTTCTGGAGGTGTTTAACACAAGTGGGTAGAAACATCCTGAATATGAGCAGCAGTAGCCCACAGGCTGATGTCCTAGACTGAATTAAATAGAGAAATGAAGTGCATCACCAGCATTCCTCCCTCCCCTCCCCGTTCTGCTTCCTGACTGCTGATCCACCAATATGCCTTCTGTGTCCTGATGGACTGTGCCCCAACTGTGAGCCAAAACAAAACCTTTCTCTAAGTTGTTTCCTGTCAGGGATTTGAGAAAATAATGAATAGTTCCCATCTCTAAATACGAACTGTAACATGTGCCTTCTGGATAAGAAGAAATTATGGGTAGTGCAACAGGTCCCATATTTCCTTTTACTCTGTTACTTATATGGTATACCGTATACAGCAGTTACTATGTTTTTGTTTGTGGTTTTTTTGTTTTTTATTTTTGAGGCAGGGCTTCTTTGTATAACTCTGGTGGTCCTGGAACTCACTTCATACTCCAGGCTGGCCTCGAACTCTGAGATCTGCCTGGGGGCTGATTAAAGGCAATTAACCGTGCCTCTATCCCAAACACTGAGAACTGTTTCCTTGAAATGAAGTGAGTAAAATGCGTGTTCTTTTTTTTTTTTTTTAAAGAATAGGAGAGTATTTCAATTGGAGCCTTTACTAATTGTGGTACACTTTTGACTCAGAGTGACCACATACAACATCTAAGCTACTCTTTTGGAGAGAAGACTATGTGGGAGGAACATCTGAGTACCAACAACCAACAATGAATGTTCGGTGTAATGAGTTAAGTCCCTACTCCCATTGCCATCTAATTATAAGAGCTGAAATTCTCACCTGTAGATCTTCAAGTAGAGATTCTTTTTGGTCCTCAGCACCTACAACTCATTCAAGTACAGGTAACTTTTGCACTTAGAAAAGAATTGCTTATTAATTATTACTGATTGATCCACTTTGCTCTATGAATGCTGTATTTAAGTAAAGGCAGTTTATGTAATGGAGTGTAAAAGTAGTTAATCTTTGTTTTAGTTACTTACTATTAATTCCTTCCTGCCTTTCCCCAGGTGTTTTCCCGTCTCCTCAAATATCTCTTGACTTCCAATTGATCTAAAGACTTTTGGCGTGGAGACCATTCTGTGTTTCTCCAACATGATAAAAAGCCAAATATTGTTGACTAGATTAGAAATTCATCATAATAAAGGCGTCTTAATCATTACACGCATATTGGACCCAAGATGTCTTCTGACCAAGGCAGACAAAGTCATACAGATGACAGACTGTGTATGGAGCTCCATGATGTTCTTTTTGTGTTTGGTATAATATCATGGGAGAAAGGCAAATTGAGTGTCGCTGGGTCTGCCCTGGCTCCTTTCCATATTCTCTTCATCTTCTTGAGGTAAGTAACTAATTGATGGAAAGCCAGAAAAATGTCTACCCAGAGTACATATGGATAAAAGAACTAAAGGAGGCGTAGCCAAAGCTGGATAGGAACCAATGACAACCATTTCTACTTATCCCTCAGAGAAGAAGCATTTGTCTTTTCTGCAAACTAAGAGGGTATATTTGTCCATAGGTCTTGACATGAGGTAGTAACATCTCTCGACTTCAGTGCCAGTTTTTTTGCTTGGCATTAAATTAAGCCTTATACTGTATAAGAGTGTTAAAAAAAAACAGAATAAATACAGGTCAATCCCAGGAGAAATAGGAAAAGCGGAACTAAGAGATCAGCAATTATTAGGATTTGTCCTTTCATACTGCCAGGCATGGAATGTAGTGTCAATCTCTATTCACTAGTCCCCTTGGCCAATGAATTCCATGACTGTACCATTTGGAGATCCATTTTTCGAACTACAGATCTTAACATTTATCAATATTTACAGTCTTAGAGTAAGTGGTTGCACTGGGTCATGTTTTTAAAAGGAGTGACTTAGTGATAGTTTGTGAAATTTTTATCTCATATCATTTTGTTTGAGCATTTCTTTCCTTACTGGTCTTTTGTTTATATATTATGACTCTCAATTTTATGTTTTGTGTATGTGTTTCATGTTTGCTTGTTTTTTATTTGTTTTCTTTTTTAAAAATATTTATTTATTATGTATACAGTATTCTGTCTGTGTATATGCCTGAAGGCTGGAAGAGGGCATCAGACCTCATTACAGATGGTTGTGAGACACCATGTGGTTGCTGGGAATTGAACTCAGGACCTTTGGAAAAGCAGGCAATGCTCCTAACCGCTGAGCCATCTCTCCAGGCGTTTATTTGTTTTCTAAAGAGAGAGAAAAAGAAGGTGTGGAGTTGAATGAGTAGAAGGTAGGGATAATCTGGAGGGCATGAGAGAAAGTATATTGTGATCAGAATATACTGCATGAAAAAAATTATTTTCAACTTTAAAAAAGGAATAAATCACACCCAAAGTTTCTTTGGCAATTTGTCATTAGTTATAGCTTCTAGAAGAAAAATATTTTGCTTATACTCCATTAACGATTTGAAATATTGTGATTACTTTCAATGTCTTTGTGTTATGTATGTTTGCATACTATGATGCATGCTGTAGTTTCTATATTGAACATCCCTCAAAGCCGTATGGGTCAAAGACTTGGTCCTGAAAGCAGTACCATTGAGAAACAGTAGAATATTTAGGAGCTAGGATCTAATGAAAGGTCCTAAGGTCATTGGAGCATGCTCTCAAAGGAGATACGGTGAACCTAGACTCTTCCTCTTCTTATTTTTCTTGTTTTTATTCTTCTTGTTCTTCTGTTTCTTGTCTTTGTAATTCTTATCATTCTTCTCTTTCTCCTCTTCTGGACCATGAAGTGGAAAATTTACCCTGCTATGTACTTCCTACCATATCCATTGAGTACTATCTTCCTGAGGCCAAAGATGTCATGTGCCATTATTCTTTGTAGGTTAATTAGTCTGGGCATTT
This sequence comes from Dicrostonyx torquatus, assembly GCA_028555095.1. NCBI lineage: Eukaryota > Metazoa > Chordata > Mammalia > Rodentia > Cricetidae > Dicrostonyx > Dicrostonyx torquatus. The sequence goes on along the minus strand of JAQHUG010000171.1, from coordinate 3,879,427 downwards.
TGTTATAGTTCTGAAAAGCTGACTAATACTTTTTTTCATCTATATTCTTAATATATCAAGTACTTTCATCTTCATTTTTATCTAAAAAACATTCTAGAAGTGTGAAGAACATGGAAAAAGGGTAAGAATAAGATGTCTTTAGATTGTTCTTTGCTACATAAGCTACTGTGAAACGTTCTGCCTTAAAGCAGTGATGACTTATTATAGTGCATAGTTATTGGGCTGGTTGGAGTTAACTGAGTAGATTTTAGCTCCATGCGGGTTTCAGCTGAAGTCACTCATCTCTGCATTCAGTTCAAGTAGAGCTGTGGCTATCATTTTGGACACTTTTGTTGTTTTCTATGGTCTCTTGTGTTATTAGCTTGGACATCATATCAACCAGGCGGAGTCTAACAACATGAAAGCAGAAGACTCCAGACTTCTTAGGTCTGAGCTCATTTCTTTGGAATTAAACTATGTCAATTCCAGAGCACATGTCACAAGTTCAGTAGAGATGTAGTGGTAGGGTAAGAAGATTCCATTTCTAGGTGAAAACAACAAGATTTTAGAATTGCATGTATACAATTAAAGGGATGATTGACAGTTATCTTTAGTGACTATTAAACAATACAGCACATAAAATTAAATAACACGGAAATTAAAGAAAATGCAGGAATGTATAAGAATAGTCTTCAAATGTTTATTCACTCGTATACATATACAAAATATATACTGGTATCTGGCAGATATAGTTTCTTCAATAATAAGTTTTTTTTTTTTTGGTTTTTCAAGACAGGGTTTCTCTGTAGCTTTGGAGCCTGCACTGGAACTAGCTCTTGTAGTCCAGGCTGGTCTCAAACTCACAGAAATCTGCCTGCCTCTGCCTCCCAAGTGCTGGGATTAAAGGCGTGCACCACCACCGCCTGGCAATAATAAGTTTTTAATGAGTGAATCTGATAGAATTTTTGTGTCAGAGATTGGCTATTAAGCAACATGATTTCTCTTTTTCCTAAGCATAGTCCCACCTAGCCTGTATTGTGCTTAACAATGGCCTATGACACTGAGGGAGCAGGCCCAAGTCAGAGACCTCTGCAGAGGTAATAGGTATAGAAGAAGGAGAAGAAGTTCAACTCAAAATCACAGAAAATATATTCAACAAAATCATAGAAGAAAGCTTTCCCAACTTAAAGAAAGATATGCATATGAAGATACAAGAAGCTTACAGAACACCAAATAGACTGGATCAAAAATAGAAAAGTCCCCTCACCATATAATAATCAAAACACTAATCATACAGAGTAAAGAAAGAATATTAATAGCTGAAAAGGAAAAAAGCCAAGTAACATATAAAGGGAGACCTATCAGAATGACACCTGACTTCTCAATGGAAACAATGAAAGCCAGAAGGTCATGGTCAAGCATTATGCAGACATTAAGACATTAAGAGACCATGGATGCCAGCCCAGACTACTATACCCAGCAAAACTTTCAATCACCATAGAGGGACAAAACAAGACATTACATGACAGAACCAGATTTAACCAATACCTAGCCACAAATCCAGTTCTACACAAAGTACTAGAAAGAAAACTCCAACACAAGGAAGTTGGCTACACCAACAAAAACACAGACAATAGATGATCTCACAGCAGCAAATTCCAAAGAAGGGAAAAACGCACAAATTAACATCACTAACAACAAAACCTAAATTAACAAGAGATAGCAATCACTGGTCATTAATATCCATTAATATAAATGGACTCAACTTACCTATAAAAAGACACAGGCTAACAGATTAGATACAAAAACAGAATCAATCCTTCTGCTGCATACAAGAAACGCATCTCAACCTCAAAGACAGACATTGCCTCAGAGTAAAGGGTTGGGAAAATTTTTTCCAATCAAATGGACCTAAAAAATAAGCTGGTGAAGCTATCCTAATATCCTAATATCTAACAAAATATACTTCAAACTAAAATCAATCAAAAGAGATAAAGAAAGTCACAGGAAAAATCTATCAAGAGGAAATCTCAATATTGAATGTCTGTGCCCCAAATACAAGGGCAAATGCTCCTATGTAAAAGAAACACTACTAAAGCTTTAATTACACATTAAACCCCACACACTAATAGTGGGAGACTTCAATTCCCCACTCTCACCACTGGACATGTTTGTCAGACAGATAATTAACGGAAATAAGGGAACTAACAGATGTTATGAATCAAATGGACTTAACAGACATCTATAGACCATTCCATCCAAACATAGCCAGAACCTGGAAATAACCTAAATGCCCCTCGATCAAAGAATGAATACAGGAAGAAGTGGTACATTTATACAATGGAGTACTACACAGAGGAAAAAAATAATGACATCTTGAAATTTGCTGGCAAATCGATGGATCTAGAAAACATCATATTGAGTGAGGTATCCCGAAACCAGAAATACAAATATAATGTGTACTCACTCATAAGTGGCTTTTAGACATAAAGCAAAGAAAACCAGCCTACAATTCATAATCACAGAGAACCTAGACAACAAAGAGGACCCTAAGAGAAACATACACGGATGCACCTAAGAAGGAGAGAAGGACAACATCTCCTGAGTAAACTGGGAGCATGGGGAACAGGGGAGGGGAGGGGAGCAGAGAAAAATATACAGCTCAATAAAAACAATTAAAAAAGATTGGCCTGTGAGTTGCAGCTAATAGGAATTGATTGGAAATTTCATTTTAATATCTGAAATTTGTCATGCGTTATCCTCCCTCTTCCTCCCACCTTCCAGATTCCTAGAATTGAGAACCTTCAGTTTCCTTAGCTACTTTAAAAATAGTGCAGTAACAAATTGAAGTCAGTTGGGTTCCCAAATTACCATTTTTCAGACTCAGCTAATTAGAAACATCCATGTAGTGTGGTCATGGTAGCATTAGAAAACTTTGCTTGCCTGGAATCAATGAATACATGGGAGTTTTGTTATGTCAGGTAAAGTTATCTGAATCTGAAAGTCTGTATTTTTTTAAGTTTCCATGTATTATGAAGCAGTCTGGAGTACATAGAACTAATGTTTCAGATTTAGTTTATATTGTGAACTGGTGTGGGAGGTCCTTCTGTCTATGTGTTCCTTTTATTGGTTAGTGAATAAAGAACTACTTTGAGCCTATGGCAAGGGCAGAACAGAACTAGGCAGGAAAAACTAAGCTGAATGCTGGGAGAAAGAAGGGCAGAGTCAGAGAGAAGCCATAGAGCCGCTGGAGACAGACCCTGGGAACTTTAGCTAGTAAGCCACAGCCACGTGGCCATACACAGATGAATAGAAATTGGTTGAATTAATATGGCCAATAAGAAGCTAGAGCTAATAGGGCAAGCAGTGATTTAATTAATATAGTTTCTGTGTGGTTATTTTGGTACTGGGCGGCCAGGACGAACTAGCAGCCTGCTCCAACAGTGAACAGTATTTTTGGATGCATGCTTTGCCAGGCAGATGTCTAGCTGTCAAAGATTCTCACCCCTCAAATTCAGGTTTTTGGAATTCCCTTTCTTGAGATTGCACAGACAACAGGCCCATTATTTGGTGATGGAAGAGTAGCCTTTGCTAGAAGATGTCTTGTTGGCTTCTGTGAAGCAAGCTGTCATATTAGAAATTAAGGATAGCCTCCTACTAAAGCCAGACAGGAACTGAATCTCTCAGTCTGCCTGCAAGGAAGTAGGAACGTGTCAAGCACTGTCATAAGCAAGTTTGCAAATGAACTTTTCTCTAGTTGAACCTTGTGATGTGACAGCATTTTTTGCCAACCCAAACCTTGATTGTAAGTTGTGAGTGGCCCAAGACAGAGCACCTGACAAGACTGTCCCCAGGTTCTCCACCCAAAGAAACTATCAGATGAGACAAGTGTTATTTTAGCTTCTAAAATTTGGGATAATTGGTGAAGCTGAAGCACGCACTCAAGACACACAACAGTGACTTTTATAGTGGAGTTTACCTGCAGTATATTGACACAAGCAATCTTTTAGTTTCAAGTAGATAATCTTAGAAACAAGCACACATTGAACTGTTTCCTGGAACGCACGTGGATCTTTGGAACAAAAACTTCTGAAGAGAAAGGAAATTTCCCTATCAGACATCTCTATTTACTTAATACATAGTTTGTTATGGTGAAAGTACTGTTAAAGTGTGTCTGGTTTGGAGCTGGAAGTCACTGTGCAAAGAAATTTCTGAATTAAGACACAGGAAGAGGATGTTGTGTACCAGATGATCTAGGTTGGTAAAAACTGGAGTTTTCTCTCTTCACCAATGGAATGGGAAAAAAATGAAGCTGCTGAAAGAATAACACATTGGAAAGGTATCAATATCTTCATCAGTACCAATAGCTCAGTTTCAGGTGTTGAATTAGAGTGTGTGAAAAGAGTATGCAGCATCCTGTGGGGGAAAGAATGGAAGAGAGAAGAGAACATATTTGGAAGGTACAGCCACTGTTCATTCCCCTTCAAGCTAACTATTGACTAGCTCCATGGAGACGATGCGCTTTCTAGATAAGGCTTGTTTAATTATCCCAATGACCCAAAGTTATATTTCAGTCACCATCTGTCCTCCTTATGAGTGTTTCTTTTCTCTGTAGTATGTTTTCTTGCCTCTGTTGAAAACACCGTGTGCTCACATGTATCACTTGCATGTATGCAAAGGAATTAAAGAAAGGAACATTAATGACCACAAAAGGGTGCATACTTCTTTAACAGAAGTGAAAATGGAGGTTTTCAAAAAGAAATTCAAGACAGGCTTTTTGCACTTAGTCAACTTCCACTTTTAGTACTGGAAACTATTTCACTGGGAGCCCCTGCTTTATCCTCTCAACATTTCAACATCTTCACCTAAAAATAGACAGAGCCAGCTGATCTCTTAAGGTTTCTGCTGCCCTGAACTTTTCTGATGCAATGATTTGGGTGATGGAAATCTGGGACCAGATGGAAAACCCATTTAGGCGGTTTCTTTCAAAGGAAAGAGGTGCCTGATTGCAGAAACCAGTCTGTAATTAACTTGACTGATGAAACCAGAGGATGAGTTAAAATGAGGCTAGATGATGAGATTTACCTTAACTGTGTTTTTATATAACCTTCCTAACACTCTTGTTTGACAAACGAAAAGAAACTTTCCCCGTTCCAACAACTGGACCCATCCTAAGAAAAGATAAGTGGAGTTAGCATCTTCCTAGTGACTTGGCATTTCTCCAGGGCTGACTCTCATGGAAGGCACCGAGGGTCCTGAAAGCATCCAGTCCAGCAAGCTCTGAAATACTAAGTGTCCTTTTATTTTTAACACTTTAATATTTTTTTTATTATTTTTAAAAATTAAAATTTAATCACATATACATCTTTCCTTTTCCTCCCTCCATTTTGTATTCAACCCCCTGTGCTCATTCTGGAAATCATGGCCTCTTTTTCTTTAATTGATATTGTTACATATATGCATGTATATATGTGTGTGTATCTAAATATATAAATACAACCTGTTTAGTCTCTATAGTGTTACTACTAACAGAACAAAACATAAGCTATCTTTGCAAAGAGATTTTTTTCAAGTGTTTGTTAGACTTCATTATATTACAATATTACCCATATGCTTGAAAAAGAAACAAAAAGCAAAAAAACAACCAGCCAACAATCAAATAAAACCATGGTCATAGAATTTCCCTTTGATTTTTGGTTTTAGTTCTCTAAACAGCCAAATTTGTATGATATTGAAATAGATAAACATAATTTAACCTAGACATATTTAGTCAATCCACAAGTCAAACTGTCAATGTTTTGAAATTTCCTTACTCCCTATTACAAAACATTCTGCTTACTCTCTTCCATTTTTTTTTCTACTGGTGCCATCTTGCAATTCATGAAGGATAATACATTCTGGTGTCCAGAATCCATTCAGGATAGCTTCAGTAATGCACTCTCAAAACTGGACCCACAAATTTCCATAATACCACCTACTGAACAGATTTTCTACAGGTGAGAGATCATCAACTCTCTTTAAGGTCTGTTCTCTAGTACTCCCATGTTAATTTAATTGAGACTGCTTTTAATTAGTCTTGCTTTTGGCTTACTTAGTGGGTGTGGTAGTTTGAAAGAAAATGACCCCCAAAGGAGTGGCACTATTAGGAGGTGTGGCCTTGTTGGAGTAGGTGTGGTCTTATTGGAGGAAATGTGTCACTGTGGAGGTGGTCTTTGAGGTTTCATATATGCTCAAGCCGTGCCCAGTGAGAGAGACCACTTCCTGTTGCCCGCAAGTTGTAGAACTCTCAGCTCTTCCTTCTGCCTGTATCCAGTCATGTCCTGCCATGATGATAATGGACTAAACCTCTGAACTGTAAGCCACCACAATTAAATGTTTTCCTTTCTAAGAGTTACCATGGTCATGGTGTCTCTTTATAGCAATAGAAACCCTAGCTAAGACATTGAAGAAGTAGCCATTGCTTACTTGACTCCTGAGGCCTCTGGAACCTACTTAGGGTAAGAAAGGGTTGAAAGGAGAGTGCCATAATTTTAGTGAGTGAAGAGGAGATACAGCACAAGTGAAGTGAAGTGTGTAGATAGGAGATAGAATGGTAGGAGTTGGATACAAAGGGGAAAAAACCAATTTTTTTTGAGAGAACAGCACATGAATTAGATTTATCAGGTTGTATATTTCATAGTACAATCCCCCATCAACATTGTCTCAAGAGATTATCACTCTTTTTAAAGGCTCTTGGTAGGTAGGTCTTTATTTATCTTGAATATTTCACAATGCTGAGGCAGAGACAGGCTTGAAGGCAACTCAATTTTATTTGACTTATAGTTAAAACAGTCAGATTATTATTACCTAAAAGGTCAGCTTCTTTCCAGGGAAACAAAATTTGTAATTGAGATCTGTATACATTTCTCACTGAACATTTTTAGACGTTATTTTTATATTTTAAGAATTCAGGACTGCGGGACAGAATTCAAGATTCAAGCCTATGTTTGTATCTTCAGACTTCTACTTAGCAGTACTAAATGGTTGAGCAAATCCAAGCCTCTCTATGCCTCAGTTTCTTCATCTGTAGACTGGACAATACTGTTTCTTTCACAAAGGTTTGTTAGGGGAATAAAAGAGTTAATACACACAAAGAGCCTAGAATATTTCTTGACACATGGCAAACACCCTATAAAAGTCAGTTATTAATTTTAGCTACCTGCCAAAATAGACGCAGAGCAAGACTTTTGAAAACAAAAGGTACTGAAAATCAACACACACACACTCGCGCACGCGCACATGTGTGCGTGTGTGTGTGTGTGACTTATGCTTAGTAATTATTTCAAGGGATATGTCCAACATTTATTTATTCAGTAGATATTTGTAGAAAAACACTTTTGTCCCAGTAAAATAGCAAAACTTATGTATATACACAGAAAGTGCACAGCTGCTGATGTCAGCACAATCTTACAGCTTAGGAAACACCTCGTGAATGTTAACAGAAACACAAGGAAAGACCTAGGGAGAAGATGCAGTGAGATTTGTCCAGACTTACGTTTTACCAGCAAAGTTTAGAATACAGCAGGTCACTCCAGTTGTTTACGCTCTCTGCTTCTCCACCTGGGCAGTGGAAATGGTCACAGTAGCTTCATAAAGGAATTGTGAGGACTAGAGTCAAACACGAACTCTCGATAGCTCAAGGATCATCCTTTATGTTCCCTAAAATAACCCCGATTTTAAGACACAGGGATGATGACGGAAAGCAGATTTTTCTAGGGCCTCAAAAAGATATTATGGTCAAATGCTAACAGGGCTCATTTCCTTGGAACTCCTGTTTGTTCTGTATTTGAAGTGAGACCTGCCAGAAGGTGGGAGCTAGAATGAGCACTTAAAGGTAAGGATAGAAAAACAGAAATAAGTATTCTGCAAACTATTGTTCTGTTGAGGGCCAGCTGCTTTAATTATGCATATATGGGAGAACTCTAATGGTCATCTGGCACACAAATATTTTTTATTTGTTAATCAGCGTGTAGTTCCCCATGTGCTTGTGAAAATATATTTGAGACTTTGTATGCCTAGAATTCTTGTTTCACCGTAGTTAGATCTAGTGTAACTCCTAGTTCTGTTTCATTGGGAGCAGGCTCAATTCTATGATAGGGAAGATGGAGGAAGAAAATAAGAACTTTTATAAAGCCTTGACTGTGGCATTCTCCTGAAGAGATTGCATGCAGGAAAGCACAAGCAAAGCTGCCTTTGCAATTTCACACCTGTAATGGGCATGTTGTGTAGGAAAGAGGAGCAGGGACATTGTTTGCTTTCCAGTGACATTGATGGCAAAAGCAAACTGTAGTCCCTGCTTTCAATCAACTCTGATGCTGTTGCCACTGTCTTTCTAAAATGAGAATCTTACTTCCATCATTGTCTTGTATGTGAACCTTCAATGGCTTCCTTTTACTTTTGAGAATAAAATGATTTCATATGGCTTAGCTTGACTACCTTTCCAATAATATCATCTTCGCCGGGCCCCTTCTTATACTCTGTGATCAACCACCAGGTAAACTTTGGAATTAATTCAGGCAGTTCTAATTATGACTCAGACGATAGGTCTTGAAATCAAAACCTCCTGAATGACTGTTCTTACTAGGTGTATGTCTGCGGGCTCCATATCTAGAAAATAGGTGAAATGATACTATCAATGAGGTTGTGAAGGTTGGGCATGGTGATGCACATCTGTACTCAAGAGGGAGAGGCAGAGGAACTCCATCTCAGCATCAGCTTGGCCTATATTGCAAGACCTTGTCTCAAAACCAAAACCAAAATGTTCCTGTGGGAGGTGACTGAGTTGTTACAAATAAAGCATTTGGAATAAATGGTTGTCCATACATATCAAGTGTAAGAAAAGCTTAAATGCCACTGATAATATTCTGACGTGGCATTCTCTCTGAGGACTCTGAGCCTTTGCACCTGTAGTGGCCATACTCCCTCCTTTTCTTCTATGCCTAAAGGCTAACTCACTTTCAATGTATCTCTAGTGTCAACTATTCTGACTCTCTCTGTGCACATCCCATCATATTACACATATCACAGCTGATTATCCCAACTTTTCAGAAACACACCTGGCTCCTTTATAAGAGCGCAGATTTCTTCCTTCTTTCCCCCTCTCTTTCTCTCCCTTCCTCCCTCCCTCCCTCACTTCCTTTTTCTCCCCTTCCCTTTCTTTTTTATTATTTATTTGGTTAGGATTTATGATCAAACTTATAATAAAAAAGTATTCTACCAATAAGCTACACCCCCAGCCAGATTGTGACTTTCTTGAGAGCAATGATTGCATCTGTTTCTTTGCTAGATATTTTGCTGTGGAACAGGCTTCCAGAACTGATTTGTCCACACAAAAGTTATATGCAAACATTCATCACAGTGTTATTGATAAAAGCCTCAAATAATTGTAAACAACCTGAATGTCTGTCAATAGATAAATGAGTAAACATAATATGGATCATCTACCTAAGGGAATATTACTCATTCATTTACAGGAAGGTATTTGATTTAATAATAATAGTAATAATAATAAACTTGAAGAGGATTGTGCTAATTGAAAGAGGCCTGACACAAATGACCAAATATGATTAAATTCTGTTCATGCATTATGTGAAATTCCCCAAATTAGCAAACTGAGATGATAGATTTTCGGTTGCTGCGATCTAGGGGAGGAGATGGAGTGATGGAGTTTCTTTTTACTCTGAGATAGCATCTTGTTATGTATCACACACTGCCTGAGACATCACTATGCAGTACTTTGTGGTCTCAAACTCAGATGATGGAATTACATAGCTATCATTACAACACATTTTTGTTTTGTTTTCGTTTGTCAAGACAGGATTTCTCTGTGTAGCCCTGCCTATGCTGGAACTGGCCTTGAACTCATACAGATCCTTCTGCCTCTGTCTCCTGAGGATTAAAGGTGTGTGTCACCACCACCCAGCTTTCATTGTGATGCATTTTCTGTTTCTTTTTGAAGTGATGAGGCTTTTCTAAAATGGATTGTGATGATACTTGCCCAGCTCTAGAGCCATGCAAAATAACTTTGTAATTGCACACCTTAAATAAATGCATTAAATGGTTGGTGCATGAGATCTTAATAAAGTGACTAAAATAAAAGAGAGGTGGAAAGTAATAAGAGCAGAGAGAGGGAGAAAGAGAGGGGGAGAAAGAGGGAGGAGAGGGAGGAAGGGAGGAAGAAGAAAAGGAAGAGAGGAGGAGGAAGAGGAGGAGGAAGAAGAAGAGGAAGAAGAAGGAAGAAGGAAGAAAATGAAGAGAGGGAGGAGGAGGAGGAGGAGCTCTCCTGGAGCAGGCCAGTGATAAATCTCACCACTGCTTTCCTTTGTGAAAGATTGTTGGCTCCCCTGGACCTCTTCTCCTTTTCAGTCTCTCTTCTTCTCCCAAATGTAGATTTTCCTTTCCTCTGTTATCTGCAATCAGTCCTTCAGGACAGCTTCCTTGGGGAAACTGGAACATGAGGGTCCAGAAACATCATTTCATGGGAACACTTCATTGTATAAATAAACAAGTGAAGGTTCAGAAGGACCAAGGAAGTTTTGCAACTTCACAAACTGAATTGATACCAGAACTGAATTAAACATCAAAGCCTTCCTTGCACCTGCTCCTTGTACTTCGTTCCACAGTCTGCCTTTCTCATTGCCCATGGACTTACTTTCAAGTTACAATGATCTGGACTTTGAAACAGATAGAACCAATGAGTATCCCCCAGTGGTAGCAGGTGTTTTCCATTTATTCTTTCCCAGATACTGATAAGAGCCCATCACATTGAATTTCAAAATATTTTTAACTTGATTTTTTTTTCTTTTCTTTGTTCGGACATGGTCTCACTATGTAGCCCTGGCTGGCATGGAATTCACTATGTAGACTAAGCTGGCCTAAAACTCACATGCCTATCCTTGTTTTCAAAGTCTTGAATTAAAGGCATGTTCCATCACCATACTCCATCTGAATTTTCTTTTTTTAAAAATTGTTTTTATTGAACTATATGTTTTTCCCTCTCCTCTTCCCTCCTTCTCTCTCCCATTCTACCCTCCACCTGCCTCCACACTCCCAATTTACTTAGGAGACCTTGTCTTTTTCTCCCTCCTAAGTGAACTCACGTATGTCTCTCTTAGGGTCCTCTTTGTTGTCCAGGTTCTCTGGAGTTGTGGAATGTAGGCTAATGCTTTATGTCGAATATCTGCTTATGAGGGAGCTATATTTGCCTTTTTGGGTCTGGGTTACACTGCCTGAATATTCTTAATGTAGATTATTACATAGAAGTGAAAACATAGGATCGAATCTGGTATGGACAGCTTTCTAGTTTGTGCAAGATCTTTAGTTTGGGCCTTATGTTCTCATTATAGAGTGAGGAGTTGGTTAATTAGATTACTTCTCAACTCTCTCTGTGGTTTCAGTTTGACAACTGTAGAGTAAAATGAAGTTATAGGCTAAGATTCGAATATCCTTTCAGTAAAGAGAGTTTCTTGAATGGATTGTCATGACAATTGACTCTGGTCATGAATAGTTCTTCAGCAGCAAATGAACACAAGAATAATTGAAGAAATGTTTTCTGTTCTATGTGGGCTGATATAGTGATGTGGGTTGTTCTTCTGTATATGTGTTGCTTTTATTGGTTGATGAATAAAGCTGTTTCAGCCAATGGGCTGGCAAAATATAGTGAGTCAGGAAGTCTAAACAAAGAAATGGAAAGAGATGGTGGAGTCAAGGAGATGCCGTGTGCCTGCGCAAGAAGAGAGATGCCATCAGCAACCTAGGAAAAAAGATGCTAGAACAGAGCTAATGCCACGGCCATGTGGCAATGCACAGATGAATAGAAATGGGTTAATTTATACGTGAGAGAGCTAGCCAGTAAGAGGCCAGAGCCATTGGCCAAACAATTATATTTAATATATTAGCCTGTGAGTGATTATTTCATAAGGGGCTACAGGTACCAGCGGGCCAAGAGAAACCAGTTCAGTGGAAGTGCTGGACGGAGAAGAACCTTCTGTCTACAATACAGGACATGATTGCTATGATAATATAAGAATCAGAACTAAGACACACGAAAATAGAGGTGAGAGTATGCCTGTCCCTCTCACTTGCCATTCTCATTACTTAAGTCTTACGAGGAAAACAGCATGGACCCACTGCCCAAATATGAAAAGTGAGCATTAGAAATCTAAATTGCCAAAATCATAGTGAATTAGAAATGTCACAGGGATGTGTCATTGAGTTAGCCTGTCACCTTAATGTTACTCTTTCCTCTGCCCCGTTGAGTTCTCAGAACAGTAACACAGTAATAGTTCTGATATGGAAAAGAGCGCTATTTGTCAGTACGGATCTCTGGCACTTTGTTCACTTCTAAAGATTCAGTCATTCTGATAAAAATCTCCAGTAAGTCTGGCATGTTCCTTGGTCTTAGGTAGTTTTTAATTCAAGGGAATCTCTTTGATACGTTGATTGACCTAATTAGGCTATGGAGAGTTTTCAGTTTAAATGGCAGTGGAAAGAAACCTACCAGATTTGATCATGAAGGAGTGTCTGGGTCCTTGATGTCACTTGAGGCTATTGGGCTGACTGTAATTGCAGGCCTAATGTGAGAACTCCAAGTAAGAGACAGATATGAAAAGACCCTTTTCTAAGGAAGTGTCACAGATTTTATAGTTCTTGAAAGTGACAAAACTATCATAACTCACATGATTTGAGTACTTAAAATTTTTGAAACTTTAACTCAGGACCTACTGAGGGGCTCCAGATAACTTGGAAGTTTCTTGAAATAATATGCTTGACATTTTACATAAGAGAGAGAGAGAGAGAGAGAGAGAGAGAGAGAGAGAGAGAGAGAGAGAGAGTAAGAGAGAGAGAGATAGAGATAGAGATTGAGACAGAGACAGAGACAGAGAGAGAGGCAAAGAGAATCCATGGTTTTCACCTAACTCCTAAAGCCAACAAAGGCTAAATTAAACTCCCCTGCTGCTTGGTGTCATTAAGCCTTCCATGTCCTCCCATCTCTCAGAGATTTTCTTCTTGGAGAGTATACATCTTCTTACCTTTGGGAAAAAGCAAACTGGGCCCAAATCAGCCATGGCCCTCTTAGAATACCTAGTGGAGAGGCATTGAGGCATGGAATGAAATAGTTACGTACTCCCGTACCTACTTCGGACACTTCTTTGTCTGTGGAAAAGTTACATAGCTCAAGGCCCACATTTGGCAGACAAGCATGGGCCCAGTCTTTCTGGATGTTAAAACACTGAAATTCTTGGGCCCTGTTTGTGGATGGATTACTTTGACTCCACCTAGGAATCTTTCTTAACCTATTTATTAAAGTGTTTTTTAAGGCAGGTCAGAGGTAAAGTGTAGTTGAAAAGAACATTACTGGGCAAGACAAGTAGATGTCTTCCGAAGGCTGAATCTAATGTATAACTCTTCTCATTGACACAGATTTCATTATGCCCTTTAGAACACACACTGCAAGCGGTTGTCTTTTGTCCCTTTGTCACTCACAATCCTGTAACCCAGGGGCATACTTCCTGAAGACTTTCTCTCACGCATTGCACATGGAGCAGATTGGACGTATTGGAGAGTTAACACCCTTGGGAGCATCCCTTAGCCAGTATTGGATGGATATTCACTGTACACGCTCTAACTTCTCTACTCTCCAATGAGAGCAATCATTTATATCATCTCTCAGAGGTCCCTATTTTTCCAGTGCAGCGACAAGGGAGCCCTGTATTGGCTTCTTCCCCTTCTTGTTTCCCTCCTCCACTTCTCAGGCAAGACACCAGTGCTTCTTGCAATCATCTCTCCAACAAGCTACCTGAACCCAAATCCTTATCTCAAGACTGGCTTTTGGGGAAACACAGCCCAAGACACATTTTAAAACAAATATTTACACATATGTTAATATGTATAAATATATTGTACTTTATAAATGTTGGGAAAAGAAAAATTTTCATATATGACCTCCTCCTTAACATCAATAAAAAGGCAAATTGAGAAATGTGAGATTTAATATTCCACAGTGGGCTGTCAGCAATTTCAAAGCCCAAAGATGTCTGATAAAACATGTAATTTATTCAACCTCATTTCCTATGATCCTCCAATATTTGCTTAACTGTATTAATACTGTGGGACTCATCTGCCTTAGCTGGAAACCCTCTCCTTAAACTCTTTTTTTAAAAATTAACTAACAAAAAACTTCTAACAAAATCTTCTGCTTCTGAAATGTGTATCATGTTATGTGACTCTGGCAGGAGCTTGATGGATGGCAGATGTTCCATATTCCTTAAAGTATTATGGCAGATTTTTCTTACCCCCTGTTATTACCACACTACTTGCCTCTTAGAAACTCCCCCTATCTGTTTTTAGCATGTGTATACTTGACAGGCGAGATAACATTTTTTTACCCATGGTTTAAGTCTCTATGGTTGTAGGATACTTTTTGAAAGTTGACCATAGTCTTTGAAATTAGTATATTTTAGAAATCCATCTCCAGGCTTTCCTGGCTGATGGAATTGCTATGACTACACTAGGGTCAGTGTAGTGCATGTGTTTTTCTGAAGGAGCCATAAGTTTTAATATAGAGCAACAAGAAAGAGAGCCATGGATTGGATAAGATTGAGGATTCTAGTCTATATTCTATCTATCATGGAGGTATCTTAGTGTTCTGTTGCTGTGAAGAGACACCATAACTATGGCAGCTCTTATAAAGGAAAGTATTTAATTGGAGCTGGCTTACAGTTACAGAGCTTTAGTCCATTATTGTCATGGTGGGATCCATGGCAGCCAACAATAAAGCACTGGAGTGGTAGTGAGATATATATCCAGATTGGATCAGAGAGAGAGAGAGAGAGAGAGAGAGAGAGAGAGAAAGAGGAGAGAGACTGGGCCTGACTTGGACTTTTGAAACTTCAAAGCCCACCCCAGTAACACACCTACTTCAACAAGGCCACACCTCCTAATTCTTCACAAATCGTGTCTCTCTCTCTGATGACCAAGAATTTAAATCTATGAACCTATGAGGGCCATTCTTATTAAAATCACCATACCCCACTCCCTGGCCCCCATAGGCTTGTACCCGTATAATGCCAAAGTATATTCATTCCAACTTTCTTAAACCCTGTTTAAAAGTTCAAAGCTCTTCTGAGACTCATGGCAATTATTTAACTATAAACCTTGTAAAAGCAAAATAAAAAAAAAAAAACCAATCACATTCTTTCACCATACAATGGTATAGTATATGCACTACCATTCCAAAAGTGGGAGAAAAGGAGCATAGTGAACCAAGACAAGACCCAAAACAGCTGGGCAAACTCCAAATTCTGCATCTCCATGATGTGAAAATGCTCTTCAGATCTCTACTACTTTTCAGTTTTGTTTGCTTCAACCCATTTCTCTCTCTTGGGTTAGTTCCACTCCCTGTTATCAGCTTCTTTCTGCAGGTATCCCATGACCCTGGCACCTCCAATATCTTGGGGTTTTCAAGGTAATCGAGGATTCACCTTCACAGCTTCATGTAATGGCCTCTCTGAGCAGGGGCACATCTTACACCCACCAGCCCTCAGCAGCTTTCCTTAGTCACAGAGGGAGAGTCCATAACCCCTTTCTTCTATACTTAATTCTAAAGCCAAAGCTGCTCAGTCCTGCTGCTTGCTGGGGATGGAACGTGGCTCCTTTCTCAGTTACACTAGCATCAGCTTTCACTTGGTGATGAATTTCTTTACTGCTTAAGTATTTATTTAATTCCTTTCACAAGTTGGAAGCTTAGCTGGGTGGGAATCTTGCCCTGAGGTCATCATTTCCCTTTTTCCATTTAGCATCAGGCTTTTCATTAAACTTTTTATCTCCCTGAGCACTAGAGAGCTCTTTTTCTCCAGGAACTATATATTTTATATTTTTTCTTACTCAGCTTGCTCCTTTTCATTATAGATCTGCATAAGAGTAAACACTAATAACTATATGACAGCCTATACTAAGTTGTCTTGAAATCTCCTCTGCCAATGCCATTAATCCAAAACTCTTCAATTTAGCCTCAGTCAGAGTTTACGAGGATAGAAAGAAGACACATTCTTCACCAGAATGGTCTCTAGGGAACTTACTAATATTCTCCTCAGAAACTAATGAGCTGGGCCATCATAATCTATATTGCTTCCAGCAGCACTGTCTTCTGTGCTCCTACTAGTGTGGTCGATTAAGCCCTGCTTAAAGTGTTAACTGCTTTCCTAATCCTAAATCCCAAATCCATATTCCACCAACAAGCAGCATGGTCTGGCCTGCCACAGCAATATCTCATTCCTGGTACCAACTTCTGTCTGAGTCAGTGCTCTGTTGTTGTGAAGAGACACCACGACCATGGCAACTATTATAAGAGAAAGCATTTAATGAGGGCTTGCTTATGATTTCAGAGGTTTAGTCCACTATCATCATGGCCAGGAGCATGGTGGCATGCAAGCAGGCACTGGAGCAGTAGATGAGAGCTGCATCCTGGTCCATGGGCAGAGAGAGAGAGAGAGGGATGTGAGGCTTGTGAAACCTCAGAGCTCACCTCCAGTGACATACTTTCTCCAACAAGGCTATATCTTCCAAGTCTTTTCAAATAGTGCCACTCTCTGTTGACTAAACATTTAATTATATGAGGCTATGGGGACCATTCTTTTTTTTTTCTTTTTATTGTTAAAAGAGAAATTTACATTTACTCCCCTTGTTTCTGGCCCTCCCGCTCCCCCTCTACCCCACC
>JAQHUG010000171.1:3842943-3862295 GCA_028555095.1 Dicrostonyx torquatus | reverse complement strand
ACTGGACCTTGGTAGCTCAATCCCTTGTTCTGATGTGAATGTGGGTCTCTGGCTCTATCTCCATCCATCATGCGAAATTTCTATGGTGACGATTAATATATTCAACAAAGTAACTATGGGACAAAGTCAGTTCAGGCACCCACTCCTCTGCTGCCCAAGTACCTGGCTGGGGACATCCCTGTGAACACCTGGGATCCTATGGGAACCATTCTTATTTAAAGGTATGCATGGGCCTATCATTGGTCTAACAGAATCCAAATGGAAGTTTAATTTATAGGACTGGCAATGTCAAGAACTCTAACACTCTTCTTTAGACGATGCGTATATGTATTTAGTGATAGGAGTATGGGAAGAGAATGCTGACAGGCCAGAGCAACAATAAAGCTTTCTTCCTGCTTACTATGTCACACACACCATGATCTATCTCAGGCAGCTACTTATACAATACTGCACAACAAATTACCCCTAAGATCCACCTGCATAAAAGAATCACTATCTGTTACTTCATTGTCTGTGCATTGGCTAGAATTTAGCTGATCTAAGCTGGGTTCAACTGGATTTGATTAGCAGACTGTAAGTTGGTTTTGGGTTATCTCTTCTCACTTTTCATCTTTCTTGGACCTGAAGAATAAATAGAGAAGGTGTGTTCTTTCTGTGGCAATGAGAGGCACAACACGGCAAGCTCACCTCAGCCTCTGCTCACATTTCTTAAGTTCTTTGATCTGAGCCAATCAAGTGCTAAGGCTGTTGTCCAGGGACAGAGAAGTACTCTTCTCTATACTGAGGTCTTGGGAATACTTTAGGTGTAGGTGTATGATAACAGGAAGGTGAAAAAGTTGGGACCAATAATTTCATTTACCCAGTATTATGATCAGGACATGACAGTGCCAAGTATAGGCTTTCAAATGGTCTTCCCACAGGGACTTGGCATTGTGTGTTCAGAAATTTGAAGCAACTACTGGATTGAAAGGCCAGGACTGTGATTTTTCCATCTTTGATCTTCAGGACATAGCAAACTACACAGTACCTAGGACCATAGCAGTCCTACATGAACACATGACTGTTCAATGAATGGAGGTTTCAAAAGAGAATTGAATTGAATTGAAATAATCCAAAGATAGCCTTACAAAAATGGGTCTTTCATCTATCCATTAGATATTCTCTCCCTTAATACAGTATGCATAAAGTAGCTACAAGTTTTGTTTGAGTCTTCTTACATTCACAGTAAGATGCAATTTTGGAACATCTATCAGCTAATCTTTCTTTTAAACATGAGATATTTGAATGGCAACATAAAAGAGTAATTGTGAATGTTGACTTTCCCAGTTGAATCTCATTGTGCAGTTTGGTCCCCTTGGCTGAGAACTATTATTCTTTGTTCTTTAATAGTCAAAAGTCTATAGTTTATCCATTTTTCTTCTTTTACAACTCATTTCCTTCTGTCAAATTTGTTTTTAAACCATACACCATTATATCAAGCCCAGAAAGCTTTTGTACCTAATTTAATGATTACACACAATCCATCTGCTCTCATCTGTGTTGGGCTGCATAATAGATACATCCTCAGCACTGTGATTGTTACACTTAGTGAAAACTGACTATGTGCCAAACACTGAGTTTCATCATGTACATTATTAAATCACGTGATGAGAAGACTGGGAAGGCATTTGCTGGGCACCTCAAATTCTCCCTTCTCCATTCCCATTGTGGCCATGGAAAATGAGCTGACCTTCGTTATCCTCAGCTTCTTCTTTGGTAAGTGGGAGTTCATCGCTGCTTCATCAATTATGCAAAGGAGCTGAATGTGGAGATACATTAGAAATGCACCACCTAACTCAAAAACCCTTAGGTGTTTTGACTACGGTCTCTCCTACTGCCCCCAGACTCTGGTACTGCCAATCTCTCTATCAGCAGGAACTGTGCTTCTTTGTTTGTTTCTCTTTGCTGACGAGGCACATTTGGCCTTTTGTCTTGAGAAATTTCATTTCCCTTGAACCTTTTTATTTGTTTGTTGAACAAGCCACACATCACTAGCAATGTCATATTCCCAGGCATTCTTGATGTTTCTTGATTTGTTTCGCCTTTGTCCTTGCACTTCATTGTTTCCCAGGCTCTCTCCTCAAGAGAGCTGCAGACTGTGTCTGAGCATGTCTACACTGGCCACTGACTAAATGGGACTTGGGAGCTTCTGATTTTTTAAAAAAGTTAATATTTGTATAATTGGTTCCAAATAGTTGATTATTTTAAAAAAAGAATAATACGCTATTTTTAAAAATAGTTAACTTTACTACTCAGTCTTATGGTTTCTATGTGGGGTCTTCATCCTTCTCTTCATCCCTCCCTTTGCAGAGAAATAAGCGAAGTCAGGCAGGTAGAGGCCCCGCTCTCTACTTTAACATCTCACACTTGCATACATGTGTGTGTTTGTGCAGGCACACAAGTACATGTATAGCAGTGCATGTATATGTGTGTGCACAGGTGTGTGTGCACAGGTGTGTGTGTGTGTGTGTGTGCATGTGTGTAAGTGTGTGTATGTCTGAGTGTCTGAATTGGTGCTGGACGTTTCTACTTAACTCATCTTGGCCTAAAAGGAAAATCACAAAGGCAGACATTACATGCAAATGAAGCCTTCACACCGAATGCACATTTCTTCAGCCAAGTTTTTATAGTAATTTGAAAATAATTTGCAAAGTGCTGCAAAAATTAAACCATTGTTTGACCTATGGTTATGTAAGCATAATATTCGCACTCTTACTTAGTGCAGGTGCAGTGGAGTTTTGGCAAACTAATACCATCTATTATTTGAAATTAAGGTTGTTAATTAGAATTGTAAGAGTGTTGCAGTTCGGCTCATATTAGTTTCTAAATGTTTAAGTGCTTCAAAGATGCAGGCACACAAGCTGTAATCTAAGGAATCTGCATTTCTATCTTTGCATAGAATAAGCAATATTTTTATAAAGTATTTTTATTTGAATAGATATCCAAGAAAAATATTCTTTAGAAAGGCCTATATACTGCTCAAGTTTGGATGGCATACAAACTTTAGCCTTTTCCCTGACCCTTCTTCAGAAGAAGGTAAGAAAGAAGGCATATTCCTCCCTATCCTCCTGCTACTACCTTGGTGGATCTGGGGGAATGGCCTCAAAACAAACATGCTATATCTTTGAAATCCATGACACTATGTCAAAAGTTATTTTTAAAGTGGAAAATAAACATAATTCTTTTAATTTTTAAATATTGTTTTATTGTTTATTTTTTGGGTGTGCTTGCCTGCATGTGTGCTTATGTATTGCCTGAGTTCCTAGTGCTTGCAGAGACCAGAAGAAGGCATCAGATTCCCCTGGAACTGGAGCTGTAGATGGTTTTAAGTCACCACGTAGGTGCTAGAAATTGAATCCCTCCAACCCAGGGCCCTCTGAGGAGCAGCCAGTCTCTCTAACCTCTCAAATGTTATTTTTGAAGAGTTTTTATTTATGTACAACAGAATCATTTTGTTCACATATGTATAACTATATAGATATAGATACATGATATAGATATATGAGATATGCCATATCTCCATATGAAAAACGTAGGAGATAGACACAGACATGGGCACATGGTGAAAGGAGGAGAGAGAGAGAGAGAGAGAGAGAGAGAGAGAGAGAGAGAGAGAGAGAGAGTCAGAGTCCAGCAAACCAGTTCTTTGTTAGTTTATACTGGCGCTAAGCAGGTACAATGAGGCAGCATCTGCCCTCCTGTGCTCATGAAGTGTGCCCATCCCAGTCCTTCTCTGATGCTATAGAAGGAGGCACTGGGAAGGACTGAATCTGCACTTATGCGTGCATTTTGGGAAGTACAACAGGAAAGGGCTCAGTTGAATGGCCTGTTCATTAGCCCCTAGGAAGGCAGTTTTCAGGTATATGTAATGAAGCTCTGAAGAACATCCAACAGTGCAAAAACAATTGTTGCCTGTCACACTTGCCAGCTTTTTAATGTGCCCTTATTAAAGCTTGCCATCCCACCCCTTTTCATTGTGTTTCCCCCTCACTTCTGTTTACAGTATACGACCTACATGTAAGCCTTTGTCTCAGCCTCTTGGTCCTAAGGAGTAAAACAATTGCTGAAAAGCAGTTAAGTCAAGTTATTCTGGTGCTCAACCGCAGAAAAAAAATTAATTACAATACGTCCATCTTATATTTTGGACTCTTTTATTATTATGTCACTAACTTTAACTGTATAATACTATACTGTTTATAATTACCTATTGGTACAAAAAAATACAAGCAGATTATCATCATCAACATTGCTTTGTTTTAGAGTAATTATTTTACGATGTAGCTGAAGCTGGCCTGGAGTGTGCTATGCAGTCTAGCATGGTCTATAATTGTGATTCTCCAGCTCCAACCTTCTCAGTGCTGGGATTACAAGCAGGTGCATCCTGTGTAGGCAGATTAGTAAATGGACACTGTATATGCGTATCTATGTATTGCAGAGCTACAGCTCCCCAAATACACTTTCCCATTAAAAAAATTGAATGTGGTTTACATACTGTGTTTTGAACTTGATTGCATTTGCATCTAATAGAAATCGTTGCTATGAGTGCAAAATAGTAAAAAGGAATTTGAAAACCAGTTTGACTAGTTTTTATGAAATTAAACCCATTTTTTCTACAAGATTGTATAATTCCTCTTCTTGATATTTACCCAGAGAAAATGGAATTGAATCCATGCAAAGACTTATGCAACAATGTTCTCAAATCTTTAATGATAGTCCATACTTGAAACAAGATAAATGCTCATCAGTGGGGGAATGGTTCAAAAGCCTATTCTGTTTCTCTCGTGGAATGATGCCTAGTGATAACACAGAGGGGAGATCTCATGTGCCAACCAAACTGGGTGCCTCTCAAAATCAAATGGCAGAGGAAGCCAGACATTCTGTATGAGTCCATTGCAACGAAGCTCTAAAGACGATGAATCTGTTTTTCAGCGACACAGATGGCTCAGTGTTTGTTTGGGGCCAGCATGAGCATTTGCTGAGAGCAACAGAGGAAAACTGTGGAGGATGATGGAAATGATCTGTAGCTTGATTTTTCGAGGCAGGGTTTCTCTGTGTAACAGTCCTTGTTGTCCTGGCCTCGAACTCACAGAGATCCGCCTGCCTCTGCCTCCTGAGTGCTGGGAGTAAAGGCGTGCGCCACCACTGCCTGGCGGATTGTGGTAGTCTTTCTATAGCTAGATACATCTGCCAAAACCCAGGCCCACCTAAACGATTTGTTTACATTTATTTAGTAACAGACAGAGTGAGTGACATGCAGGCCATGCTGTCAAGTGTCTTTACCCATCGAACCATCTTGTTAGCAAGCATTTTGTTTTGTATTTGAAAAAGAGAGAGATGATTTCTGATATGGAAAACAGTTTCTAAATTAAAAGCAGCAGTTTTTCAACTGCTGCTACTAGGAGCAGTGCTTTAGCAAGATGTGACTGTTCCCCGCGGCAACATCACAGTGCCATCCCTTGTACTAGAAACTTAGGTCTGCTTACCTTTTCTAAAGTGATAAAGCCAGTGGTCAGTGTCAGCCTAAGAGACCTGCCCCCTTACTTTGAACCTACTGCCTGCATTTCTCAGTGTTGTCTCCAAATAGCTTCCCTGCTTTCACAACTAACAAAAACAGGCCTTGAGCTGATTGCCTTGGACTAGAGTTGAAATGTCCTTCAGTTCAGTTCAGAGCTGGTACACGGAGGGTGCTTGTGTATATCTTTATTTTAATCCTAGACTTATAGTGAGATTAATGAGAATTAATTTTAATCAATGTTTTTAAATTGTCATTTATACTTGTCATCATTGGCAGTAATCCTTAAACGCAGGTACTTCATTGTAGTGGCCTTTGCTACTGTATCTACTGGTGAGCACACCAATCATGGAAGCTAGGCCGATATTTGCGCCTCTTTGTGTGGGAAGGTAAACTATTGGGTATGTCGAGTGCGCTCTCTTTTCTTGCTTGCCATCTTCTTCTGCAGGGAGGAGTGCTGATAGCTGAGCAGGCTGCCTCATTAGGATTCACTGGGTGAGCTGATTTCCTAGCTAACTGATGAGGGAATTTGTGCACCAATGGGGTGGGTGAGAAGTCAATTCTGTCAGAAGTCTGTTTCCTTCCTGCTTTGCTGTGGGGAGGCAGGGACAGTAGGTATGCATTCCACAATGGCCTATACTAGAACACATGAGGACATACCCCACCAGTCTCCCTCACCAATATGGGCTCATTTCATCGGGTTGCACACACCACGTATTTCTTTTGAAAAATGATGGCTGCTTTTTATCCCCCCTCGGAATACAAAGCCTCATGTTGAAATGGAATTCCTTTCTTTTAAGAGGCCCTTATCCACAGGACTTTTGACCCTCCACTAAAAGGGGTAAAGGAAAGAGAGAATGTTCCTTTAAGTTTCATTGAAGCTTTAGCATTCTGCCTGTGATCACACCACAGGAAAATCCTCTGCAGTAATTTGCCTGATACAGTGCAGAGCAAGATCTGCTCTTCTCCTCCAGTTCCGTGTATTACTGTTCATAACTACAGGGAGTCTTCAAGACATCAAGTTAAGCTCTTTTGTTTTATGGAGGCAGAAGGCAAAAGGAGTATTAATCTTTCCCTAGTTGTAGAGCAGAAACATCAGATGAATTCTAAAGACCACTCCGCTAATAGGGGACATTGACCCTTGCCAAAAACCATGCCATACTGATTCTAAGTTTTAGATCCTAAATGTTTCTACATCTTTTATCCTTTTTTGGAAAAATTTGAATAAAAAGTGGTTTATGAATAATGCCATGATGACTTGTGCATGGAAACTCGTTCAGGGTGATTTACCAACCTCAAAGGAGACAGAACCCTTGTCTCAGAATCCCTGAAGAGCTTTGCTTTGTATTCTAAGCTGTTTGGAAAAGAATCTATTTTCAATGAAATGACAGGAAGCATCAGATGGTGTTCTCATTAGAACTGGAAGGGGACTAGCCTATTACAATTGAACACGAGTAAAGAGCGAGTGAAGAGTGCCCAAGACGCTAAGGAATATGGAGAACACAGGGTGTTTTCTTCTTTTTCATCTCTTTAAGTATGTCTTTCAGTTTTGCTCCTCCTATTATCAAACTAAAAGGAATGCAAGTCAGGCGGTGGTGGTGCATGCATTTAATCCCAGCACTCCGGAGGCGGAGGCAGGCAGATCTCTGTGAGTTCAAGGCCAGCCTGGTCTACAAGAACTAGTTCCAGGACAGGCTCCAAAGCTACAGAGAAACCCTGTCTCTAAAACAAAACAAAAAAAGAAATAGAGAAAGAAAGAAATGTGTTGCTTGAGGAAAAATCCAGACAAGCAAAAAATTCTCTTTATCCTGGTTGTATATTCTTATGTACATTAATTACCTTCCATTGCTGTGACAAAAAGTGCCATGAAAACAACTTCAGGAGAGGACAGAATTATCTTAGTTCCATTTCATGTGACTCAGCCCATGATCTCCAGACTCTGTGTTTCCGAGTCTGTGTTGAGGCAGAACATCATAAGTATGATGACATCATATGGTGTGATCACATCAGAACACTTCATATGGTGTCCTAAGTATGGAGATGAGGCCGCTCACCTCATTGTACACAGGAAATAGGGAGACAAAGACAGGAAGAGGCTAGGAGAAAGACACCTTTTAGAATACAGCCTCAGTAAACACTTCCTTCAGGTATGCTATGCCTTCTAAGCTTCCAGACCCTCCCAAAATAGTATCACCAGCCTGAAACTAACACATGAGCCAGTGAGAGGGACATTACATATATTTGGATTTTAACACTATGTAACTAACCATCCTAAAACTTAGCAATGTAAGGAAGAGACTTGAACTTTGCTTCTGAATCTGATTCTTAGGTAAGACTTGGAAGGGACAACATAACTCTGTTCTTGGAGATGACTGATTCCAGCTAAGAATGACTAGATGTTCTAGGAGCTGGCTAAGCATGTTTATCTCTTTTACATGGTCTCAAGTCCTCTCCATGTGGTCACTTTATATGTTCTTTCCAACACTAGGGAAACCACTGACTAACCAGACCCCTTACATGATTCCTTTGTTACGTTTCCTATTGCTGTGGTAAAATACGCTGACAAAAGCTGCCTAAGGGAGAAAGGTTTTAGTACAATTTACAATTTGAGGGGATAATTCCATCCTAGTGGGGAAATTAGAAGGTCAGCTGGCCATATTGCATTGCATTGGAAGTCAGGAAGCAGACACTGAACAGGAAGAGGGGTCAGTTAAAAACCTTAAGGCTTGTCCCCAGTGACCTGCTTTCTCTAGAAAGACTCAAGCTCCTAAAGGATCTCCCACTTTGCCAAACAATGCCAGAGCTGGGAAACAAGTTTTTAAGCAGATTCACCTATAGAGGTGGCATAGGAGGGTCCTTCTGTATTTGGGTTGCTTTCATTGGTTGAATAAAGAAACTGCCTTGGCCTTTTGATAGGGTAGCCCTTAGGTGGGTGGAATAGACAGAACAGAATACTGGGAAGAAAGGATGTGTGGCAGATGCCATGTTTCTCCAGCCCAAGACTTTGGTTATAATTTTCCCAGTAAGCCACGACCACGTGGTAATACACAGATTACTAGATATAGGTTAAAATAATATGTGAGAATTAGGCAATAGAGGCTAGAATTAATGGGCCAGGCAGTGTGTTAAATGAATCCAGTTTGTGTGTAATTGTTCCGGGTTTAAGCTAGCCAGGGCCAAAATCAAGCCCGCGGCCAGGATACGGGTGGGATAGAACAAAACGGCCCGCGCTCCTCTCAGGTGCTGGGAACACAGTCCGCTCCTCCTCTTACTACATAGAGGACATTTAAATTCAGACAAGGGCTCATGGCAGTATCTTTCACCCACCCAACCATTCCAAGAGACCTGGGCAGAAGCTGCTGCATGTTTTCTCTTGACAGCCTCAAAAGTCTCAGTGCATCACTTCTACTTGTGTGCTATTGGGGGAACAAGTTACTGAGGTGAACCCAGATCCAACAAGTCCTTTGACTCTAATCCTTGGAAAGCACAGCAAAGACTAGTTGATCACTTTCAATGCATCCCAAGGATCATATTTACAAATATTAGTCACATGCCTTAGAGATGACTTAAGTTAACACTGTGGTGTGCATCTGATAGCTCAGAGTAGGAAATGTAAGGAAATACGCATTGGGGTGTTAGTTTGATTCTGTCTATGTTTTGTTTGGCTGAGTAAGAAGTGGGGAGGAGCATTTACTGTGAGCATTGCTGCAGTCAGTGTTCCAACAGTGTAGGCGTCTTGAGACTTTTATCAATGGTTTTACACTAAAAAAAAAAAATCCATGATGAGTGTTCACAGTGGCCTGTCTGGGGCTCTGAGTAACTCAGAGAGCTATAATCACACATATTATCTTATTTTGTATTCCCAGATGCTCTGTGATGTCAGAACAGCAGAAATGTATCCTACCTCTTTAGGAAAATTGAATGGATGATACTTTAATCCTCATTTCCCAGATGAATTCAGAGATGTTAGCCAAATTACCAAGGTCACCCAGTTAGTGACTGAAAAGACCAGCTTCAAATCCCGTCAGCCTGGCACCCCAACCTATCCCTGAACTTTCATCCCCCACACATTTGTAGAAGATCAAAACAAAACATCAGAAGTCACCTTCCGTGCTTCATTTCCCAGGGTAGTTACAGTAGGCACAGAAGCATGGCCATCCCATAGTCTGGAGTGCTAAACTTTCATGAAGTGTGCTTTGTGTTGCCTGTAGCAACCAAGTTCATTGTTGCATCTACTTGAGGGAGCTACTTCCACAGGCTTAACATTTCGAGTAATGTTTAAGGGGAGTGAGGATATTATTGATATTGTTGACTGAAGAAGACTAGAAAGAAATTCTTGAAACTTAAATAATAAATGGAGAACAATCACATTCTGAATTTGAAACATGGTTTCAAGTAATTATGTCAGGGTAAACTTTTGTATTATTTCATTGGTTCCACCAGAGATATGAAAAACCTACAGAAATATAATTGGGCTAGTTCTGGAATAGGTTCTATTTTTCTTTTGTCATCTGCTTCTGGATTTTAATTTGATCTGGTTCAACATTCATTCACTACCAGTCCCATCCAGTCCCATCCTTCCTAATGAGTTGAGCCATTGAAATCAGGTACTTTCTGTATTTCATTGGCAATCATAAAAGATTCAGAGAAGAGGGCTTCTGTTTCGTTCTACATGGATTTCTCTAGTGTTTCTATTGTCCTACCTCTTTTTGTTCCCTTGGGCTCTTTCTTAAATTCATACTGGGGTGGAGTGTATCTCTCAGTTCAGCCACAGTCTACAAAGGTAATGAGTTGAATTGGAGCCTTCTGCAAAATGCTTCTAGAAAAAAAAAAGACCATGTACTGTTTCTGGGTATCTACAAATGGCCTTGACCCATGGTTGCCTGCTATTGTTAAGATGAGTATTGGTAGATAGCTTGGATTTTAGGATATTGAAAAAGCATTAGGTTGAAGGCTGTCCTTCCTTCATACTCATCAATCTTTCAACCTTTGACTTGTTCTTTTGCTACTGCATTCATTCAGGAAGCATTTCTGTGGTCTTCTTATCCTGCTATTGCCTAGACATGCAAAATTAGATAGAAAATGATGTCCAGACCTAATTCTTTGGATCTTAACCTTTAAGTATTTCATTGATCGGTCTCCCTTTTCTCTCCTGCTTTCTTTTTCCTCTGATGCCATTTTTTTAAAAGAAATTGCTTCCCTTAAGTTTTGATGCTGAACTATTAAATTCACTCTAAATTTGAATTATTGTTCTTACAACTTGTTATTGTTCTAAATTTATTATTATTTCAGTCAGGTTGCCCTCTGCTTGTACTATCCTTTAACTTCATCAAGATGCCTATTTACTCTTTTATCTCATTATCTTTATGATGTTTGTCTCATAATACCCTTCAGATTCTTCTATGATTTCTTGTGGTTTGGTTGGTTCTACTGGTTCTCTTTGTTTCATTGACTAACTATCCCTTGTGGTATTTCATTTCCCTGTGTAGCTAGCACCATCTTTGATTATGAGTTTATCTTTGTCTTTTCTTTCCCTATGTTAGAGCTCCTATGGTCTTCAGATTTCATATTGATTTTGCTGACACTCTTGGGTTTTCCAAGCCCTGGACCAGTTTTTATATCAATGTCTCAACTGGGTTTTCTAAGCCCACAGGTAGTTTTAACTTAAACTTCACATCTAAAAGATATAGAAGACATAGAAATTCTTTTTAATAGTCCCACTGAAGAATTCCCCCCAAATAGCAAGCTTCCTTATTGCTTCACTGAGCCAGTAGACAGAGTATTTCTGTGCCTCCTTAATAAAGAGGATATTTCTGAGACTCCGAGCTCTATTCAGGTGACTCAACTGGGAAACTCCCTTTAACTGGGCCTAAGTCCACTAATTCTGTGTGTGGAAGGATGTTAAAGCCCCATCTTAGTCCTTGGAGCCTCTCTCTTGGCTAAGGGCCCCAGTGGGCCCCAGCATTGTAGTTACTACTCTGACTTTCATTTGCTTCTTATTGTCTAGAACTTGGGTGTTTTTTCCCTTTCATTTCTAATAAGATTTTTATTGTTTGGGATGTCAGAAGAGGTTGTGTTTTATTTTATCAGACTTTCCCCCATGTTGTAACCGGAGGCTGTTATTTAGTTCTTAATGTTTGAAAAACAGATTTAGAGTCCTTGAATTATTTGAGGTACTGTGCCTACTCTTATCACCTGAAGACTGTATTTCCCCCAAATGTTACATCAGAAACAGGCAAAGGGAGAGTGGCCGGTGCTTCTGGAGACAAAGTAAAATAACACCAGCAAGTAGAGCTGAGGACTGATGACAGCAAAGAAATAAGAAGAAATCCCTTAAAGACAGACACGAATGCTCAATGCTATGATGTTCTGAAGCCAAATAGCTCTAACCTACACCCCATGATGACCTCACTATCCTTATCCTGTATAACAGTCGATATCCACAGTGATACACCTGTTAATGACTCCTCCTCTAATAGTACCTGTGGCTGCTGCTGTATCATCTTTTCAAAGAATTTGATATTTGATATCAGCAAGTTGAGCCATGAGAGCTCACAAGAGTGAGGATGTGGGGAGAAGACTGTGAACGGCAGTGGTGGGGAAATGTAGACACTTAGAGAATGCTTTATTGCTCATTCATTGGATTTGTGTTACAGTCGTCAAATCTGTTCTGCAAACTAGATGCTTCCCAGTACTTGGAAATGAAAATGGAGTGGAAGGCTATCAAAGGACACTGCTATTTGGATAAGGATAGGAATTACTAGAAGTTGCTGGTAATCATGCTGGAAAAACCCGTGAGATTCAACTCATAGATTCCACTGAACATGGTGAAGCTGCATTGAAGTTCCCAGGCCAACCTGGGATGGAAGTTTTAATTAGTGGGGAAGAAGTCTAAGCTCATCAGAGGCCAGAGTAGTTTGCAAGGGATACTTCTTCAGGCAACTGGAACAGGACAGACAAAAGCAGGAAAGAGGAAAGCTCTGGAGGTCAGAGGATCATTAACTTTGGGAGAGCAACAATGGTAGCTGCCCAGACTTTGGCAGCCTGCTAGAACACACACACACACACACACACACACACACACACACACACACACACACAAATGTAGCCTCCATCTCAGGTGAGAGCAAATCATTTCTCCTTATGTGAGTGAGTTTTATTTTGTTTCTTTATGAAGCAATACAACCTATATACACACTGAGTGTGAAATAGATAACATTATAGATTTTGAGGGATTTCAGCTCTAATGTCCGATATTTAAAACATGCCTCTTGAGGGCTGATCAGTGACCTGAGTTTAATCCTAAGAATCTACAGACTCTACAGAAAGATGGAAGGAGAGAACAGACTCCATAAAGTTATTTTCTGACCTCCATATGTATACCATGAGCAAATAAAATAATAATAAAAATTTTGAAATTAATAAATACCACTTGACAGTGTTTACCATATGATAATAGAAAAAGTAGAACATTAGTTGACAGGTCTGTTTCACTTATACCTATCAATTGATATATTTCCACCAATCCAAAATTGTTCATGATAGTCCAAAGGAAAACAACAAGAGAAAAACCTGAAATATCAAACCATGGTTGAATGTGTAAATGAACTCTGACAGATCATACAGTGGAAAACTATTGAACATTAAGAAGGGATGAGATACTGATAAATACAATAATATGAATGAATTGTGAAAATATTCATGTGAGTAATAGAAGATTTACACGAGAATGATGTACAGTGGTAACACTCAGAAAATTTGCACATATGAAACTAACCTATAGTAGAAAAAAACATCAGAAAAATGATGAACTCTGAGAGTTAGGGACAGAGATTTACTGGATAGGAATATGACAATTTTCTGGGTGATATCCTTTATTTTGATAGGAGTTTGGGTTAACCAGTTAGTTTTATACTTTTTCTTGAATTTACCAAGTGCCATAGTTAAAATGCATGGGAGCACATATGTTTAATTGTATGGTAATTTAACCTCAAGAGACGGAGAAAGCCATAAGTCAGTATTGAACTCAGCAAGTGGCATGCATGCAGATGTGTTCGAGGGGAAGAGAATGGGTGCTTGCAAATCGCTTTGAAACACTCGCAAAATAACATGGACTGGTGGATGAGCAAGAAAGCAAATACCCATTGCATAACCCTGGCATTGTGTATGTGAGTGTTCCCTGTAAAGTTTGCCCAGCTGTGAATTTGTTTTGTCTTTTTCATCTTAAAGGGAGAAAACTCAAACCAATTAAAAATGAGCTTTATTCAGGAACAGTTTGTTTCTAGAATTTGGAATGCACCCCTGCCTGAGTGGTCATTGTTGCTAGGCTCCCTATATGATACCTGTGGGAGGTCCTTCTGTCTATGTGTTGCTTTTATTGGTTAATGAATAAAGAACTGCTTTGAGCCTATGGCAGGGAAGAACAGAACTAGGCGGAGAAAGCTAGGCTGTATGCTGGGAGAAAGAAGGGTCGAGTTGGGGAGATGCCATGGAGCCACGGCCAGAGTCAGACATGCCCAAACTTTGCCAGTAAGCCACTGCCACATGGTGATACACAGATTAAAGGAGATAGGTTAAATTAATATGTAAGAGTTAGCCAATAAGAAGCTTGAGCTAATGGGCCAAGCAGTGATTTATATAATATGGTTTCTGTGTGTTTATTTCAGTGCTGAGCAGCAGGGAACTAACTAGTGGTCTCCTCCAACAGATACCTCCTCTTCTTTGCTGCCTGTCCTTAAAGTCTAGTTTTTAAAAAAATTACCAGGCAACTACTTTATACAGACTTTTATCCACATACCTTGGTGTGTGTGTGGGTCACCTGTCCTGCCTACACTTCTTGCAGTGACTACAGATAACTTACAAATGCATAATTGTTGAATGAACATTATTCAGTTGTTGTCTACAATTGCAAACATTTCCTTGGAAACTACTGTGATTACTCTCGGTTGCACAAGGAGAGCATTAGGGACACTGAGTTTGATAAATTGGTCAACAATACTACCACTTCCTTCCTTCCTTGCCCATCCCCTGAACTATATTGAATTTGTAATGACAGTATCTCTCATTTTTCCAAATTGTATTATAAATCCAGAAAATATACATTCTCTGGAATTGGCATGCCCATCTTACAATCTCATTTGGTCAGAGATTTGGCTGCAATTTGTCTGCAGGCTCCCATGCTCCTATGTGGGCTGGGCTGACACTGTACAACCTTCCTACCATTCTATTGCTCATCTACATTACACAGAGTGCTAAGCATAGGTCAAAAGATGCTGCCAGGAGAACACTTTAAGAAGGTTTCTTCTTTTTTTTGCTTATTAATTTGAAAAAGAATGCTGCATTTGATATTTTGTGTAGGGCAATGAGAAATAGGTGAACATACATGTAAACCTTTGCTTTGATGCAGGGGATTGCATAAATTAACGCCTGCCACACCATGGGCAGTTGTTTCTACCAGAAGATTTGGTTGAGATAGAGGGCACTAATTCATTTGATATCATCTGGCCCAGAGTCACTTGAAGAGCAAGCTTCTGGCCCACATCTTAGTTTCTAAGGTAATCACAAATCATTTGTGCTGACATTTAAGATCTGACAGTCAGCGTTGACCTTGGAATGAAAGCCAGGCTTCAGCAAGGATAGCCAAGTTCATTTGCATCAAGACCTGAAAACAGGGATGAAGTTCTGTGGCCAGACTGGAGTATATTGGTTCAGTCAACAAACGTTTATTGACGGCCTAGTATGTGCCAGGCTCTGTTATTTCTTCATAATTCTGGTCTTCTGCTGGGCTCCAGCCCATTTTGGCTGCCTTTTCCCCTCTCCGCAGGTGTTCTTTCCCCTCTATTTTCTCACTGAGTGAAACAGTACGTTTCTTCTGATGACTCAGCTGCAGATATTTATTGCTGTGACTAGAGCATAGAAATGGCTCACCTGAAAGCCTCTGGGAAGGAAGGCAGCAAGACTCTAGCAGCGTGCTTGGGCTCCTCTAGTCAACAGCTGCCAACTCCCTCTGGAAAACTCAGGTGGGGCTTGATAGCACCAATGCAAGAGACCATCAGGCTCTGGGAAGAGATTCACTTCCTTGCTGGAATATTTAATTTTGAATAGCTACCTCCAGCTGTTGAGTCAGTTGGCATGCTTGCAGATACATATTCCTGGCTCATTTGGGTGGTGGACAGTTTCCTTCATGCCTGTGAACCTAAATGAAATGCCTTAAGTAGACTTAATTATTGATTATTAGTTATCAGTTATCTGTAATTCCTACAATTAAATTCTGAGGCAGGAAGGTTGTAAGTTAAGGTCATTTTGGACTACATAGTAGGACTGTCTGAAAAAAGAAAACTAGTATCCCTTTTCCTCCTCTGAGTTGAAGTCAAAGGACGTGTAAGCGTGTGTGTCTTTCCTGGTATGCACATATGTGTGCTACAAGCATACAATTTTTGGTTTTGAGCCTTGCCTTTAATGGCTAAGCCATCTCTCCAGCCCTACATATATGTGTCTGTGAGAAATGCCTTTTCAGGATTCTAAGTGAAAAAGAAAGGCAATTCAACATAAAATAGTGACAATTTTCAAACATCAGAGATACTGAAGGTGGGATGTTGCTGTTTGTATTAGTTAGCTTTTGGTGTGTCACCCCTCCAATGTTAAAGAAAAATAACTGTTGAAAGTTCTATAGATTCTGTTTGTGTAAAATAATAATCTTTTTATTTGTCACATGTGGTGATATTTTATTTGTGCTCTAACAACTAAAGCTTGCCTGAAGATCAGAGTACAGAGCTAGCCATACTAGTTAGCCATAGAGGCCAGGCAGTGGTAGCACATGCCTTTAATCCCAGTACTTGGGAAACAGAGGCAGATAGATCTCTGTGAGTTCAAGGCCACCCTTGGCTACACAATATGGAATCAGTCTAAAAGAGAAACAGAACTCACACCTTTCATCCCAGCACTGGGGACCACATGCCTTTAATTCCAGCACTAGGGAGTTAGAGACAAGAGTGATATGGCTGGGTGGAAAGAAGAATATAAGGTAGGGGGAGACAGGAGCAACACATTCAGTCAGACTTTGTAGGGACAGAATCACCCTTTTGGTCTGTAGTAGAGAAGAGAACTAGTGGCTGGCTGCTCTGCTTCTCTGTTCTTTCAGCTTTCACCCCTGATGAGTGGACTCTGGGATTTTACTGTTAAGACCAATTAGAATTTGGACTACAGTCACACACCCTGGCTTTGTGTTTTCTTTTCTTTAAATTGCTCATGGACATGAATTGTGGGGTAGGGGACACCAACTGTGTCTTGGGGAATATGTAAGGGCCTAAGTAAAACAATATAGCACAGTGACTTTATGACCTAAGAAGAACAAGAAGAAACAATATGCAGGTGAATGGTGTCAAGTCTAAGTAAAACAACTTTGAAATCCTGTTCCAAAGGCAACTTATTTGTCCCTGTACAATGCTTCATTTTTGCAGATCACTCTATAATCTGGAGAGAACTGGAGTCTCTCACTTGGATTTTAAAACACAGACACACTTATTGGACTAATTATCAAGTGTACCTTTGTTAGGAATTATTTATACAGCCAATTTCCAGATACCTAGAAAAAATTTAAGATTGAAATTACAAGCCCTAACTACAGTTGCCTATCTTCGGGCATTTACAAACTCTGTGTTTAGTAGCCCTGAGTTCTTCGTATGAATTATTTTATTGGTTCCTGTGGCATTCTATTTTATACACATGCCGGTTTCATACAAGAAGATCTGAGATTTTAAGTGCCCAATCAGTTGTCTCACCAATGGAGCAACTGGGAAATGGATTAGAATGGGACCGGCAAGCTTTGGGATTTCATCTTAATCACTGCTGTCATGAGTAAGAGACAGTAGAAACCAAGGATAAAATGTTTGTGTATATACAACATTCACGAGGCTTCTCCCTTGGAGACACATTTTTCTGTCCTAGCAAATACTGGCTATCTCACCAGTAGTCTTCGGAAATGGCAGGCATCATATCTTAGAGGAACTGAGCTCAGCAGATAACCAACACAGCATAGGCCAACAATAATTTCATGAAAAGCATGCCATTGATGAACAAGGATAAAGAAGACTCCCCAGTCCAACACTTTCCGGATTCTGATAGGCCCATCCTATCAGAATCCAATCCGCCAGTAGTCTTGTTAAAATATAAGTTGAATATTACATGAGTGTGGGTTGGGCATGAGGTTCTGCATTTCTGTTAGGCGCTCAAGTGATTTTAATATTGCTGGTCACTGTGTCACACTTGGAGTCACAAGGCATTAATGAACATCTACTTGCTTCAGAAAACTTTATGCATTAGTTTTTTGACTCTGTAAAGTACTGTTAATCAAGGTATTTCCCTCAAAGGACTATTATAATAAGACAAATACTTAAGATGGAGCTTTCTTTAGGTAAATGAGGTTATTTGCCACTGTGACTATTCTTTACGCCCACACATGCACCTTTTTTAGTTTTATTCTACCTTACAACCATAAATATCTCAAATTTCAACCTGTCCTATCCTAGCCCTTCCCCTCTGATGCTAGGACATTGTATGACAGTGAATCCAGGCAGCCCTTACATTTTCCCAGTACTCCTGAGCTATGCAGCAAGTCCAGCCAGGCTGCCTCTAATCTCTGCCTTCCCCACCTTGCTGTGACTCTCTGTCACATGCTCATGGGATCTACTGGGGATCTCAGTAGAGGTGGTGGATCCCTTAAGAGCTGGGACAGAGTGGAAGGTGACTAAGTGACTGGGGCACACTGCTTGCTGAAGTGATTAATGTATTTTGAAGAGGACCCTATTTAGTTCCTGTGACAGTATGTTACTAGAAAGACGGAAGGAAGTAAAATGGAAGGAAGGAAGCAGGCAGGCAGGAAGGAAGGAAGGAAGGAAGGAAGGAAGGAAGGAGGGAAGGAAGGCAGGCAGGCAGGCAGGCAAGAGCGCCCCTGAATCTATTTGGCTTCCTTTCTCACCTTGTGGTTTTTTTTTTTTTCCACATGTACTCATTAGAGCATCATTTACCATGAAGCCCTCAGCAGATACTCAAGAGCTATTGGGCTTACAGCCTCTAAAATGATTAGACAAACAAAGCTCTTTTTATAGGCATTTCTTTGACTCCTTTGCTGTATAAACAGGAAATGAGCTGATGCAAAGTTTCTGTGATGTTAGACTTTTTTTGTTATCTCTAACCTAGAACCTTCTGTACTTTCTATAGTTCATATATTCCTGTAACTCCATTGATTGGGCATCTTAGTGTTGCAAGAGATCTTACTGTATTTCAACCTCTTAATATCTTAAGACCTTTAATGTCAGGAAAGTTGTAGCACAGAATATAAGAAACCATACTCTGAAGTCAGAAGATGAGTTCAAGTTCCATTCTACCATTTATTAACATTATGATATTATTACCTTTATCACTTCATTTCCTTCAACCAAAATAAAACACAATACTAGTGATTTTATGAGCTTGTTAGAATAAGGTAGAAAAATCCTTGCACAACAGGTTATTATCATGTGACAAATGATAAATGCTTAACAATGGTTATGATTTTCACATTTTATTATGCAACTGTGAGGTCACCTTCCTTCTCCATCTATCAAGACTTATCACATTATCAATCAAATACTCACATCATCTTCCTGCTTGTTATAAATGGGTGGAGAGGTGCGTGTTGTGTTCCCCAGCCACCAGCCGCTGGCCCGCTCAGCCACTGGTTGCTTGCTTATGCCCGAAATAACCACAGGAGAACTGTATTAATTCAAATACTGCCTTGCCCATTATCTCTAGCCTTTTCTTG
>JAQHUG010000171.1:3821652-3832444 GCA_028555095.1 Dicrostonyx torquatus | reverse complement strand
CAAGATATTTCTTTCATTGCACTCCCTCTATATCTCTCCCAACTCAGCCAGCTCGATCCCCCATGTTTCGATTCCTATCTCCTCTTTTCGACCCCTTCCAGTTTACCCAGGAGATCTTAACTATTTCCCTTTCCTGTGGCCCTCCATGTATGTCCCTCTTAGGGTTCTCCTTTCTGCCTAACTTCTCTGGGGTTGTGGATTGTAGCCTGGTTATCCTTTGCTTTATGTCCACTATCCACTTCTGAGTGAGCACATACCATGTTCATCTTTCTGGGTCTGGGTTACCTCACTCAGAATGGATTTTTTTCTAGTTCCATCCATTTGTGGGGCAACTAGTTTTAAAGGTTAAATTCTCCCAGAAATAGACCTTGTATCAAGGATTTGTATGCAAATAGTATATTTTGGGGTTGATTACAAAATTCTTCATACAGATGAGCTGGGAGGAAGGCTGAGTGATAGAGTGCCTCTCTAGCATGTGTGGGCCCTATGTTGCACCCACGGCACCACATGCCCAAGCCAGCATCATTAGGGATTGGATAAATGAGCTAGGGAAGAAAAGAAAGTCAATTTGTACTATCAGTTGTGGGCTGAAACCACTAGGCCATAGTGCTGTGGCCCTCAGGTAGGTGGTGTGGGATGTCCCTTCAGATCCTACTTGAGGGACAAAGGAGGTAGGCTATTTAGCCATTATTTCATTTTAGTCATTGGTTTGAGGTTGTGCTTATGAGTCTCAACTCATCAGCACTTAGGTTTCTGCCACTTATTGGCTGAAAGGACTGTGTTTGCTAAGAGTGAAAAGGTATGAGCTCGCACGGGTACAGTGACTATCCAAGGGCAAAGCACTGCTGATTGACAGAGAAACAAGTTTCCATAGAGGCAGGAGGTGGGGAAAGACAATCTATTCCAATTAGAACTTTCAGTTTTAAGTAAAAAAAATCCCAAATCAACATAGCCCAAGAAAGAAAAAGTAATTCGCATGAGTCATAAAACTCTAGAAGTTCAGAGTAAAGTGGCCCTGAGCATAGCCAGCTCGAGCTGGCAATTGGTTTGGACTTGCCCCTTATGTGTGTGTAGTCTAGGAGTCTGGCTTCCCCCAATCTGTGTGTGATACAGAAGACAGAGCTTCCAAAATAAACACACAAAGAATGCTATATTGAGGCTCTGTCTTGTGTATACCTCTTCTTCCTCTCTCTTCTGTCTTGATCTTTTTTCTCTGGATGTCTAAGAAGAGCAGAAAAGATGGTACCTCTAGGCTTCCACAACCCTTCTTCCTCCTGATGTCAGAGTAAAAGAGCATTTTCCCCTAAGGTCCTTGGTTAAAAATCTCAGAGAACAAAGGAAACAAAGTCAGTATAATGAAGAGATATCCTGTTCTCAGGTTCATTTGAGTCCTGTTCACAATAGCTGGGACATGTCATCAACCTAAGAAGTCATCAGTGATGATTTGGGAGGTGATGACTTGATGAGCTGGTAGACAGAAAGGGCAGTGCATGCGCATGTCACAATACCGTGCAGCCTTACATAAAAAGAGATGCTGACATTTGCAACAACAGCCTGAACAGAACAAGAGGACATTGGGTTTAGTGAAAATAAGTCACACATAGAAAGTCAAATGCCATGTGATCACACTTAAGTGTGAAACATGGAAAGGTTGACCTCACAGAAGCAAGCAGTGAGACCAGGAGCTGTCAGGAGAGAAGGGTTGAGAAAATGTTAGTCTAAGGATACAAAAGTTTCCTAGGAAGAATAAAGTTAAAGAGATCTATTGTAAACAGAGTGGCTACAGTTAATAGCCAGCATTCCTGAAAACTGACGAGTGGGTAGATATGAAGTGTTGCTACCATAAAAAGTGTCAAGTACACTAATTCATATGTTAACTATCTTGATCTTACCATTCTACAATGTATGCTGCATATGATAATAAGCATGCATAACTTGCTTATCAAATTAAAATATGTATGTATACATATGAGTGAAAAGAAAGACTTTAAAAAGTCTTTGGATTGGTTTAATGTGGGTCAGACACTCGTCCTTCTTCCAATTGACACGGAAAGAGAACTCTGGTCATGTGTTGTGTTGAAGAAGATGGTACCATTCTGCTCCAACAACTTAGCTCATGAGTTGAGTATCTATCTATGCTGGAAGGAGAGATGCTTCTACAACAGCAGTCTTTTCTTTCTGTGGATACATTCCAAGACACCTAGTGGATGCTCAAAGCCATGGATAATACTGAACTTGATTGTGTTTAACATATTCATACTTATTATAAAGTTTAAAATTCTTGGCTCTTTATTTTATATTTTGGTTTTTAAAGATAGGATCTCTCTACGTAATCCTGGGTGTTCTGAAACGCACCATGCAGATGAGGCTGGTCTCAAACTCATAGAGATCTGCTTGCCTCTACCTCTTGAGTTCTGGGATTAAAGGCATGTGCTACCATGCCTGGCTTTGATAAAATTTAATTTTTGAATTAGGCACAGTAAGGGATAGCAGCTAATAATAGAGGAGAATGGATGTAACTATATACTGTAGTGAAAATAGGAGGATGTGTTCACTGTATGTCAAAATACCCTACTGTACCTCGTGTTTTCACTTCAATGAAGAACTGTCCTCTTTGTCTTTCTTCTTCCCAGTTGGTAGTACCACTGAGATTTGGGCCATTATTAAGTCAGATGAGGGTCATTATAAGCAGTGTGCTACTGTGACAGCTGATGTGATAACCAAGATGGCTGCTGACCATGGGGCCATGGCATATGCAGTATGAATATACTAAACAGAGGTATTGCTCATGTCCTGAGTGAGCCATGGACTTTATAAAGGTATTCAGAATGTTATACAACTTCAAATTTGTGAGTGGCATGTTTATCTGTTGGTTTGCTGTGTGTGAGAGAATCTATGGAAAGCAAACCTTTGGATAACAGAGAACTACTGTAGTTGCTGAAAAATGAGCTTTCGAAGGAATAGACAAATCGAGGCCCTGGTCTGTGACTGGTTTTGATGGCACAGATTTCAAGCACGCAACATGGTGTCATGAAACATGGAATGAGAGGTTTGCACAATCGGCCTTTGTAAGTCAGGGAAAACTGGCTCTGGCATGCAACTGGGCAGTTATCCACAGAGACTGCCCCTACACAGATGGTGTGTATGGCCTACACCTGCAGGAGACCACCTTGTCTACCTTGTAGAACCTTAGTTACCCTGAAGACTCAGTTTAAGAACTGACAGAGCAGGATATTTTGTCTGGATTATAGGATGCTTGGCTGGCCTAGTATATTAATTAACACAAGTGACCTGCTGCCCCTCACCCCACCCTATTCACTTTGCATGCATCGCCTGCAAATACTTAACTGGCCATTTGATGCTATAAAATGATGCTTAACAACATACACCTGTGCACTGAGCCAGTCCTAGGAAAGGAGGGCTCCTACTGACTTTGTTCAGTGCTCTGTTCCCAGAGGCCAGAGGAGAGCTTGGGAAGCTACACAGACACTTCATGTGGATTTGTGAACACTGCTTTGTCTGTGGAGTTTGATGTGTTCCCCCAGGTCAGAAATGCACCCACTTTGCTAACAAACCTTCCCCGCCTCTGTGATATCTCAGGTGAGTTCCTTTGGTATCTCACAGTTGCCATCAGAGGCGCTCCAAACTTTTCATGGTAAACCTGGGAGGGACTAGTTGCCAATTAACATCCTCGGTCCATAGGCTACAAGGAAAATGTATCATTGGACCTTTGATCCTGTCAGGGCTCCATTGAAAATGGAAGACTGTATTCACTGAGAATGTTCCATTGTTCCTTGAGTTCCCTGACTTGATGGTGCTTGTGGATTTTGGTCAGGAGAGTTGCCTCTACGTACCCAGGGGCTCTTCCCACGTAAGAGTAGACGAAGATGGCATCCTTTCATTAAGTCCCCAGAGCCTGTTGTGGCTTGTCTGATTAGAGTCTCCTTACACACTGGGACAGTTCTTTTGTTTCAGGATAAAAAAACCTAGCTAGGAAGCTGCAAGGTTGAGAAGTTGTTAAACACACACACACACACACACACACACACACACACACACACACACAGTCCCACTGAGCCAGATTTGCTGATAACAGGAGAATGGGAAGGCCTGAAGCTGAGGGAGCGTTTCAAGGTCAAAGGCAAGGAGGGGCCCGCAGTGGTGGCAACGGAAAAGCTGAATAGACAACAGATGAATGCATTATTTAGTGTGTTCCACATCGCAAAGCCAAGAATGGTTCCTTCGCACCAGAAGATTTGATGTATCAGGCTAGCTGGCTCCGCAGAGGCCACCCCCCAGTCTCCTCCTGATTTCATGGAGACATGGTTGTCTAGGTGACAACTGTCAGGCAAGAAGCTGCAAGCTGAAGAATAAAATCGCCTCAGCTAATAGAGCAGCATGCTATTATGTACCTGAAGGTTTAACTGCTATATTAGCCTGAAAGAATCATTTGGAGGGGCAGAAGGAGTTCGCTTTTCCCTGGGCTACATCAGTGAATTCAATTTCTATTGAAGAGAGACTAGCATTTTAAAAACCACTGTGTGTGGAGCTTCGAGTCCTTTTCTTCTTTCGGTGAGAAATGATTTAATAATGAACTTACAACTGCAGGGCCTCTAGTCAGCTCCTTGGAGCCCTGGAAGAGGGAAGAGGCAGTGTGCAGGGGCCAGGGGCTGGCAGGCTCCATCCTGTTCTTCCTTGCTCAGGCCTGTGCTCCCTGACTGAGGTTACCCCAGAGCAACTTGGTTTAGACACGTGGAGAGCCTGAGTGATAATTTTCTTCCCTCCCAAGATTGCTGGCTGCCTCTAATTAACGGTTGTGAATTCCTTAGATGGGGTTGTTATCAGATGGAAAGGGGCTAATTGTACCGGTCACAATAGTTAACCTCTTCCAGAAGGAAGGGTGTGTGTGTGTGTGTGTGTGTGTGTGTGTGTGTGTGTGTGCCCACACGTGCATAAATGTGTGAGAACATGCTTTCGCTCTTTCTGCAAATGAGGCAGAAAAGCTTGAGAATCATTGAAATCCTCTGGCATCAAGACACCAGAAAATGGAAGACTGCGTTCACTGAGACTTTTTCAGCAAGTCCAGTGGCCGACATTTACTGGAAGCTTTATAGTGCTAGGCTCTTTACACGTTTCGCCATGTTTAACTCTTAGTGTTCCTGAGTCTTCAATGGGATAATTTCCATTGATTCCCTTCTTTGAACTACAAATAGTCTCATCCCTGTTTCCTTGTGACTCAGGTAGCTCAACTCCAAATTGCCTACGCACCTTTAGAGGCAACTCTGCAAAGACAAACCCATGATGTCTTCTACTGTGTTCTGGAAGGTGCTGGGGTCTGGCAGTGGAAGGTGATGAGAAATTTCGTCTGAAAAAAAAAAAGAAATTTGGTCTGGAAAGGGAATTAAATCAATACAATATAATTGAAACTACAAGGAAAATAGTTATAATAACTATTTTGTAGTCCTTCTTATGTGCCAAGTCTACTTCTGAGTGCTGGAAGTAAGTTTGTGAAGAAAGAACTATGCATATTTCTGTTCTAGAGAGGAAAAACTAATAGATAGGAGGTGAGACTACCTACCCAAGGTTGTACAATTCGTAAATGGCTTGCACAACCCATGACTCTAAAGCTTACTGGCTTTACAGGGACACCGGTTATTACTGAGATTCCTTCATGGTTTCTATAGGCTGGGGATTAAGGAGTGGCCCAGTCAGATGTTTTGTGACTTAGCGTCTCACATGAGATTTCACTTATGTGTCAACTGTGATTGTACTCTTCCAATTGGATATACTCACATGGTTGACAAAGTAGGTGCAAGTTGGCCAGGGCTAAGTTCTTCACCATATGGACTTCATTGTACAGGTCTGTTTGAGTGTCCTCATAGCATGGCAGCCAGCTCACCTAGCTAAGGGTCCAAGAGACCAAAGGAGAAGATAGAGGATTGTTATACCTTAAAATGGAAGTAATACTCTGTCATGACTTCTACATGCTACTGGACAGACACACCAACTCTGATTTAATTTTTGCTCAAATTTCTCATGTGTTGAATATGATAAACTCCATAGCTTTTACTTAGATTTATTGTTTCAAGTGGTAGGATCCAGGGTCTTAAATATTTATGAACTGATGCATGCCTGAAGCTGGAGAGACAGCTCAGTGAAGAAGAATGCCTGACATGTAAGCATGAGGACCTGAATCAACGATACTAACTAGCACCCATGTAAAAAGCTGGGGGTGGACAAAGACAGGGGAATCATTTGAACTTCCTGCCAGCAAGCCTAGTTCCAGGTTCAGTGAGAGACTTTGTCCCAAAGTAACAAGGTAGAGGTGGGCAGCATATGCTGTCTGAATGAGAGTGGTTGCTATATATGGGTTCGTATATTTGAATACTTGGGCTCCAGTTGGGGGCTGTTTGGGGAGGATTAGGAATTGAAGCCTTGTAGGCAGTTTTCCTGTCCTGAATTCACTCACAAATAAATGCTCCTAGGCTTATATTAATTATAAATGTTCATCCAATAGTTCAGGCTTATTATTAACTAGCTCTTACATTTTAAATTAACATGTATTCATTATTTACATTCTGCACATGGTAGTACCTTTATTAGGATGGCACATTCATCTCCTGCTCCCTCTAGACTCTGCCCTTCTTCCTCCCAGTATTCTCCTAGTCTGGCTTTCCTGCCTAACCTTATTCTGTTCAGCTATTGGCCAGTCAGCTTCTTTACTAAACCAATCACAATGACATATATTCATACAGTGTAAAGGAATATTCCACAGAAAAGCCTTACTTAAGGAAGTAGTGTGTCACTGGAGTGGGCTTTGAGGTTTCCAAATACTCAAGCCAGTTTTGAGTTTGCTGTCTGCTTCCTACTTTGTAGGTCAAGATGTGAACTCTCAGCTGCTGCTCCATCAACCTACCCCCATGCCCTGGCCCCACCATCATAGACTCTAATCCTCTGGAATTGTAAGCCCAGTTCAACTCTTTCTTCTATAAGTTTCCTTGGTCATAGTGTTTTATCACAGCAATAGAAAAGTAGCCAATACACAGCAGTGACACCCAGCAAAACTAACATTGGTTTCTCTATGTGTGGACATGGTTGAACATATCCATACTCACACATGAATACACCACAAATTAACACACACATACACATGCATGCACTCACATACACTAGATGGTATGTTTGATATCTTAGATGTTCTATGGCTCTATACTAAATGGTAATTTTTGAGGAGGAGATGATAAGGAAGTAGGGAGAGCTTTGAGTTGCTTGGTGTTTAAAGCAAAGTACCAAAAACCTTGGAAATCTTTGGCCAGGCACATGTCCTGCTCTGGGAATCATATAGGTATAAAACATATTGAGTTAGAGTTTCTGGCCTATGAGTAGGCCTGTTGATCACATGCAGAAGGAAGCTGCCAGCATCATTTTTAGCAGATGAACTGTGATTATTTTTTCCTCTTATGTGTTTTCTGCTGTGTGTATTTGGACTATCAAAGCTAGTGATGGATAAGTAGATTTTCAATGACAATTTAATATGTTTGGGTGGAAATAACTATGGATTTTAAAAACTCAATATTTTATGGCATCTTAATTTGTACTGGATTGGATACCTTGCTAGAAACTGACAGAAAGAGACAAACCAAAGTACATAGTCTCTGCTCTTATGGTGTTTATAGGAATCAGATATTAATCAAATAATAGTACAAATTAATACATAATCACAAATTGATATAAGTACCATAAAGGAAAGGATGTAGCATTAGGACAGTAATAACTGGAAGCAATGATAAAGTGGTGCTTAAACTGAGATCTGAAAGCTGAATCTGTTTAAAAGCACAAGCAGAAAGGAAGCATATTCAAAGCAGAGACAAGAACATACAAAGTGTGTTTTTGTAGCAGAAAGGAACCTATGAGGCTGAAGCAAAGGAAGCAAATTGTAAGTATAGTGTGAGAAGGGAGTAGACAGCTTGCCAGGGACAAGGTCGTGCAGGCCCTACAGCCATGTTAAATATGCTAGTCATCAGTTTTGAGCAAGGA
This sequence comes from Dicrostonyx torquatus, assembly GCA_028555095.1. Lineage (NCBI taxonomy): Eukaryota > Metazoa > Chordata > Mammalia > Rodentia > Cricetidae > Dicrostonyx > Dicrostonyx torquatus. The sequence continues at coordinate 3,824,407 of JAQHUG010000171.1, read as the reverse complement.
AACAAAGGTTTTAGAGAAACACAGCCACATGAACAGACTGATGCTTTGAAAACATCCACATCAGACACATGGATGCCAGATTAGATCAGGAAAGACTCAAAGCAAGAAGCTGACTTAGGTATGAGGAGTATTCAGAAGGGAGCTACTGCTTTGGACCACAGTGCTGGTAGTGGAAAGAGTGAGAAGAGAGTGGCCTGGGAATGAACAAGTTCTTATGAGTGTAAGGTCAAAGTATCAAATCTCAGGCAGGAGGTAGAGGTATGAGAGGAAACTCAGGGTTCTACAAGGCAACGGGGAGAAAATTTTATGTGAAAGACAACTGGGGCAGAGAAAGCTCGGACTTGGTCTGCAGAAGGAAAGCAGGTGAGTATAGGCGATATGTGAGTGGTGGTCATTGTTGCTAAGAGGCATTGACAGTCCTCTGTAAGGTTATGTGGTGTTAGGACCTCACACAAATGACAAGTCTCAAGAAAGTACTCTTAGCTCAATTTTATACAAAAAAGCAAATAACAGTTCCAATGATCAGAATGAGTATTCTGTCAACCAACAGCCACACAATGTCAGAGTGCTCCTTGTAGACCATTATTGAGTTTAAAAATAATTCTTCAACCTTAGAAAATATAGTATGTAAAACAGAATATATTGCATCAAAGGTGTGTTTCCAGATGGGTACTCTAAGGGTAGCCAGTTCTCGACAGTAACTTCAAGAGTTAAAATATCTTTGAAATGATATTTTCCTTTAAAATTATGAGTAGATCTGTGTCAGCACTTATAAAAATGCTGTGGGCTGAGTGGCTTAACAGATTTCTCACAGTTCTGGAAGCAAAGATATCCAAGGTCAAGGTACTGATAGGGTCAGTTTTTTGACAGGATCCTCTGCCTGGTTTATCGATAGCTGCTCTCTGCCTGTATGTTAGCATTAGCAGGACTTCTTGTGGTCTCATTGAGAGAGAAAGATCTGATATCTCTCATTTACTCATCAAGACAGTAATCCTATAGTGAGGACAGACTGCATCTAAGTTGAATTAGCCTACTAGAAGCCTTACTAATTGCTCCATCACATTGTAGGTTAAGGTGTCAATATAAGAACTGGAAGGGGACAAAGACTTAGTCATAGCTGTGGGTATTTAAATGATAAGATTCATGAATCAAATGAAATGAATGAAGGTGGAAAACAATGAATATAGGAATTTGGTTTTGAAGGTAGCATCTCAAACTAGTATGGGAAATTATGGCCTGATGAGTAAGTGTGTTGAGACAATTGGTTAGCCATCTAGATAAAACAGAAATAAATCTAGTCACCATATCATGAAATTGAAAAACATTAAAATTTGATCCAAAATTCAAATGCCAAATGATAAAAATCTTAAAAATTATTAGAGAAGAACATGGGAAAGTTCTTGTGTTACTTTGGAGTAAGTGGGCCTTTCTAAGTATGACTTGAAGCTCAGAACCAACAAAAGAAAGGCTTGGTAAGTTTAGCAACATAAAAATCACAGTAGATTTTTGTTTGTTTTGTTTTTTGAGACATGGTTTCTCTGTGCTGAATATGATGTTCAACTGAACTCATGTGAGAAATGTAAGCTAAATGCACCAATATGTCATCGATTTTTATTATCAGATTTGCAAACCAACTTACCATCTATTGGCAAAAGTAGAAAACATAAGCACACTTACATCTTTTTTTTTTTTTTTTTTTTTTGGTTTTTTGAGACAACGTTTCTCTGTGGCTTTGGAGCCTGTCCTAAAACTAACTCTTGTAGACCAGGCTGGTCTCAAACTCACAGAGATCTGCCTTCCTGGGATTAAAGTGCTGGGATTAAAGGCCTGTGCCACCACCACGACACTTGTATCTTAATTGTGGGAGTATATATTTTGTATGATACCTCAGGGTACAAAAGTTTGTCAAAAGTCATCAAAATTACAAGTGTTTGTTTTATTTTGCCCAGATATTTAATTTTAGGATTTTGACTATAGAAATAGTTGCCTTCTTATGAAACGATGTACACATGATGCTATTTGTTGCAACAGGATTAGAATAGTTTAAGATTGAGAATAACCCAAGAGAAGCCTGACTAAATAAATTACAATGTATCTTTTCAGTCTCTATAGAAATAAATGAGGGAGATCTCCATCTGCTGATATGGAAAAATACTTTAAAATGAAAAAAAAACAACAATTATGTTCTTTTTGCTGTTTTTAGGGAGTAAAATTGATGTTTATACTCATATTTATTTACATATGTCTAAAGAAATTAAGGGAGGATTCTATGCTATACATTTTTCATGTTTTTGAAGATGTGATGTGGGGATGTCTTCCATTGTATGGAACTATAGAAAGATAACTGTCCTAGAAAGATAACAATCCATATTTTCTTCTTGGTGGTATATAGAATAACGATGAGGACTGGAAAGATGGCTCAGTGGTTAAGAGCACTGGCTGCTCTTCCAGAGGTCCTGAGTTCAATTCCCAGCAACCGCATGGTGGCTCACAACCATCTATAATGGGATCTGGTGACATACATGCTGAGAGAACACTGTATACGTAATAAATAAATAAATCTTTAAAAAAAGAATAATGATGAATCTCAAAATTGATGACATCATAGATATGATGAAATCTATGAAGAGAGACCGTGGAAAGATGAGGAGGAATCTTTTTCTTTTTTTCTTTTTTTTATTGTTAAAAGAAAAATTTACATTTACTCCCCTTGTCCCAGGCCCTCCCACTCCCCCACTACCCCACCGCCCTCCCC
>JAQHUG010000171.1:3730298-3812625 GCA_028555095.1 Dicrostonyx torquatus | reverse complement strand
AGAAATTGCTTATTTCTTATTTAATTAGGTAATATTATATCCTTCTGGAGTCTTTGATGGAATTGAAGAATGGATAGTTATAATTATAGTTTTCCTTAGTTATGATAAAAGATAAAATAGATATAAATATGGTAACTGTAATTCTTACTTGATAACTGTTTTGTTATATGTAATTTTACTGTGTTAAAATGAAAGCCTTTATTTTTTGTTTAAACAGAAAAAGGGGAAATGTAGGAGGGTCTGTCTTCTGTATTTCTGTGCTTTGATTGGTTAAATAAAGACTCCGCCTGGCTTGTAAGATAGGTCAGCCCTTAGGCGGGCAGAGTAGACAGAATGGAAGTTCTGGGAAGAGAGAAGGAAGTGGCCAGACGCCACGAGCCACCATCGCAGATGGATGCAGGTTAGACCTTTCTGGTAAGTCACCACGTGGTGACTTACAGACTTTTATACTGGGTTAGTTTATGAGGTGAGGGCTAGACAAGAAGAGGGTGGTGATGATGGGCCAGGCCGAGTTTAAATGAATATAGTCTCATGTGATTATTTTGGGCATAATCAAGCAACCAGTGGCTGAGCGGGCCAGCGGCTGGGGGCTGGGAGCTAGGCGCTGGGGAACACAACCTACACCTCTCCTCCGCGTTTACAACAGGTGTCAAATGCAGTAGATGAGAAAAAAGGTTATAGTTGTGTTTGGAAATGGGGAAGTCATTGTCATCTTAAGGGCAGCTTCTTCTAACCAAGAGCCTTGGGCCATTTTGAGGACTAATCAGAATTAAGGAAGTGGAGACACCCATCAGAGAAACTCAGTGACTTTGAAGAGGAGAGGAAGGACACTGCCTAGAGGAGATAGGAGGAAGATTGCAGAGGTGTATGTTTATGTGTGTTTCTCCCTGTGTTGCATTTTTAATTTGAAATTTTTAGTAGATAAATATATGTCAAATCTAAAGGCTAAAAAATATTGTAGGAAGGCTATAATAACAAAAGAAAGAAAATGATGGCTCATAAACTTGGGAAGGAGAAATTGGCCTTAAGCAAGAAGATTGACCCATGTTCTGATATGAGAGAAGGGGTGGAGGAAGGAGTGGGTGTCAGACTTAAGTCTTTAGGTGCACAAGGTAGACCCTGTGGAAAGTGTCCATGATTTCAGTTATGTCGTTTTTCAGAGGCACAAGTCTCAGTGTCTGGGTAGCAGATGCTAGGTGAGAGGTCAGAGGAAAACAGAATAGACTCAAAATGTCTCTGAGAAGAAGGGGCAAGGTTCTAAGAAGGGACCAGCTATATGAAGATCAGAATTGCTGGAACATCAGCCATTGTGATGCAGAGACTAGACTACTTTGATTGTTTCTTTCTCTGTGAAGGTCATTCCATTGTGGTGATACATTTGATTAGGAAGCTACTGACCCGTCTTTATATGGAAATAAACTCTCCTAAAATCTTTAAATAAGAGGAAAACCACCCAACAAAACAAAAGGCAGAGATAGGAGGAAAATCCTATACCATACAATTGATATTGGGCACCACAATGGTCTTGCCATTCTTCAGAATGATTCATCCTTCCCTTCCTTTAGAGCAATGGTCCTCAACCTTCCTAATGCTGTGACCCTTTAACACAGTTCCTTATGCTGTGGTTACCACCCCAACCATAAAATTATTTTTGTTGCTACTTCATAACTGTCATTTTGTTACTGTTATGAATTGTAATGTAAATATTTTTGGAGATAGAGGTTTGCCAATAGGGGTCACAACCACCACAAGTTGAGAACCCCTGCTTTATGAGACCTTATACCATAGTATACAGGAAGCTGAACATGAAGGAGACACCTGCACTACAGCCATGGTTCTCACTGTGACTCAGTTGTGCTCTTCTGCCTCAGTTTGCCAGCTCTTCCCATCCCATCACAGTCATCTCCTCTGCCAGTTCTGAATGCTGTGACACTTTCCATACATAGTTCAAGCTCATAGCCTTGGAACTTCTGGCTCACAAGTCTCTTGACAGCTCCTTCCCACTCCATTTCTACTGAGCTGTATTTAAATACAACACAGCTCTACAATTTACCTTTTTATTTTTAGGACTCTTAGCTTTTATTAGCTACTGTTTTGTTACTACTTTTTTCTCAAGCTTGTGTAACCTATTCCCTTTCTTGCCCACCAACACTCTGGCCTTGAAGGCCAGGTGAGATCTTGCACGTTTGTTTTCAGCCTACCCCGGTAGCAATCCATACTCGCTGCTTAGTATAAACACTGGCTTATTTGGCTGAATGCATAGCTAGAGAAGGCCTGATATATGCTGTCTTGAGGCAAAAATGTGCTTTTTATGTTCCCTAGACTACAAACTCTTCCAGTAAATCCCTTCTCAGAATGGAGCCAAGGAAATGGCTACCAATAAATGTGACTCTCCATGGGAAGGTGTGGGGATGGTAGCTAACATCTGGCAGCTGGTACTTTCTGGTTAGCACATAATACAAAAGCAAATTAATTTGAAGAAGGATGTGGAATGGATGCTTGCCCCCTCTGAGGCTCCTGTCACCTCCTCTCTCATCCTGACCTTGTTTCAGACACTCATCCCCATGAGCCAGGTCTGCTAGTGGCTCCATCAAGCAAAGGACATGGCCACTCAGCACTCTGTTTGCACTTGCATTGTCCTTTGTAAAAGGCAAAAATAGACTAAATTTTTTCGATCAAACTGAGTGAGAAAGAGAAAGCATTTAAACAGGAAGTCTTCTTCCTGCTCTGGCTTTGCTGGTGAGTTTTCAAAATCTGTGCTTCATGAGCATGAGCGTGGCCTTACGAATCAGTTATTCTTATAGCGTTGAGAAGCAAGAGGCTCAACTCACTCAACTCCTTTAGCATTGCTCAAAAGAAAGCCCCTTCTTGGTTTATCAGCAGCAGAATGCTAGACGAGAAACAGTTTCGAGTATTCTTATTAGAGAAGACATTTGGATTTGGTCTTGAAACTGTAACAAATCAAAGGCCACTTCATTGTTTCCTGTGGTGACATGGGAATTCAAATTGTAGATATTCTAATTCACTCTAAGCCACCCCTTGCAAAACATTATCAAATGCCACCAAAGCCAAGCACAGGATCATCCATTTCAAAGAATGAAGGGATAACTAAAGGTCAGGAATGGTGGTTTGTTATTCTTAACCTAATCTGCCCTGGATTGAGTGTGTTCACCAAAGTCCCCAGGTCACAGACTATTTTCAAGTGCACCAATGCTGGGAGATAGGACCTTTGAGTCCAAGGACTCACTCTCTCTCTCTCTCTCTCTCTCTCTCTCTCTCTCTCTCTCTCTCTCTCTCTCTCTCTCTCTCTCTCTCTCTCTCTCTCTCTCTCTCTCTCTCTCTCTCTCTCTCTCTCTCTCTCTGTGTGTGTGTGTGTGTGTCCTCAGAAATGAATAATGTTGATATTGCAGGAGTGCCCCTCCCACTCTCTCTTATGCGACCTCTCAGCCTGTGGTATGTTCTTACTGTGATGGCAAAGTAAGAGCACTCTTGTCAATTGTATTCCCTGGATTCTAGCCTTCCTAACCTTCAGAACTGTACAAAATGAATCTCTGTTCTTTGTACATTTTCCAGCCAAACAGAGTCTGATCTAGCAACCCCAACTGGACTAAGACACCATCCTAATTGCCCTATTCCAAATATTGAAATGATTTCAGAACATTAATTTAGTCCTACAAATTTTTGGTTCCAAGGATCAAACTTGCTTCCCTATCTTCTTAGATTTTATCAGATTTCTGGCACGCAAATTCACTTCAAACTAAATCTTGCTTTCTACTTCACTATGGAATCACTTGGATAGTTCTTGGTGGTCTTTCTATAACTACAAAGGGATAATCTTTTTGCCAAATACACTGTCCTATTGTATCCATATGCTTATTCATACTTGTCTTGTGTCTCATATTTAAACTGAAATATTTGGCCATTAATAACCAAAGATAGAAATGAAGGGGTGTTTGGTCAAGTCTAATATCCAACAATGCTTCTAAAATTTGAATGAACCTACAGATCACCTGCAGCTCTTGTCCAAATACAGATTCAGATTTAGTAGGTCTGGGCCTGGCAGTCTGCATTCCTATTGAGCACCTTGAGGAGCCATTGGTTCAGGCTCCTTTAAGGTAAGTATATATTTAACCCTAAGATTAAAACTAGCTATTTTAATTTGACAAGTATAACTATCTGGCTTCTTATCTAGTCTTATAATCCTCTCTCCTTAACTTAGTTCATCTGTTTCTGACCCTAAAGGATGTGAGTTATTTGGGTTTTAATTTCAAGAGACAAGAACCTTTGGGATTGCATATTATTAGTGCTTTATGAATGATGTTTGCTCTTATTGAAACGATTATGAATGTTCTTTGAATGGTAGCTTCCAAAGGAATATTGAAAACACAGTGGTTACCAGCTAAGTTAGGTCCTGTCTTATTTCCACTCCATCGGTTCTTCCTCCCAAAGTCTTGCATCAGGGTATAATATTTAGTTTCACATACAGTTAGATTCTGTATATTTCATGTACAGTACATGTTAAAACGTCACTTTGTATTTGCCTATTCCCCCAATTAATTCAAGGAGAAATGATAGCAAGTCAGAGGAAAAAAGGACTTGCAGAGGCCAGCACCTACACAAAACACTCAGAGGTTCTTCTTAAACTTATTTTTAGTTCTTTAGTTGGCTTAATAGACCACTGCACCATGAAGCAGCCACTTTCAAAGTTGTGAGGCTCAGAGGATTTATCAGTATCTTAAGGTGTTATCTTAAGGCTGTACTGTCCTCTAGAACAAAACTCTCTTTTACACTCTGCTTCTTCAACTGAAAGTTATTCTTGTTGACTCTTCACTTCTTTTTCTCCAAAAACAAATGTGGCACTCCTGTAATTAGTTCCCGAGTGTTGACTTTCAGACATCTTTCCCTACTTGGCTCTGACCTACTCCATCTTAGTCATGTCTTCCATTCTCCAGTTTTCTCTAGTTCTGTGTGACCAAGTTTGGTTCTGAGCATCTACATTGGTAAGCACACTTAGTCTCTGTCTCTTAGCAAGTCAAGAAACCCCTCAGGAACTTTTTGAAATGGGGTTGTATCTTCCTTTCTCGTGTACGTGTTTCCATTTCTTCTGCTGGGTTTACCTTGTTCTTCTAATCACTCCATCTGTTTGTGTGTGACGTTGAGTCTGGGTTCTGGTAGGTGCCATATTTGGGCTCCCTCAGAATTTTGACTTCTACACATTGTCAGGCATGGCCATTTTATCTTCATCATTGTAGAGAAAGTTTGGAATGGACAAGACTGACAACTGGTATCTGTGGCTTTTTCTTTATATTACATTTGCATCTCTAAACCGTCGTCTAAGATCGTCTGCTTGTCATCAGGACAAGCACATATTATTTAGCCTTTCTCATCCTATCTATCACCTGCCAGTCTAACTACTCATTTCCTTTACCACCTGATTTCTTTATGTAGTGAGGGTCCAAACCCTGGGATTTGGGTAAGAAGGATTCACAGACTGATAACACACAGATCAACTAAATGCGGTGAGGTCTACAGTTGAGAGCAGAACAGAGCAGAGTGAGGGCAAGAGAGAGAGAGAGCCAGTGAGAGAGAGCGAGCGAGCGAGCGAGAGAGAGAGAGAGAGAGAGAGAGAGAGAGAGAGAGAGAGACATAGAGAGCAGACAGAGAGGAAGGCCAAGACACGGAAAGACAGAGACATGAAGACAGACAGACAGGGGGACAGAGACAGACAGACTCAGAGAGAGACAGATAGATAGAGACAGAGAGAAGAGACAGAAAGACAGAGATTTTGGGAAGGAAGGTGCCCCTTAAATCCCTTCGCTACTTGGAATTGCCAGTCTGGCCTCTAAGATGTGGTTAGATATATGGATAATGTGAATGTGTGTAAATTAGGACATGCCTGTGCAGCACGTATTCAGAGAAGGCCAACCTATGCGAACAAAGCAGGACTTACTTGTTTGACTTTCTTCTAGGATAATCTTTCCTCAAAACAGCCTGCAAACTGAACAGATATCATGTCTACTCATTGTTAGGCAACATGTTGCTATAGTCACTCTAAATCATAACTGAGTAATTAGAGTTCCGCGTTAAACACATGAAGAGTCAAAACTCTAAGTCTGGCTTAGCATTTAATCTTCCCTGCCCAGATGCTTTACACTGAAAAGCTACAGTGGGAAGGCCGAGAAAAAGCCTCTCTTGAGCATCTCCTCCTCCATTTGTTAGCTGCCTTTTGGGTGAAGCCGCTGTTGAAGCTGGGAGAGGTCAGGAAGCAGACTGCTTCAACTTGACAGGGTGATGACATTGCCCTTTCTGAGACTAATTTTCAGATGATTAAAGCTGGCGTCCCAGCTGGCATTGTTCCATGTGTGTGGAAGAGAAATAGAGCTAACTCTTTCCCTCCTGAGCTGTTCAGAGACGCCCATGGGGAGATTGATCCTCCATAAAGGACGATTGCTCAGAAAGGTTTCAACCTAGGCTGACCTAACTGCTATACTTGCTTCTAGGCTGGAGGCAAACCCAAGCCCACAGCCCACGATAGCCTTCATGGACTTGACTGATATTCCCCCTGTGGTTCCCAATGTAGAGAATGCATAGCAAAGCATCTCGAGATGCTTTGGGCCTGAAGTTCAAGATTAATGCTCCAGTCTCTGCCTTCAAAGCGGAAGATTGGTGTGCTCACTACAGAGACATGACTTTGTGTCTCTTTTCTCATGTACTGCCCTCTCTGTGCCACACTCTGACTCTTTTTTGTATTATCAAAATAGAAGAAGCTTTTAAGAGTTCTTGAATATAGCCATTTAAGAAGGCAGTCTGGTGTTAACATTCAAAATTGAGCATCCACACATACCTACACATATATCTAAAAGAAATCCTGATGTATCCAGTAGGACTTATACGCAGAGAGGTTCATAAAAGCTCCGTTCTCACCCTAGTGTTCCCAGGCAAAATCTAGTTCCTGATAAAGACCGAATCACTACTTTTAATATATTAATAACTCCTATACCAATCTATATGAAAGATTCATAATATATCCAAAATCCAAATTGATTAGGCATTCTTATATATTCATTAAATCTGGTCACCTTATCCCAAGTCAAATGCCCATAAAAGGGTGGTATAAGAAGAGATTGTAAAAATTATGCAGTGGTCTAAATGACTGAAACAAACAGAAAAATATGATTAAATTTTAGCAACATGAAATCTAAATCAAAGAAGACCCCAAAATATTACATACAATATCATATTCTTAAAGATAAAAGCAGCACAGCTAAAATAGTGCATCATTTTAAAAGAATGTTCCTAGTTATAGTAAAATTAAGTGAAAGGAAAAGAATAGGTGAATATAGGATTAACGGTGATACATTTCTTCAGCGTGGAGGCAAAGGCAGAGGTTGCAGCTCAGTAAGATGGCAGACTATTCCAGAAGTCGCACTGGGAAAGAGCAGATGCTTTATTAGTACTTATGGAGAGTATAGGAACCAGTGATGACAACATATCAGTAACCAATTCAGTAATGCTCCCTTGCTCATGGCTTCACTTTCCCCCATTTTGGGTACCCACAGTCCATGGAAGTATAGCACAGTGCCTGTGTCCTTTGTCTCATTTCATCTCATAATGGAAACATTGAACAATCCCACATTATCACAAAAGAAGGGTGATTTCAGTACTATAAGATGTTTTAAGGGAAAGATTTTGAGAAACCACATTCATTTATCTTTTACTATGGTACATTATTGGGGCTCTTCCTTTCAATTATTGCTGTTGTTGATTTTTTATTGACAGTAGTTTTCAAGCAAAAAATATGTTTGTGTATATAGGGCAAAAATAACATTTATAGAATTTTATATTAGCTATTCTTTTAGGTACTCACCGAAGACTTGGAGCCCATCCCTTGCAGATAAGACAGGAGTACAATACTCGTGATCAATCCAATTAGCTGCACCTGGTATCTAAAATGAAACCTAAACAGAATTTAAAAAGAAGGGGAATGGGGAAAAATGAGGAAGAAGTCAGTTCCAGAAACATACACGATTTATTGGAGGGTGAGTCAGGCACTTTCATCATTGCTGTGATCCAAATACTTGAGCTAACAACTTAAAGAAAGAAAGAAAGGGTTTATTTTAGTTCACAGCTTGAGTGGTTTTAGTTCACAGCCCTCAGCTCCATCAATCATGAACCTGGAGAGAAGTGGAGTACCATGCTAACGGAAGGATGTGGCAGATACTGCTCACCTCATGATGAACTGGATAGAAATACAAAGGGAAGGGACTTGGACCAACCTTCAAAAGTATTCTCCCAGTATCCCATGTCCTGAGGCTTCCAAGAACCTTCCAAAATAATATGACTAGTTAGGATCCAAGTGTTCACTGCTTGAGTCAATTGGGGCATTTCATTTTCAAGACAAAATAAAGAGGAAGAACATTGGCAGGGAAGATGGCTCATGGCACACGGTAGCTAAAATGGACATTGAAGAATGATTGGAAACCCACTAAACAGAGGGAAAGGAAAAGCACCCCAAGAGCAGTGTTTCAGAAATCAAAGCAGCACACAGAGCCTAGCCTACTAGAATAGTGGTGACATTGGATGTCAAATGGTGAGAACAGAGAAGGCCAAGGCATGGAAGGGCTTATGTTACTCGCTAAGAAGTGTGAAAATTTTTCTTTGGCTTCAGGATCAGGAAACAGCAAAGGTTGTGCAAGTTGCTGTTCCTGTGGATCCCCCAGAAAATTCTTATATCAAAATAAGGAATGGTTTGGCTCTACCTATATGAATTATTGGTAAGGCAATTGCACATGACAGAAGGTAGAAAACTGGCAAGGCAAGTGCCTCACAAGCTTTCTGAAGAGGGAAAGTTACTGATTTGATGGGGTGGGGAGCAGCAGTAGGAAAGTTTATCTACTTCTCCAAAGGTACCAAGTAAAACAAAATCCATTAGTAAAGAACCAATATAGTCCTTCGATGGCACCTCCAGATTTTTTGTGTCTAGTCTGCATTAGCCTTCCCTCTTCAGGGATTCTGTGGAATTCATCCTCTCAATTCATTGTGCTCTAGTTACAAAAGTCTGCTGTGCACCTACAACTACATGTCAACTAATACATAAAGAGAAATACCGACATGAATAAATTATAGCTCGTGTTCTGTTGCGATGCTAGCCAAGCAAAAAGACAAGCCACCAGGAAACATGCTTGAGTATGCAAAGTACTAAAATTTGATGTGACTTATGCAGGGCTAGAGACAAAGCGGCAATTGGTGGCATCTGTGTCAGACATGGGTGGCATTGGATCTGGCTTGTAAGGGTTAAGCCGAAGTGGGACAGTTAGACTGGGGCATGAAAAATAGAGAAAACAGAAGCAGAAGATTGCTGGTGGAGACACCCAAGTGTAGTCTAGAACAGGACTTCTAGAACTTGCTGAAGCATTTCAACTTTGTTCTACATGCCACAGTTATTAAACAGGGTGGTGGCAGAAGGATATCTGGGTTTTTAGCATTATGTCTACTGGCCGCGTGAGGAACCTGGAACGGAGGGGAATGAAACTAAGTTCAAAGAGAGTATCCAAAAGGCAGTGGCCATATTTAGCAAATGAGTAATTCTGGACCAAGAAACACTGTGGGAATCAGTAAGGTCAAAAACAAAAAAAGGCCTATATTGTGAGGTAGGTCATTCTCCTCCTCTTCAGCCACATGGGTAGGCTGGTATTGGTCCTTGAGAAGGCCAAAAGAAGGAAGGGATTTAGGAAGGGCCACAGGGACGGGAAGGGTGTTTCCATTTTACACCTGCCAAAAGAAACTTGTGACTCACAGGATGGGGTGTCTGACTGTCCAGAAGATTTTACAGTCCCCAGTTATCCTGACTCCTATCTACTTCCGTAATTTCATACAACCTTGGAGCTAGGACAACAGCCAAGGGGTGGGGCTCACACTGCCTCATCACAAATGTAAATAACATCTACAGCAGCCATAAATCTATTGCAGGGGAGCGCCTTTTTAGTAGGTACACACCAGGGAAAGATTGACAAAAGAGAAGAATACAGCCTTTAAAAATTAACTTACAGTAATTGTACAGAATAGTGTCATCGCCAATTAAAATAGCCTGGCTTGTGTGAGAATTAAGTTCAAGCAGCCCTGGATAATTGCAAGGTAGGTCCAGTTTAGAGACTAGGCATCGTTCACTGTGCTTTCTTCTCCAGAGTAGCCGTGCAGTGACCATTTCTAGCCCTGTTTTTCAGATGAGAAAAGTAAGGCTGAGAGAGTTCTTCTGGGCCCATCGTCAGATGACATCTAGAAAGCTTCTCCCCACTCAAAGTGGCACTGTCTGACCACTATGCATGTTTTCTTTGTTCATGGCCAGAAGGCAGTGGCAAATCATGCTAGATAAAAAAATAGCCTTTCCTCTCCACAACACGACAAAGTGCTACCCTACAGCACGATCATTCTGAGAGCCATGTTTAGTTGCTGGACCTTTAAAAAATCCAGCTCCTGTGGGAATTGTTTTAGTGAAAGACGAGAGCTGTAATGGCGTTCAACAGTACCTGATATTCTGTTTGCTTCAGCTGATGCTTAACAGTCCAGTGGTTAGAAGATGAAAAAAAATTATTCAGTCTAACTGGGAGATTGGCTGATAGAAGGAAACTTTAGGCTGCTGATTCAACTGTTTATTTAAGCACAAGTTCAGATATATCTTCAACATAATATGATGTAGGAAGAAGATAGGGATCTGTCCCTGCAAAGATACACCGTAGGGGTGGCAAACCATGGCTCCTGTGCTCACTAGCACTGTGGCTCCGCGACAGCCTGCTGACTTTGTTTCCTGTTTGGCTCTGAATACTGTGAGGCCAGGACTGGGCAGAAGGACAGAATGCTAGTGCTCTTCCTCAGAGCTCTACCTTTTGGGGAAGGGAAGAAGCTGGAGGCAGCATCATTTTCAGGCAGCAATAGTGAAGGCAGGCAGAGAGTGTTCTAGAGCCCAGGTCTCTAGGTTTCTGCTCTCTTATTCTCTACATTGTCTGACACGTGTGTGTGTGTGTGTGTGTGTGTGTGTGTGTGTGTGAAAGAGAGAGAGAAAGAAAGAGAGAGACTTTTTCCTGCATTCTTCTTCAGGCTTATGGAGGGGGGGAATACTTTTTTTCAGTTTTTTTCTTTTCTCCTCTCTGTTAGAAGACACAACGTTTGTAAGTAACACATAATTTAAACCTCCAGTTTGTCAATGCAGCAATGTTTTAGACCTTTTTTCATTTTGGCTTAATTCCTTTTTATTGATTTTATTGAACTACACTTTTTTCTCTGTTCCCCTCCCTGCCTCTCCCCTCCCCGCTTCAACCCTCCCCCAATGTCCCTATGCTCCTAATTTACTCAGGAGATCTTGTCTTTGTTATACTTGCCCATGTATATTAGGTCTATGTAAGTCTCTCTTAGTGTCCTTATGATTATCTAAGTTCTCTGTGATTATGGTTTGTAGGCTGGCTTTCTTTGCTTTATGTTTAAAAACCACCTATGAGTGAGTACATGTGACAATTGTCTTTCTGGGTCTGGGTTACCTCACTCAAAATAATGTTTTCTAGTTCCATCCATTTTCCTGCAAAATTCAAGCTGTCATTATTTTTTTCTGCTGTGTAGTATTCCATTGTGTAAATGTACCACATTTTCCTTATCCATTCTTCTGTCGAGGGGCATTTAGGTTGTTTCCAGGTTCTGGCTATGACAAACAAAGCAGCTATGAACATAGTTGAGCACATGTCTTTGTGGCACGATTGAGCATCCTTTGGATATATCCCTAAAAGTGGTATTATTGGGTCTTGAGGAAGGTTGTTTCCTAATTTTCTGAGAAATCTCCACACTGACATCCAAAGGGGCTATACTAGCTTGCACTCCCACCAGCAATGCAGGAATATGGAGCAAATCCAAATCTTGTTTTAGACATTTAAGAAGTGAACTTTCGGGCTGGAGAGATGGCTCAGTGGTTAAGAGCATTGCCTGCTCTTCCAGACGTCCTGAGTTCAATTCCCAGCAACCACATGGTGGCTCACAACCATCTATAATGTGATCAGGCATACATGCAGGCAGAATACTGTATATATAATAAATAAATCTTTAAAAAAAGAAGTGAACTTTCTGAAAACTTCTAGACCAGTGATCTGCAAACTATAGTTCTTAAACCATATAAAGATTGTGTCTGCTTTGGCAAATAAAGTTTTATTGGAACATGGTCTTCCTCCTTCATTTCCTATGCTTGTTTTCTTGCTAAAATGGCATGGCAGTGCTTGGAAGTTACAACAAATAACGTACAGTCAGGTCACAAAATCTAACATATTTAGAGCCGGGCGGTGGTGGCGCACGCCTTTAATCCCAGCACTCGGGAGGCAGAGACAGGCGGATCTCTGTGAGTTCGAGACCAGCCTGGTCTACAAGAGCTAGTTCCAGGACAGGCTCCAAAGCCACAGAGAAACCCTGTCTCGAAAAACCAAAAAAAAAAAAAATCTAACATATTTAGTAACTGGTCCTTGACAGAAAAACTTTAAGAAACTATGTGCCGGACATAGATTCTACAGACTTAATTCTAATTTGGATCATGATAACCCCCAAGGAGAACAACAGGAAACTAGAATCCTGTTTACATAAAACCATTGCCAGCATGAGAATTCACCAAGAATGTCATCGGTTACTTAGTTAGAATTGATTTTTAAAACTTCAATTGTTAACATTTTAAACACTAAGGGAACTCACATTCAGTTGCTTCTACCACTTTTAAATCACCAACGCCCCTTCATCTAATCTCCATGGGAAGGAGCTGCAGAGGCAAGCCTACACTTCCTGCTGCCCTGCCTATGTATCTGGGTCACTGTGGCAACAGTCTGAACCATCTTGCTCCAGTGAAGTCGTGCGTTCCACTGAAATCAGGAACAAGACAAGGTTGTCCACTCTCTCCATATCTTTTCAATATAGTTCTTGAGGTCCTAGCTAGAGCAATAAGACACCAAAGGGAGATCAAGGGGATACAAATCGGAAAAGAAGTCAAACTCTCGCTATTTGCTGATGATATGATAGTTTACATAAGTGATCCCAAAAACTCTACCAAGGAACTTCTACAACTCATAAACACTTTCAGCAATGTAGCAGGATACAAGATTAACTCAAAAAAAATCAGTAGCCCTCTTGTACACAGATGATAAAAGGGCTGGGGAAGAAATCAGAGAATCAACATCCTTCACAATAGCCACAAATAGCATAAAATATCTCGGAGTAACTCTAACCAAACAAGTGGAAGACTTGTATGACAAGAACTTTAAATCCTTGAAGAAAGAAATTGAAGAAGACACCAGAAAGTGGAAAGACCTCCCATGCTCTTGGGTAGGCAGAATTAATATAGTAAAAATGGCAATCTTACCGAAAGCAGTCTACAGATTCAACGCAATGCCCATCAAAATCCCAGAAAAAATCTTCAAAGACCTTGAAAGAACAGTACTCAGCTTCATTTGGAAAAGCAAAAAACCCAGGATAGCCAAAACAATCCTGTTCAATAAAAGAACTTCTGGAGGCATCACAGTCCCTGACTTCAAACTCTACTACAGAGCTACAGTACTGAAAACAGCCTGTTATTGGCATAAGAACAGACAGGAGGACCAATGGAACCGAATAGAAGACCCGGATATCAATCCACACATCTTCGAACACCTGATCTTTGATAAAGAAGCAAAATATATCAAATTGACAAAAGAAAGCATATTTAACAAGTGGTGCTGGCATAACTGGATATCAACATGTAGAAGAATGAATATAGACACATATCTATCACCATGCACAAAACTCAAGTCTAAATGGATCAAAGACCTCAACAAAAAGCCAGCCACACTGAACCTTATAAAAGAGAAAGTGGGAAGTACACTTGAACACATTGGCACAGGGACCACTTCCTAAATAAAAAACATTATTTTGAGTGAGGTGCCCAGACACAGAAAGACAATTATCACATGTACTCACTCATAGGTGGATTTTAAACATAAAGCAAAGAAAACCAGCCTACAAACCACAATCCAAGAGAACTTAGACTACAATGCAGACACTAAGAGAGACATACAGGGATCTAATCTACATGGGATGTAGAAAGTAGAAAAAGACAAGATCTCCTGAGTAAATTGGGAACCTGGGAACCTGGGGGGGGAGGTTTAGAGGGGAGGGGAGAGGCAGGAAGGGAAGCAGAGAAAAATGTGGAGCTCAATAAATATCAATTAAAAATGTATAAAAACAGATTCCTGCTTCCCTTGTGACTATGCAGACTATGTCTGCAAGGCACAAGGTGCTAGAGTTGAGGAGAAATGAAAAGCAAGCAGGAAAGTTCTGGCAAGGAACATTTTTAAGGTCCTTAGCTGAATGCCTGAGGAACCCTAGAGTCTCATCTTTTGTATACAGAATAGACATTGCTTGTAAGACTCTGAACTTTGAGTACCTAAGTATACAAGATAATGGATCCTCCCTGGGACTTGGGCAAGAAAAGAATCCAGAAAGCAGTTCATTCCATCCTGAGTCATGTCCACTTTCCATGTGGTAACAGGTGGTGGTGATGGTGTTCATAGTCAGTGGACTTAATTACTCAGCATGTGAAGAGCTGGGGGAAGAGAGAAGGTGCTACCTCTGCAGTGAGGCTGAGGCTATAGCAGGGATACCTTCAAGTGACTTTTTCCCTCTCTTTTGATGCCCTCAACCACAGGATGAAGCCTTGGGAACCTCATTGAGAGGGTGGAGGCAGAGAGCAATATCCTGTGGTCTCAGATCTTAGGTCCCCAGTGCTTCAGAACAGTCACCCCATCACTGCTGCATTGGAATGCAGGTGACCCACAGAAGCAGAGGGATGGGACATCACCCCATGCTGCTTCTTAGTTAAAAAGCATCACATGTGCAATGTATAGTTAATGGAGACCCAGTCCTACAGGCTTCAGCAGAACAGGCTGGCGTTACAGTGGGGGCACCCGCCCTGGGGTTCTCGCTGAACTCAGGTCTTTTGGAGATAACTGTTGTTTCTATCCACATCCAGCCCCACTGGCTCCCAGGGTACTCTTTGGTTGTGCCAAACATGTTCCTCTCTCAAGGATGTAGAAAAGGATGTGGTATCATGGGTCTTTCTTGCTCCCAGGAACCTGCTAGGTGGCCTCTTGCTTTCACTTCTTCCTGTCATTGCTCAAAAGTCAGTTCAAATCTCTGAGGACTTTCCTGCCATCCTACTGTACAGCATTACAGTCTTTACCTCTTTTATCTTTCTTGCTCCGAGTTAGTCTTACTAATAGTATAATGGAGTAAAGAAAACACAGCTGCACTAGAGATTTGCCGTCCTCTTACATCCAAATGGTGGCACTTCTTTGAGAGGTTTGCTGCCATTCCCCAGAGGACTATTACCTTTGGATCACCTGCTTTATGATACCTCCTGGAATACAGATATGAAGACTTCGATGAGAATCACTCCCCCAAACTGGAGTTGTTCATCTTGGCATTACAGAAGACCATATTTCTTGAAAGGATGCAGGCAACATCTTCCCTCTGTTCCCCTTCTTGATCCACTGGCTTCTCTAACCTTCTTTCAGCAGTTTCAAATTTAAAACCACCTCCTATCATTCTCTATCTAGCCTCGGTCAGCATAAAGAGCCAGGATGACTTTGTTTGCAGTTTGTCTTCAGCCTTAGGTGGCTTCTTTTGGAAAGATGTGAGCAAGCAACTTGATAAGCTGTTTGCCGCGCTTTCTCCTGAGGCATTTGCTCCAAACCGTGTGGGATTTCAGGGTCTGTTTTGCTTTGCCTCCTTCAGGTAGGCCTGTTTATAAAGAGGAAACTTTTGCTCACTTGGCTCAGCCGATTTGAGAGAAGTGGTGTGGGAAAGGCTGTTTGTTTGTCTTTTGATCACAAAGCTAAGAGTTTGGCTCCAAGGCTGAAGGTCTTGAGGCTCTTCATCTCCTCCCCTGAGGCTTTCATCTCTAGTCTGACATTCCCTTTGCTTATGGGAGTTGAGGGAACAGCGTGTGTGTGTGTGTGCGTGTGTGTGTGTGTGTGTGTGTGTGTGGTGTGGGGGTGCTTGCAGGTGGACAAAGATATTCTGGCCTCATCAACTTCTGTCCTTTGTATGACCTCCCACCAGCGACTGTGCTGATTTTTTTTTCAGATCAGCTCTAAAACCTAATTTCTCCCTCCCATTTGTCCTACAAACAACCAAAAGGAAGGGAAAATAAGCTCAAAACAAAACAATAGGCACATTTATTTTAAGGAGTGAATGTTTTTTATTTGAAGCCACAATTAATCATTTGCCTTTTATGGGATCTGAGTGGTGGAAGCGAGGTGAAAAGGGGTTGAGGTATGGAACCCACTCATTTTATAGATGAGGACAAGGTCATATTCAGGCATTCTGCTGCTTGTCTGGATCATACAGTTTCTCTGTCAGTCTCCCTGCTCCATG
This sequence comes from Dicrostonyx torquatus, assembly GCA_028555095.1. Lineage (NCBI taxonomy): Eukaryota > Metazoa > Chordata > Mammalia > Rodentia > Cricetidae > Dicrostonyx > Dicrostonyx torquatus. Next base: position 3,796,197 of record JAQHUG010000171.1, on the reverse strand, counting down.
TAGTATGACCCCCCTAGTTTTCAGGGCACCACACAGATGTGTGCAATGTTAGCTGTCATGACTAGCCTTAAACCCCAGTGAGCAGAGACCCAGGTCCTGGAATCAGCATGTAGGCTGCACAATAGTCCCCAGAGGCGGACACTCTGAGAAAAATGAAAGCCAAAGCATTCAGCTAAGGGCTTTCCACTCCTGAGCCAACACAGGGAGAAGCTAATTCCGTAGGTCTCAAGAGTGGGGCATTGTAGTGAGACCTCCAAGAAGGCCACCAGGGCCTCTTCCTTTTCTCATTCTGAGCCAAGGAGGAGGGGCAACTCCAACCAGGACTTTGGTCATTTACTCTGCTCTTCCTTCTTTAGGGAATCTAGCAGGCTTTTAGGACATGTGGCTGCACCCACATCCCACCCCTTCCTCGGCACTTGGCCAAGTGAATACTTGGGTGCTGAGTGACCTCAAGAGACCGTGAACTAGTTTTGAACCTTATCCCTCGAGACATTCAGCCTCATAGTGGATTGGGTGAAGTCTTTCTTTTAAAGATAAAAAAGTCCTTGGCTCACTGAAGTGCTTTTGCTCGTGTAGAAATTCTATAAAGGTAAAAGATAAAGCCCAGAGGGCAAACCTTTGTGCTCTCTGGGTCTCCTGGAAAGAGGGCAGGCAGGGCTCATGCACATGAGGCAGACGCTGGTTGTGCAGAAATGGAAATTCTCCCTCGCCTTTCCTTCCACACTTAGTTGCTTCATTATATTTTCAGGCGAGTGAGTCATGGGTTCCTGGTGCGCGGTGCTGTCTTTTTCAATTAATGCTTTTCACAGAAGTTCAGGTTTTAAACAGCTCCCCCTCTCTTCCCAGGTCTGTTCCATTTCCCAGAATGGTTGCCAGCACTGGAGCTAATTCCTTTTCGGAGAACCTACATTTCTCACCTGCTGACTGCAATTAGCCACTGCCAGCTGGGGCCTGGTGTGCAACTGAAAAGCTAACAAGAAGTGGGGACCACGCGGAAACCATACAGGGCATAGGAGGTGCAGAAATAAGGAATGGTGCCCTTGTCTACTAGATGCTTCTGTGTATTCAGGACTTGCTGACCCTCTGCACAGCCCTCCCTCTTCAAGCTTTGGGCTGCCCATCCCTATCCTATGTTGTTTCATCTCTGGGTTTGTAGCCTACACTTAACATCTCAGTCACGAATTTACTACTAAGTACATTCTTGTTAGGTAATAAACAGCCTTGCAAGAAAAAATGAAATCCAGCTAAGGCTTTTCTCCCTGTGTTTGTGAGCAACTAACCTTAACTATAAGGGCTGACAGTGTTTAGAATAGCCTCAGAGATGCTTAGTCTGACTTCCCCATTCTATAGCCGAGGACATTGGATCTGGGAGGGAGTTATGGTTCATCCAAAGTCTTATAGAAAATTTCGGGGCTGGGTAAATTCCCCATCTACCGATTTCTAGGAGGCCTTGCCGCTGATCTTGGTGGCAACTGTGCTGTAGAACGATGAGAAAGGAACCCAGATGGCTGTCCTGGATAAGATGGCAGAAACCTAAGCAGTATGGTTCCCAACCCAAAGCAAAACTTTTTGATCATGGCTCAGACCTGGCTCCCAAAGTAATCGTCATCCAGGGTTGTTGCTCGCAGCTGCTGACTGCACTCTCTTCTCTACCCCATAAAGGTAGTGTTCTCAGCCTTTCAGGATGTCTTGCCCTTCTACTGCCATAGCGGAAACAAATTCCTAGATAGGGAAAATGAGCAGTGTGTTTCTGGTAGCTCTGCAGTGTGTGGAGGACTCAGCCTTTTCAGGTCTATGACTCCTGGAGCAACCACATTGACTTGGCAAGGTTGAGCTGAGTCCTTCCAGTGTTTTCCACGCCAAAAGTAGAGCAGAACCCTGCTGGATTCACCTCCCTCCAGAGCAATGACCTTATGTTAGGTTCAAATAGTAGCTAGACTTCTACCCAGCAGGTAGTAATAAAAGAATCTGGACTTTGGAATCCAGCCCCAGTTGTTTTTTTGGTAGGCATGTGTCCCAGCTCTCTTTTCTCATTTATAACGTAGACACTTGTAGTGCATGTCACATCATTCCCTATTGCTATGCCAACATACCTAATGCTGGGTACTTATAAACAAATGATGCTTTTAAACACATGGCACTGGCTTCTGCCTAGCTTTGGTGACAGCTTCATAGTAGATGAACATGTGTGGAGAGTTTCATATTGCAGGACAGGAGGAATGATGAACAAGTCTTTCTCATATATAACATCACATTCTCAGGAAAGCTAACCAGAGTGCAGCATTAACCCCTTCAAAAGTCAGTGCTTCCACTGACTTAAACCCCACCTCTTAAAGAATTGACCACCTCAGCAATAGTCACTGTACTGGGGAGGAAACTTCTAGCTCACAAAAGTTTGGGAAACAAGCTACATTCAACTTACAGCATAGAACATGGAATATTAGGCTTTCTGAAAGAATAAGGGAAATATACATGTCAAAAGAACTTTTTTTTAAAATAAATCTTCACTGTCTTTGCCTCTAGTGCCAAATCTCCATTTTACTGATGAGGAAAACCAAGGTCAAGTGAAGCAAAGTTGCTTTTCCAAGATTACAGCCTCCTTTACTGCTTCATGAGAGAAGAAACCTCAGTGAACTTTATCAAGACAAAGGCCGTACTTCAAGGAAATGAGGGTCTGCCTGCTGGTAAATGTTTAGCAATTGGCTGAGTACTTGAAGTGTAGATAGCCAATAGAAAGATCTGATTCCTCATGTTGATTTTTATCTCAACATCACTGGTGATTCCCGTACAAGTGAAAGAAAGAATACAGGGTATTCTGCTGAACCACTCCCCCGTTTTCTTCCTGAGCTCACACCGTCCCAAACAGAATATAGGCACAACAGAATATGCCAATCTTGTGTCTTCCTGGTTTTATCCTAATCCTTTTTCTTTGTTTTGTTCCATGTTATTTCATCGCATGTATTCTTCTGGCCACTGTCACAACCAAGACACACAACAGTTTCATCATCATTGTTGAAAAAGGACTGCTCTTCTCCTGTCTCCTTCCTTTCTCTTTCTTCCTTCTTTCCTTCCTTGCTTCCCCCATCCTTCAAAAGCTAACAATCTATAATAGGCTCTCTTCTTCTTCTAAAATTGTGCTATTTTAAAACCATGTCATATGTGCAGCTCGCATAATATACAATCCTTACAAAGCATGCAGTTTTGTACATTTTATAATGCATTTTTGATAATAATCACCTTATATTACCTTCTCTTAATATTTACCCACTGCCTCTAGACCTGTTCTTCCCCCAAAGTACATATTTTTTCTTTCATGTCTTTTAAAAAATTGTGATTGCTTGCATGTACATGGATCATGAGAAAGTTACCAGTGGCCACATCAGTGAAGGTAAAAATGGCTGCCATTCCCCCCAGAAGCTATTAACTGCCAATAGTCCCTCAGCTGAAGTCAGACCTCAGAAGCCTGTCTTCCATCCATGCTAGAATGTTGACAAGTAGTTCTTCTTCAGATCTTGTGCAGGTACCCACAGTTCTTGTGAGGTCAAGAGTGCATGACTGAAAGACAGCCTTTCATAGCACTCTTGCCCATCCTCCAGCTCTTATGCTCTTTCTGTCTTCTCTTCTATAATGACCCTTGCAAGAGTGAGATGGGCTGATATAGACGTTCATTTTAGGGCTGGACACTCAACAGGCACGTATTCAGTACGTGGATCAGTGCTGAGTCTCTGCAGTAACTGCTATTCACTGCATAAAGAACCTCACGGGCCAGGGTTGAAAGCAACACTAGCTTATGCATATAAACAGAGACAGTTTTCATCGTGCCCACTTAGTAAAACAACAGTAGTAAGTCCCCCCTAAGGCCCATGGCCTCCATAGCCACTGGCTTTTGACAAGAGTTTACAGTACCAGGCATGAAATTCCCCCTTGTGAAGCAGACCTCAAATTCAATCAATCCAAGAGCACTTGATCATAACCATATCAGTCCTTCCACCATTTCACCCATGCTGGGTAGGACTTGATGTCTCTTTTCCCATAACTACCTTCATAAGTCCTTCTGGTGCTAGAAGAGCCAACCAGCAGAGAGGAAGCTCCAGCTCCATTCAAATCTGACTTCTCTACATCCTGTAACCAAAGTCTATGCTGTCTTCAAAAATATAGTCGTCCTGTCTAGTTTTAGGAGTACTGAGAGTGGCAAAATTAGCTTACATTGTTTGTGAGAGCCTCTGGTACCTCCTTGGCCAAGAACTTATAGGGAAGTGCCCAACACCTAGAAGTAGGATTTTTGTTTAATAACCGATAGACTCTGGTAGCAGCAGTGCCTACCCATGCAGGGTACCTCTATTCAAATTCCTTTAAAATGTCTATACTTTATAAAATTAGCTTGAAGAGTAGTGGACTTGCATTTAGTTTTCTCATACATTCTTAGTTTTGGTTAACCCCCAGTCTAATACTCTTCCTCTCTTCCATCTCCCCATCACCCTCCTTACTTAAACTTTTTTGCTCCAGCAACCCCCCCTTTATTTCAGATGTGTTCTATTATCCCCCCCTCACTTTAAGGCGTCTTTTTCTCTCCCCTGTCTTGGATTCTAGATTCCTCTTCCAGATTCCTTGTCTCTGAATATGTTCCTCATTAATGCAAAAATCTAAAAGGTCAAATTTAGGTTTTCTATATAAGGAAGATATGAATTGCTTGTCTTTCTGACCCTGGGTTACTATCAAATTTTGCCAAAGTTCATTCAAGTTGTTGTATTATCAGCAGTTCACTATCTTTTACTTATTCAATGTTACAGGTACAGTACAGTTTGTTTACTCACCTGATGGAAACACAGCCCAGGGTCTTGTGCATGCTGCTCAAATATTCTGTATCTCTGTTCCTTCATCATGTACTTTCAGTTAACTGTTTTATAAGGTATGGTGTTTATGTGAGAAAGCTCTTCATTCTTTCTTTTCTTTCAATCTTTCAATTATGGTTCAATCTTTACAGTATTATTTGTTGAAAAAGTTATTTCTATATTAATGTTTATACACTACTCAGAACATGGTTACTCATATGTCTGTGGGTCTATTTGAGTTTTCTATTCTGTTTCATTGATTTGTGTCTATTTTTATAACAATTTACCTTTCATGTTTTACTGTAGAAAATATCACAAAACAATTCTTACAAGGAAGGCAATTAAGAACTATAGGGGAGCATTTTATGGAAGTATGTCAAGAAGTTAATATAAATGCTCGGTTAAAATTTTTGGTTGTGTTTGTTATATTTTCAACCTCATAATATTAATAATATGACTTTCTCATGCTAAGTAAATATTCATTTTCATGCTTAAAAATAATAATCTTGAAGCATCGTGCTAAATAGAGAAAAGCTAGAAGCATTTCCGTGAAACTTAAGAACAAGATAAGGATGTCTACTCTTTCTACTTCTGTTCAATATAGTGCTTGAAGATTTAATTAAAACAATAAGACAAGTGAAGGAGATAAAGGGAATACAAATAAGAAAGGAGGAATTCAAAGTATTCTTATTTGCAGATTACATGATTCTGACTATAAAATACCCCAAAATCTCTATGAGAAAAGTCCAAAAGCTAATAAGCATATTCAGTAAAGTAGCAAAGTATGAAATTAACAAATGAAACTGAGTAGCTTTCTTATATACTACATATACATAATACTATATTCTGAGAAAGAAATCATGGAAACAATCCTATTAACAATAATATTAAAAAAAAACCTTGGAATAAATCTAACCAAGAAAGTGAAATGAAAATCTTGTACAAATATACTTAAGGGCTACTCACCAGGAGGGAAATTATGCCTGGTTCTCCAGGATAGTAAGGTCATGGACCTTAGAAAAGAATCTACTATCACCACTTTACTAGACCTCACAACATTCTAAACGTTACCTTATACTCACAGACAAATGCAGCCGCCGTCCTTCATCAAAGAAGCCTCTCTTTACAGCAAATGAAGACCATTACAGAATCACAACTGGACACAATGCAGAGACCAGTGGATTGTGAGGAGCCAGTCCCAGTGGATAAATCTCCATCACAGCTCCTGCATAAATGACTTAAGGAACATCACAGAAGAATGCTCCAAAAGACCGTAAGAGCCAGAATACCAGCCAGACTGTGGAAGAGTCTCTCCTAGAAATGGCTGATGTGGGATTTCCCTCTGTATGTTGTGATTACCATTAATGAATAAAGAAGCTGCTTTGGATCTATAGCATGGCAGAATTTAGCTTGGTGGAGAAAACTAAACTGAATGCTGGGAAAAAGAAGGGCAGAGTCAGAGAGAAGCCATGGAGCCACTGGAAATAGATGCTGGGAATTTTACCCGGTAAGCCACTGCCACGCGGTGATACACAGATTAATAGAAGTGAATTAAATTAATATGTAAGAGTTAGCCAATAAGAAGTTAGAGCTAATGAGCCATGCAGTGATTTAATTAATACAGTTTCTGTGTGATTATTTTGGGTCTAAGCTAGCCAGGCGGCTGGGAACCAACAAGTGACCTCCTTCCTACAAATGGCTGCATAAACAAAACTAGAGCAAAAACATATCAATTGGGTATGTTAACATGGAAGGGGGAATATTTTCTGAAATCCCACCCCTAGACAAAGAACTATAGCTATTGACTGCTGGAAGAATGAGAATTAGCCTCTCCCAGAAATGAGTCCTCATATTGGTTGCATAATGCAACGTGGTCAGTCTTGAAACTATACACACACAAACAGCAGAATGGACTCAACAAATTATATTTGCATCTATACATAATACACACACATATATGTAAGTAACAATGATGAGCAAATAAAAAGAAGCCATCAACTTGAGAGTTCAGGGAAGGTTTCTGTGAGTGACTGAAGGGAGGAAAGGGAAGGGAAAGTGATGTAATTACGTAAGTAAGTGTGTGTGTGTGTGTGTGTGTGTGTGTGTGTGTGTTGTGCATGTGTGTACCTTTATGGCACTGAGCAAAGAAATTGAAGATATAAGATAAAAAGACCTTCTGTGCTCATGAATTTGTAGGTTTAATATTACGAAAATGCCTATCTTACCAAAAGCAATCTTCAGATTCAACATAATCTCAATCAAAATTGCAACAAAATTCTTTCCATAAATTGAAGAAAACAATCTCAAAATTCATCTGAAAACACAAAAGACCCAGTATAATGAAAATAATACTGAATAATAAAAAATCACTGTTGCAGGAATCACCATCCTGATTTTGAGTTATAGTGCAGGACTACAGCAATAATACATGGCATAACAAAATATGCTACCTTGGGCTGGCATAGAGGCAAACCCATTGATCAGTGAAACAAAATTGAGGACCTGCATAGAAGTTCATGCTCATTTAGCCACTTGGTTGCTGAAAGAATACACATTGGACAAAAGAAAACATCTTAAAAAATGATTCTGGCAAACTGTATTACTACGACTAGAGCACTGAAACTTGATCCTTATCTCTTCTCCTGCACAAAACTCAAACCCAAATGGATCAAGAACCTCAATGGAAGATCTGATACCCTGACTCTGATAAAGAAGAAGGCAGTTAGTATGGTTCAACTAATAGGCACAGAAATGGCCTTTCTGAACCAGATCTAGTAGTGCAGGCATTAAAAACCAACAACTAATAAATAATACTGGATGAAACTAAAAAGCATCTGTACAGCAAAGGATGCCATCATTTGAGTGAAGAGGTCGAATACCGAATGGGAAATAACTAGGCAAACATTAAACAAAGAAAAAAATCTAAATACCAAGAAAGCAAGCAAATCAATTCAAAATTGTGGCATAGAACTAAATGAAGTTCTCAAAAGAAGAAATGAATGAGAATTTCTTTGTTGTTTTGCTTTGTTTTTTAATGGTCAATATCCTTAGCCATTAGGGAAATGCAAATTAAAACTACATTGAGATTTCATTTCACCCCAGTCAGAATAACCGAGATTTTTTTTTTAAATGTGACAATACTAGCTGATGTAGGTATGGGGGAAAGAGAATACTTATTCATTATTGGTGGGAGTGCAAACTTGTGCAGCCACTATGGAAACCACTGTGGAGGTGCCTCAAAAAGAAAAAATAGATCAACCATATGATCTTAACTATAATCCCAAGGGATTCAATATCCTACTACAGAGATACCTGCTCAGCCATGTTCATTGCTCTCCTATTGACAATAGACAGGAAATGGAAACAGCCTCAATGTCCATCAACTTCTGAATGGATAATTAAAATGTGATTCATACACACAATAGAATTTTATTCACTGTAAAGAAAAATGAAATTATAAAATTTGCATGAAAATCGATGGGACTGTAAAAAAAAAACTATACCAAGTGAAGTAACCCAGACCCAGAAAGACAAATGTTGCCTGTTCTCTCTCATATGCGAATGCGAGCTTTGAATCCTTGGCTATGTGTGTTTAAATTGAGTACAAAGAAAAGTCAGAAAACTAGTAAGGGGCCATGAGGGCATTTTGAAGGAAGAGGGGGGGGGTAGAGCACAGATTATATGAATGGGAAAGGGGAGATAATAGAACAAGAAGGGTTAAATGGTAGAGGTGGGAGGGAAGGGTGAAATAGGGAGTACAGGAAAAGTTAACACAAGAAGTCCCTGAAGTCTCACCCATGTGAGGAACTATTGACAACTGATGGCTACTGGGGGAGGGGCAATAAGTTTTCTTTAGGTACATGGCCCCTGATAGACCACCAGTGCTCTAGTAAATGGTCATACCCATGCACATACTGGCAGTGCTAAATGCACTGAGTTGCCTTTAAAAGAGAAAAGCACACACGGCTTCAGAGTGGAAAGTGGTCGGGGAATAAGGAACGAACTTAATCGTGGGTAAAAGAATTCCTTCCCTTCCATCATTCTTTCTTAAGATTGCTGTGGCTGCTCTGGGGCTGGTGCCTGTCCATATAAATTTTAGAATATGTTTGTATATTATGTCTACAAAAAACATTCCTAGGATTCTGGTGGAAACTCTTTAAGAGCTATACAGTCGAGGATGGGCATGTAGTTCAGTTGGTAGAGCACTTGCTTAGCATGCTCAGAGCTCATTTCAAGTCCCCAGAATTACAGAAACCAAGTGTGGTGATACACAGCTGTAATCTTAGCACTTAGGTGGCAGGAGGTAGGCAGCTCCGAAGTCCAAAGTCATTCTTGACAATACAGCAAGTTGGGGGTCAGCTTGCAGTTTTAGAGACCTCTCAAAATTAAACCTTACCTTATCTATTAATGCAGTAGAGCAAATGAATCTTTACTATGCTGATTCTTTTAATCCTCCTGTTGAAATGTCTCTCCATACATTAGGTCTCCTTTGGTTGATTTATCAGTATTTTGTAATTTCCAACATATATAACCTGTAGATGCTTTCAGGTATATACTTGTTAGGTGGTTTTTTGTTTGTTTGTTTTTTAACCATACACAGATTTTAAAAATGCTTTCTAAAGTGCACAACTAAGATTGCAAATATTTAGAGACATTTTGGAGTTACGATACATAGTATTCTGTTTTAAGTGTTAGTTTTTACCTGACAATTGTTAGTGGATAAAATGCATTGTGCGTCTACCCTGAAACCTTGCTCAGCTTGTTAGTATACACTCTTGTTTGTAGACTTGGTGGGATTTTCTGCTCACATAGTCACATCATGATTTCTTTCTGCTATTTCATGCCTTATTTCTTTTTCCTGCCTGTTGCACTGGCTTTCTATGCTCCGGTGACCGTGAGTGGTGAGAATGAACATCCTTACTTTATGGCAGCCTTCGGGGAGAGCAGACAGCTACCCTTTCTCCAATCAGTATGATGTTAACTGTGGGTTGCTTGTAAATGCTCTTGAACATCGTAGCTATCCTTCACTTTTCATATACCCAGAGTTTTTAATCAAGAAAATTATGAAATATTCAGATGTTTCCACTAGTACATGGATTTACTTTTCTGACTTGTTAATGTGATGGGTAGCATTGACTGATTTTTCAATGTCATCTTTGCATAGATCCATTTGATCGTGGCATATAACCAAAGCTATATATTTTTTTGAGTTGATTTGGTAATATTTCGTTGAAGGTTTTTGTTTCTAATTTCATGCATTCATATTGGGCTGACTTTTAAAAAATGAAGCAACTTGGAAACTATTGCCTCTTATATTTTACTGGAGAAAATGGGTAAAGTTAGTAACCGTTATTTCAATAGTTAGTAATAGAGTCTGGGTATTTCTTCTGGAGGTGGTTTCAGTGACAAATCCCACCCCTTCAGTGGCTGTAGCAGGGTTTTTCTTACCTATTTCATCTTGATTGTGGCTTCTTAACTTTTAGAAATTGGTTCATTCAATCAAAGTTACCAAACTGGTGAGCATAAAGTTGCTCATTGTGTTCCTTTATTATTATGTTTAATGGCAGTTCTGATGCACAGTGTGATGCTTTTCATTCATAGTATTTTTCATATATGTTGCTTTTGCTAAGGACTTAGCCATTTTATTGGTTTTTTTCTTTTCCCCAGGAACTAGCTTTTCTTCTCACTGATCTCTGTCTCTGTTTCTCTCTCTCCTTTGACTTTATCTTCCTTTTCTTGCTTTTGGAGGTAGGAGCTCAGCTTAATGATATGGGACAATTCTTTCTAACAAGTATTAAATGCTATAAGTTTCCCTTTTGCCGTCACCTTACTTGTATTTCACAAATGCTGATTCTATGGTTCCATTTTAATTTGATTCTAAGTATTTTGAAATTCAATGTGAGACTTTCTTGGGCCTATAGTTAGCCCAATTCCCATTAGAGATTTTCTTATTGTCTTTCTATTAGTGATCTCCTCTGATTTCATTTCACCTGGAAAGCATACAGTGAAATATTTGTTACTTGAAATATTTGCAAATTAGTTTTAAGAGCCTCGATTTAATCTGATTTTATGAATAGCCTATGGATGCTCATTAAAAATATATATCCTACTGTCAATCAATGGTCATTGTTTTAACTTTGTTGTTTGATGGTACTAGTCCATTCTCCCTCTTATATGATTTTTTTTTGTTTAGCAGTTTTATCAATTTCTGTGAGTGAGGTATTGGTTCTAATTGTGGATTTTTTTTTTCCAGCTCTATCAGATTTTTCTCCACTCATTTTGAAACTCTGTTGATGAGTGCACACACACTTAGCAAGCACTTCTGTGTCTTCTTCGGGAACTGATCTTCTTGTAAGAAATGAACATTTCTGGTTTTTGCCTGTACAGATCTTTCCTCTGAAGCATATTTACCTCATATTGGGTGGGGATGAATGACACTGATATAATGATTGCCTACTGTGTCCAAGGTTTGGTGTTCAAACTTTAGCACTGAAAAAATACCACCCAAATGTATTGTTTTACCTGATACTAATATGTATATATGTGTGTGTGTTTAAAATAATGTTTTATTTTTGATTCTTTTATTTTCAATGAATGTGTGCATTGCTTTTTAAAGTATTTTATTTTAGAAAGCACATAGTTTTATCCATGTTGTCAGAAATATTTTATTTTTACTTAAAAAATTTTAATTATGTGTGTGCAGGGGGTCAAGAGATATCCCTGGATACCTGGATATGTGGTTACTGGTGACTGTGAACCTATCTGACATGCATATGTATTAGGAACTAAACTTGAGTCTTCTGAAAGAGAAGTATGTACCCCTAACCACTGCACCATCTCTCCAGCCCCCGAATATATCTTTTAACTGGGAAGAGGGCATAGCAAGGCTATTGGAGCCAGAAGACCAAGACTCCTGCTGCTAGACATGAAAGAAAAAAATGCATCCATGAATTATTGACAATGTGGATGCTTGAATAAGACCAGCATAATGACACCAGGTGACATGTCAACATAGATGGGGAAAATTCCACAAGCTACCACATCTAAATGAATAGCAACAGGTGATCAATGGCCATTGGGAGAGTGAGAATCAATTTCTTCTAGGAACATGCTTCCACATAGGTTGTCCCATCCCAAGTGCCCCATTCCACACGCATGTACACATTAGCAAAGAAAACGTACTCAGTAAGTAGTATATTCATATATACATATATTCTTTATCTGTTATTCTGTATATATATATAACAGATAAAGAAGACAAGTTCATGAATTTTGGAGGAAGTGGGTACATAGAAGGAGATGGAAGAGTGAGGGAGGAAGGAAATTGATATAGATGAAGTAATTAAGTATTCTTTTAAAAATATAATAAATAAATTAGGAGAGGGATAAAATTGAATTTATATCATCCTGTCCTGAAACTAGATACTGTATACTAAAGATAAAAAGTAGGGCATTTAGGAGGTGATGTGGAAACCTACTGCAAACTTCCTAGAATCTATGAGGGTGATCCTAGGGAGGACTCCTAGTAATGCAGGATATGGAGCCTGAACCAGCCATTTTCTGTAACCTAGCTAGGCTCCCAATGGTGAGACTCGGATCCCAACCCAGCTACAAACCCTTCAACCCACAACTTGTTCTGCCAGAAAGATCCACTGGGGCAATGGTGACTCAGAGCTTGTGGGTGTGGCCAACCAATGACAGGTATAAATTGAGGCCCAAGCCATGGGAGGGAGCCCATGCCCAATACTACCTGGATGGCCAGGATCCAGGAAGCTAAATGGCTCAGAGACCTAGGGTAGAACCAAACATGACTGACAAAACAAAGAAACAAACAAACAAAACAGAAACAAACAAAAACATTAAGGGGGAAGAGGGAGAGGAAAGGATTATAGGAGCTAGAATAAAAATAGGGGGAGGAAGGATTGTAGGAACCAGGGGAGGCCAAGGACACCACAAGATCACAGTCTACGGAATCAACTAAGGTTCACAGAAACTGAAGTGGAAACCATGGAGTCTGCATGGGTCTGAGCTAGGCCTTCTGCATACATGCTGTAGATTTTTAGCTTGGGGTTTTGTGGAACATTGAGAGTAGGATGTCTCTGACTCTTTTGCCTGCTCTTGGGACTCTTCCTCCTACTGGATTACCTTGTCCAGCCTTGATATGAGGGTTTATGCCTAGTCTTATTGCATCTTGTTATGCTGTGTCCAGTTGATATCACTGCTCTTTTCTGAAGGGAAACAGAGGAGCAATGGATGTGGGGGAGGGGGAAGTGGGGATAGTACTGGGAAGATAGGAGGGAGGAAAAGCTGCAGTTGGGGTGTATTGTGTGAGAGAAGAATAAAGAAAAAAGTATTGTTCAAAATAAGCGTCTTTTCTGAATAATACATATATAATTGCTCATTTTATATCATGCTTCATACATTTCTTTGAGTTTCAAATACCCCCTCCTAAATCACTAAATGGAAGGACATACCAGATTTGGGATAATGTTTCTTTGCATTATAATCTGTCCTGATTTGCTTCATTCATTATAGTTATTTTGATCAACAAAATACATGTTTGGTCAATACTCATAGCTAGAAATGGTTTCAATCAATGGTAATTTTGGACATACATTTGGCAGAATAAATTTAAATGAGAGGGAAAATGTAATGTGAATGTAGTCATTATGCCTGTGGGCATGGGCTTGACAGCTTCAGGGGTTACGTGTTGATTCAACTTAGTCTTTCAAGGATGATTTCTTTTTTATTTTTCTCTTTTATTGAAAATAAGCATTTTTCTTACATAATATATTCTGATTATGGCCTCCCCTCCATTTACTCCTCCACACCTCCCATCTAGATCTACTCCCTTTCTGTCTCTCATTAAAAAGAACAAGCTTCTAAGGGACAAAAAATACGAAAATATAGAATATAATAAGATAAACAAAAGCTATCACATTGAAGTTGGACAAGACAAACAGAAGGAAAAAAGAACACTCAAGAATCCTATAAAATCACTAAACTGAAGCCATAATATATACCCAAAGGACCCAGTGAAGATCCATGCAGGCCCTATGAGTTCATGTTAACTTTGCTCATGTTGATTTAGAGAGCCTTATTTTCTTAGTATCCTCCGTCCTCTCTGGTTCCTACCCTCTTTCCACCTCCATTAGATTCTCTGAGCTCTGAGGGAAGGGATTTAATGGAGGCATCCCATTTAGATCTGAGTGTTCTAAGGTCTCTCTGTCTCTGCATAATGCCCAGCTGTGGGTCTATGGACTTGTTCCCATCTGCCTCAGGAGGAAGCTTCTCTGATAATGGCTGAGCATGGTACTAATCAATGAGTATAGCAGAATGTCATTAGAAGTCATTTTACCATTTTATTACTATGTGTTTTTTCTTTTTTTGACCATTAGCATTTGGTTTGATCGGAGTCCCTGAGTTATCTAGCACCTGGTACTTGGTCATCTAAACAGATATGGGGTCCAGCAGGTGAAGTGGGCCTTACGTCTAATCAGATATTGCTTGATTATTCCTACAAGCTTTGTGCCACTGTTGCCCTAGCATATATTTCAGTCAGGACATCATTGTAGATCAAAGACTTTGTTGATTCCTTGGCGTTTATCTTTGTCTTTTGGTAGCATACAGAGTACCTTCCTGCAGAACATGAGGATGAAGGATCTCTGTAGATACCAGCTGGACTTTTCCATGTTCAGTGAGCTGTGTAGGTGTTGTCTTCAGCAATGGGGACTTGCTGTCAGTTTGTAGAGAGCAATCTATAGTCTTGAAAACCTCTTTGCTCAACAACTGAATTAGATGAAACCCAATCCTGGTACTAGAAGCTTCATTTAGTAACAAGAGCTGTTCAGCTGGGCCCCTGTATTCCCATTATTTGGTGATTTCATTAAGATTCCTTTATGTATGCATATAATTTAGGAATCTTCTACAGTACTCGGTTTACATACTACCCTTCAAATGGCCCGCAATTTTATCTGTATCTCCTCATATTCCCCACTTCATGCTCCTCTCCCCTCACCCTCCTCACTTGATACTTCTGTTCCAGCCTCCACCCCAATCCTTCTAGAACTATCTTTTCTGTTTCCCTTTCCTAATGAGATCTACCTATATCCACTAGCCCCTTACTCTATACCTACCTCTGTAGTTCTGCAAATTGCAGCTTTGTTATTATTGGTTTAACAACTAATGTATATATATATATGTATATATATATATAAATGAATACATACCATATTTGTCTTTCTCACTCAGGATGATTGTTTTCCAGTTTCATCTATTTGCCTGCAGATTTCATGACATCATTTTTTTTAAAAAGCAGTGTAATACTCTATTGTGTAAATGTACCACATTTCCTTTATCCATTTTTATGTTGAGGGACATATGGGTTGTTTCCAATTTCTGGCTATTGTGAATAGAGCAGTAATGAACATGGTTGAGCAAGTTGTGGTAGGACCAAGTATCCTTTGGGTATAAACATTCAATGGTTGTATAGATGAGTCAGCCTTGAGGTAGATTGACTCCAGCTTTCCTGAGGAACTGCCACACTGAATTCCATAGTGACTGTAAAAGTTAACACGCTCTCCTGCAATGGAGAAATGGTTCTCTTTGTTTTAGGGTTCACTATTGCTCTGAAGAGGTGCCATAACCATGGCAACTCTTATAAAGAAAGCATCTAATTGAGAATGACTCACTTATAGTTTCAGAGATTCAGTCCTTTATGATCATGAAGGGGAGCATGAAGCATGCAGGCAGACGTGGTGCTGGAGCTGAGAGTGCTACATTTTGCAAGCAACAGGAAGTTGATTGACTGTCATACTGAGGGAAGCTTGAGAAAATGAGACCTCAAAGCCCAAGCCCACAGTGACACACTTCCTCTAACAAGGCCATACCTCCTAATAGTGCCATCCCTCTGGTGGCTATTTTCTTTCAAACATTCTTATTCCATATCTTTTCCAGAATTAGCTGTCATTTACTTTATTGATCTTAGCCATTCTGATATATGTAAGGGGAAATCACAAAGTAGTTATATTTGCATTTTCCTGGTGGTTAAGGGTGTTGAAAATTTCTTTTAAGAGTATCTTGACCATTTGAATTTCCTCTATTGAGAATTCTTTATTTAGATCAGTACCCCATTTTTACTGTGTTATTTGTTTTCTTGATAATCTAGTTTCTTGAGTTTTTTAATATATTTGTATATTAGCCCTCTATTGGATGTGCAGATGGTAAAACTCTTTTCCCATTCTGTAGGCCACCACTTTGCCCAAATTACAGTGTCCTTTGCCATAGAGAAGCTTCTCAGTTTCATGACATCCCATTTATTAATTGTTGATCTTTGCTCCTGTGCTAGCGGTGCTCTGTTCAGAAAGTCTATTCATGTGCCAATGAGTTTAAGGATAATTCCCACTTTTTCTTCTCTCAATAGCACTGAACCTAGTTTTGTGTTGAGGTTTTATATCCTTTTGGAGTTGAGTTTTGTGCAAGACGATAGCTATGGATCTATTTGCATTCTTCTACATGCAGACATCCAATTTGACCAGCACCTTTTGTTGAAGATACTGTCTTTTCTTCAGCATGTGTTTCTGGATTCGTTATTAAAAAATTAGGTATCCATAGGTGTGTGGATTTATGTCTGTGTCTTCAACTAGATTCTGTTGATCAATGTGTTTGTTTTTGTGCCAATACCATGCTGTATTAATTAATATTAACTCTGTAGTACAACTTGAAATAGGGGATAGTGAGACCTCCAGTAGTTCTTTTATTATTTAGAGTTGTTTTAACTATCCCAGGTTTGTTTCAAGGTCTGTAAAGAATTGCATTGATATTTTGATGGGGATTGCATTGAATCTGTAGATTGCTTTTGGTAGGATGCATATTTTTACGGTATTGATCTTACTGATCCATGACAGTGAGAAATCTTTCCATCTTCTGATATCTTCCTCAATTTCTTTCTTCAGTGACTTGAAGTTTTTATCATACAAGTCTTTCACGTGCTTAGTCAGAGCTACTCCAAGATATTTTATATTATTTGAGTTTATTGTGAAGGTGTTGTTTCCCTGATTTCTTGCTCAAGCCATTTATCATTTGTATGTAAGAAAGCTACTGATTTTGTGAGTTAATTTTGAATCAAGCTACTTTACTGAAAGAATTTTATCAGCTGTAAGAGTTTCCTGGTGGAATTTTTAGGATCACTTATATATACTATCATATCATCTGAAACTAAATATACTTTGAATGCTTCCTTTCCAATTTTTATTCCCTGATTTCTTTCAGTTGTCTCATTGCTTTAGTTAAGGCTTCATGAAGTATATTGAATAGCCATAGAAAGCGTGGACAACCTTGTCTTGTTCCTGATTTTAGTTGAAATTGCTTTGAGTTTCTCTCCACTTAAGTTGATGGTGGCTATGGGCTTGCTGTAAACTGCCTTTATTATGCTGAAGTATGTATTTTGTATCTCTAATTTCTTGAGGACTTTTGATTTTTGTTTTTCACTTTGTTTATATGGCAGATTACAATTATTGATTTATGTATGTCGAATCATTCCTGAATCGCTGGGTTGAAGCTTACTTGATCATGGTGAATGATCTTTTTTATGTTTTCTTGGATTTGGTTTGCAAGTTTTTTATTGAGAATTCTTGTTTATATGTTCATAAGGGAAATGATCTATAATTCTCCTTCTTTTGGGGGTGTTTATGTGATTTGGATATCAGGTTAAATGTGGCCTTGTAAAAAACTGGGTGAGGTCCCCTATTTTGTGGAACAATTTGAGGAGTATTGGAATTAACTCTTCTTTGAAAGTCTGCTAGAATTCTTCACTAACACCATCTAGTCATGGGCTTTCTTTGGTTGGTTGGTAGATTTTAATAAATGTTTTTATTTCAGTAGGGGCTTTCGGTCTGCTTAAATTGCTTATGTGACCTTGATGTAACTTTGGTAAGTGCTATATACCTAGATAATTATCCATTTCTTTTAAAATTTCAATTTGGTATACCAGTTTTTAAGTATTTCCTTATGATTCTTCACATTTCCTCGGTGTCTATTGTCATATCCCCCTTTTATTTCTAATTTTGTTTATTTGGCTATTCTCTCTGTGTCTTTTAGTTAATTTGGGTAACAGTTTGTCAATTTTAATGATTTTTCTCAAAAAAACCAAATCTTTGTTCACTGATTATTTGCATTGTTAGTTATTGATTTTTAGCTCTGAGTTTGATTATTTCTTTACCATGTACACCTTCTGGGTGTAATTTCTTGTTGTTGTTCTAGAACTTTTGGGTGTGTTGTTAAGTTACCAGAATGAGATCTCTCCAATTTTGTTACAGTGGAGCTTAGTGCTATGAACTTACCTTCATTGTGTTCCATGAGTTTGGATATGTTGTGTGTTCACTTTCATTGAATTCTAGAAAGTCTTTAATTTCTGCCTTGACCTGTTTTCATTCAGTAGTAATTTGGCAGTTTCAATGAGTTAGAAAGTAAAGAACTCTCAAACAAGCCCAAGCATTGTAAGCCTGATGCTGGCAGGTCTTGCCCTTCCCATTCCTTTTCTTGCTGAACCATTGGATTACATTCCTAAACCTAGCCACCAAGGTCTGTTCCCTTATTTAGCTATTTTCTGATGTCTGACAAAAACACCAAGGTCCAACTATCAAAACACCAAGGTCCAGCAATCAAAATTCATTATTTGGCTACACTGGCTATCATTTCCAATCATGACTTACCAACTCATACTAACATAGACTTCTCTTTTTTCTCCTTAAAAACCACTCCTCCGGAAACACTTCCTTCTCTCTTTGCCCAATCCATGGGCAACCCCCCCCCCACTTGTCCCTGCTAACGGTTAACAAATCCCCTTTGTGCTGAGAATTTGGTGTCTGGGTGTGTTCTGTGCCAACTTTGAGGCCTCTTCAATAAGCTTTCTGTTTTGATGATATCCAGCTTGAATATGTGGTAATTGGATGGATGCAGGGTGTTATTTCAATTTTCTTGTATCTGTTGAGAATGACTTTGCATACAAGTATGTGGCCAATTTTAGAGAAAGCTCCATGAGGTCCTAAGAAGAAGGTATATTATTTTGTGTTTAGGTTAAATGTTTTGTAAATATGTTAGATCTATTTGGTTTATAAAATCTGTTAGCTCCAGCATTTTTGTGTTTAGAGTAGGGTATTATAGTCTCCCACTATCATTGTGCCAATATGTGATTTATGAACTTGAGGCCCCCTGTGTTTGGGGCTTAGCTGTTAAAAACTGCAAGGTCTTCTTTGTGTAATTTTCCTTTAATAAGTATGTAGTATCTTTCTCTATCTCTTCTGATTAGTTTTGGTTTGAAGTATAGTTTGACAGATACTAAAATGGCTACAGCGACTTGTTTCTTTGGTCCATTTGTTTAGAATATCTTTTTCCAACCCAAAGGTTATGTCTACCTTTGATATTAAGGTCTTTTTCTTGGATGCAGCAGATGGATTGGTCCTATTTCCTCATTCAATTTGTTAGTATGCATTATTTTATTGGAGAAATTGTGACCTTTGATTTTGAGAGATATCAATGACCAATGATTCTTTTTTTCTTTTTTATTGATTTTTATTGGGCTATACATTTTTCTCTGCACTCCCCCCTTCCTCTCTTCTCCACTTCAACCCTCTCCCATGGTCCCCATGCTCCCAATTTACTCAGGAGATCTTGTCTTTTTCTACTTCCCGCGTATATTAGATACATGTATGTCTCTCTTAGTGTCCTCATTGTTGTCTAGGTTCTCTGGGATTGTGAATTTCTGGTTGGTTTTCTTTGCTTTATGTTTAAAAATAACTTATGAGTGAGTGCATATTCTATCTGTCTTTCTGGATCTGGGTTACCTCACTCAATATAATGTTTTCTAGTTCCATCCATTTGCCTGCAAATTTCAAGGTGTCATTTTTTTCCGCTGCGCAGTATTCCATTGTGTAAATGCACCACATTTTCCTTATCTATTCTTTGGTCGAGGGACATTTAGGTTGTTTCCAGGTTCTGGCTATGACAAACAATGCTGCTATGAACATAGTCGAGCACATGTCCTTGTGGTATGATTGAGCATCCTTTGGATATATATCCAAAAGTGGTATTGCTGGGTCTTGAGGAAGGTTATTTCTTAATTTTCTGAGAAATTGCCATACTGATATCCAAAGGGGCTGTACTAGTTTGCACTCCTACCAGTAATGCAGAAGTGTTCCCTTTTCCCCACACCCTCTCCAGCATAAGTTGTCATCAGTGTTTTTAATCTTGGCCATTCTTACAGGTGTGAGATGGAATCTCAGAGTTGTTTTGATTTGCATATCTCTGATGACTAAGGATGTTGAACACTTCCTTAAGTGTCATTCAGCTATTTTAGATTCCTCTGTTGAGAGTTCTCTGTTTAGGTCTGTACCCCATTTTTTATTGGATTATTCATTTTTGATGACCAATTTCTTGAGTGCTTTGTATATTTTGGAGATCAGCCCTCTGTCTGATATGGGGTTGGTAAAGATCTTTTCCCATTCTGTAGGCTGTCATTTTGTTTTGTTGGCTGTGTCCTTTGCTTTACAGAAGCTTTTCAGTTTCAGGAGGTTCCATTTATTAATTGTTTCTCTCAGTGTCTGTACTACTCGGGTTATATTTAGGAAGTGGCTCCCTGTGCCAATGTGTTCAAGTGTACTTCCCACTTTCTCTTCTATGAGGTTCATTGTGGTTGGTTTTATGTTGAGGCCTTTGATCCATTTGGACTTGAGTTTTGTGCATGGTGATAGATAAGGATCTATTTTCATTTTTCTGCATGTTGATATCCAGTTATACCAGCCCCATTTGTTGAAGATGCTTTGTTGATTCCTATCATTTTCTTGTTGCTTTTGATGGTGGTGATGTTGTTGTTGGTTCATGAAATAGTAACCTCTCATCACATTTACCACATAAACTTGAAAAGAAATAAAATATACAGTTAATGTCCTCCATGTTCCAGACCAGCCTGGTCTACAGAGCGAGTTCCAGGATAGGCTCCAAAACTACACAGAAACCCTGTCTCGAAAAAATGAACAAACAAAGAAGAATAACAAGTACTCTTAACTGCTGATATATCTCTAACTCTTTGTCCAGAATTTTTTATTCACCCATGTTATTTATTTATTTTAAAACAATCTTTTCTCATTTTACATACCAATCCCAGTTTCCTCTCCCCTCTTCTTGCTCCTCCCACTTCTCCCCCACCCCCATCCACTCCTCAGAGAGGATAAGGCCTCCCATGGAAGAGTCAACAAGGCCTGCCACATCACTTTGAAGCAGGACCAAGGCCCTCTGCTCTATATCTAGACTGAACAAGGCATCCCTCCAAAGAGAATGGGCTCCAAAAAGCTAGTTAAAGCACTAGGGATAAATACCGGTCCCACTGCCAGTGTCACCACAGACTGTCCCAGCCACACATCTGTCACCCACATTTGGAGGGCCTAGTTTGATCAGATGCTGGTTCCCCTGTTGTCAGTCCTGAGACACTGAGTTCCCACTAGATCAGGTCATGTTTTCATGGGTATTTCCATTATGTTCTTGACCTTTTGCTCATATTAACACTTCTCCCTGTCTTAGACTTGACTCTGGGATGACTCTGTTTCGGTCAGTTGCTGGATGAAGTTTCTGTGATGATAGGTAGTCATCAATCTGATTACAGGAGAAGGCCAGTTCTGGCATCCACTCCACTGTTGCTTAGGGTCTTAGCTTGGGTCATCCTTGTAGATTCCTGGGAATTTCTCTAGTGCCAGGTTTCTTGTTAACCCCATCATGACTCCCTCAATCAAGATTTCTCTTTCCTTGTTCTTTCTCTCTGTCCTTCCCCCATTCCAGCCATCCTGTTCCCTCATCTTCTCCTCCACATTCCTTTTCTCCCTGCTCCCTGCTATGCTCCCAATTTTCTCAGGAGATCTTGTCAAATTCCCTTCCCATTGGGATCCATGTATGTCTCTCTTAGGGTTTTTCTTGTGACCTAGCTTTCTGGGTCATGGACTATAGGTTGGTTATGTTTTGCTTTATGTCTAAAATCCACTTCTGAGTGAGTACATATGCTTGTCTTTCTGGGTCTGGGTTACCTTACTGAGGATGCTTTTTTTCTAGCTCCATTCTTTGTCTAAGATTTTAGTTACATCATTTTAAAACCATATAATGTATAGGTATTACTTTAAAAAATAATGCTAGTTAGCTAAATTTACCATTTTATACTGTAGATATTTTTCCTCACTTTTCTGGGTTCATTTATATAATATCCCCCTGGTTCATTTACGATTTCTTTACTCTTGAAGATGTCTGTATTTTTTTTTCACCAGGAGATGATATTTTATCTGAAAATGAAGTTCTAAGTTGAAGGTTGCCTTACCTTATCAGTTTGAAGATCTGGTGTGTGACATATCTTCTAGCTGAAAATATATCATGGGTTCAATTCATTTTCAATGGTCTTTTTATTCTTATAGCTTTTGATTTTTTCACTTTGTCATTAATGTCCTGAGGTTTCAGGACAATCTGCCTGACTTTGTTTTTCTTATCATTAAGAATTTGATAATGGGATTTTTTTTACCCATCTCCACCATACCAGGAAATTCAGTTTTGAACTCCAATTACACATATGTTGGCCCCTTCACCTAGTCTCTCTCTGCCTGCTCTCATTGCATCTCGTTCTGTCCCTGTACTGTGTTCTGTATGTGCCACAGAATTACCTTCCCATTCACTCGTTTTCATTTTGACAACATCTGACCCAGAACTTATCTCTTTCATTGATTTGTTTGTTTTAAAGTTTGTATTTTTATTTTAAAGTTTGCTAAATGTCACATTTGATTCCACTTGTTCTTATTTTGTTTTAGTCACTTTTAAACTTATATTTCCTAAGTATCTGCTCTCTCATATTACTCTTTCCTTTATCTCTTTTATGAGCATATAGTAATATTAAAGCCATTTTTATTATTTATGTTAATTTCATTTTTGTCTATTTCTTCAAGAAGGATGTTTGTCAACATTTCTTCATATTTTTTCGTCATGTTTTGGGATCATGACTTTCAGAACTGTGTTGAATGGTATTTTGGGGGGCAGACATATTATTGTTCTCTATAATGTTGTCATTTCATTTATTTTCTGACTGGTAGTTTAGAAGTGGCTCCACCTGAAGCACTAGGGCCCAAGCCTAACATAGCTTTCCAAAAGTTCTCATCTTACTATGACACTGGTCTACCACCAGTCCGCTAATAGAGTCATAGATCACTTCAATCAGTCCTAATTATTAGCCAGTCTTAAATAGTTGAACCCCACCTCCAGACCCAATTCTTCATAGCATTCTACTGGCAAGGAAGCCTATAACTTTTGTATAATTACTGCTTTGAGTTTCTACTTTATTTCTGCTCCCCTGGAAGAATTTTTATTGGTTTTCACTTGCTGCTTTCTAAAATACTTTAATCTTATATTTTATCTATTATCCACATTAATCTATTAGAAAAAAACACAGAGATATCATTTCTTTGCCCCTATTTTCCATTAACTTCACTTCTGTATCTATTTAGAGTAAGTTTGTTATAACAAACATGCTCTTAAAACTAGCTCCAAATTTTCTTTGCTTTATTAGTACTACAAATAAATAAATATTAGAGATAAGTGGATGCTATAATTACATTGCACTCACAGATTGCTGCGATTGGTAATGAACTAAATGTCCCACACTCTCACCCTCTATGTTTGCTACCAGGACTACATCTTCAACTAGCTGTCCTAAAGTAGTCCTGGCTCTCTGTCTTCTAGGTCTAAATGTGAGGCTTGCTATTAGCTTGGAAGTACCTAACTATCTTTTCATTCCCAAGATAGATATGCAGTCCTGATGGATTTTGATAGCCATTTTGACTATATGAAAACAAAAGAGGATCAGTCTTTTAACAAATAATTTTGGGGTGCTTTATTTATGTGTCTGGAATTATGGCTGACATTGCACTTACACAGATGACTATAACCAACTTGTACTTATGAAGCTCACATTTAGTCAAAGGGTTAGCAAGAATTTCATATATATATATATATATATGTATATATATATATATGCACACACACACACATATGTGGTTTTTGTAAGACAGAGTTTCTCTGTGTAATAGCCCTAGCTGTCCTGGAACTAGTTCTGTAGACCAGATTGGCCTCAAACTCACAGAGATTTACCTTCCTCTGCCTCTGGAGTGCTGAAATTAAAGCTGTGTACCACCACCACCCAGCTAACATAATGTATTTTTACTTGGTTTACTTTTAATTATATGTTTACATATGTGTGTGACTATGCACACACGAGTGTAGGTGCCTTCAGAAGCCAGAGGAAGAGGGTATCAGATTCCCTGGAGCTGCAGCTACAGGCACTTGTAGGCCAACTATTGGGTGCTGGGAATCAAATTTAGGTCCTGTGAATAGGATCCTCAGAAGGAATGGTGCATGTTCTTATTCACTAAGACATGGCTCATGCCCCTCACATCAAGTCTTAAATGTTATAACAAAACCATGTATTGAGGAATAGCAACCTAGAAACCAAAAATGGCTGAGCTAGGTAAAAACTATCCAGATTGAACTTTGCAGACCCATCAAACAAAGAAGGAGAATTAAGCCTGGAAAAAAAGAAAAGCTGTACGAGATGAAGTTAAAATTTGCCAAGTCTGCTAGTAGATGAAGATGAGGCATGAGGAAATCTAAGGAGAGGAGAGAGGGAAGATTAGAGAGGTGAGCAGAGTTTCGATCATGAAGACCTTGTGTAATCTTTTCCTAAGCCTGAGTATTTTCCTGGAAGCAGTAGAGAGTCATTTAGAAATTTTAAGCAGAGTAACGATAGGATTAGATTTTAATTTTGTGATATTACTCCAGATTTCAGGAACAGGGAGCTAGATGCAGGAAGTGATTAGGATACAGACTGCGGCAGTAACTAAAGGAGTGAGAGAAGATGCAATACGTCTTAGGAAGCAGCAGCACTGGGCTTGGTGATGGAGAGGCTGGGGAGCCTAAAGTATGGCAAAAGTCAAGGATGTCTCACAAGTCTACATTTTGTATCTCTTGACCAGGATATTTGATCAAGATAGTAAGTACAGCTTGGATCTCCAGGGGCAACCCGAAAAGAGACAAGAGCTGGAGCAGTTGCTGTTCCCCTTGCTGTGTTCAAATGCATGACAAATATCTTCAGGACAAAAGATTTATCTTGGTTTCTGTTTCAGAGCATTTCAGTCTACAATGGTGAGGAAGTCATGGTGGAGCAGCTACATTGTGGCAAAATTCCTCACTGGAGTAAAGATAGTAGGAAGAAGCCAGGTTAAATTTATTCCTGAGTGTCCATCCCCAGTGACCTACTTTCTCCAGCTAGGCCTCACATCCCATTGGTCTGTTGCCTTTCAAAATAGTACCACCAGTTGTGGAACAAGGTTCAAAAACAAAAGCCCATGGAAGAAATTTTAAGTTCAAATTTGTTTTTATTGTTGTTGTTGTTTTATTGGGCTCTACGTTTTTCTCTGCTCCCCTCCCTGCCTCTTCCCTTCCCTTCAACCCTCCCCCAAGGTCCCCATACTCCCAATTTACTCAGGAGATCTTGTCTTTTTCTACTTCCCATGTAGATTAGATTTATATATAATCTTTAAAAATATTTGATTATTTGAATAGAGGTAAGTTGTTACACTCACTTCAATGATTTGACTGTTTTCCATGTATTTGTATTCTTACAAATAAAAGTCATACCTCCTCAGGTTTTTTATTACATAAAATAATAGGATCTAGACTCATTTTTCCAAGGGAAAGAAGACTCCAGACAGCTATCTCATCTCCCTGGGAGCACAGATGATGCCAGCAAACAGTCCTTGTTTATTGTTTGGGTCAGACTTCTCTTTCAAACTACTAAAACAATAGTCAGGTTAACATGTAAAACAGGGGTCTTACCTTTTCCCTAAGACTTCACTACTACATAGGAAAAGCACAGAGAATAGCAATAAATAAGTCACCCAAACAATAATATATATATGTATATATGTATGCTACAGAAAGAGATACTGATCAGATACAAAAGAAACTTCCATGCAGATCCTAGCTAAATGAAGGAATGCTTTACTCAAAATTTCAGGGCCTCTCTTTCAAATGCTTTTCAGAAAAAAATTCATTTCATTGGAAATTTTAAGGTAGCTCAAAATAAACATAAACTTTTCAGTAGCTCTTCCATTGCCTTCAGGAGGAAAGAGAAAATCCCAGCAGGGCTTACCCAGCCCATCACGACTGTTTGGTTGCTGAACCCTCACTCCCCACCTCTGTCCATCCCCAGATCTATTGATTTCTACTCCCTGCCAAGCTGCATCCTCTCTCCTGGATACTCTCTCTAGTTAGAATCCTCTCTCTCCTGCAACATACCTCTATTGCCGCTGCTTTATCCTTCAAATCTCCCCTCAAATGCTAGTTTCTTCAGGAAAATATTGACCTTCTAAATAACAGTCAATCGCTCTGGATGCACATATTAAGTATTAAAGGCATGATTGTGAGATCCTACTATGTGCAAAACAGTGTGAAAATTAGAAAAATAAATTTACTTCAGGAAAATCTATTGGGGGAAAGAAATTAGGACAATGAACCAAAAAATATTTAGTATAGAAGGCGAATTGCTGTACTAAAATATCTAACAATAATGCAATACAAAGAAGAAAGTCGTTTAAAGTAGTTCGTGAAAAGGCAGGTAAAATTTAATTCAAATTTACACGAACAGCTGCACATAGAAGGTTGGCATCTTATCATACTAGATAGCGTACAATGGTTAGCACTCCAGTCAGTGGAGTGAGAGACAGAGTTCTGAGCTCTCAAATATCTTAAGTAAGTGAAGATGAAGTTTCTCCCATATTTTCTGTTAATATTATATTGGTCGTTCTGTGTTTCATCACATCTAAGTTGAGAGCAATTGTAGCTGGCTTACAATTCATGTCACCAAGCAGTGGGATGTAATTTTGCTGTTAAGAGAAACAAAACCATATTCTTTATAGGGAAATAAATGGAACTAGAGCTATCATGTTAGGTGAAATAAGCCAACCTCAGGAAGACAACCATTTCATGTTCTCCCTTATATGTGGAATCTAAACCACAACAAGAAAGACAAAAAAGCAGGGAGGGCTTATTAGGGAACAGGGAGGAAATGAGCAGAAAGGATGATAAGGCCGGCAATGGAGGGAGGATGCTATGACCAAAGTGCTAGATATGGAAATGGCATAATGATACCCATTATTGTGCACAATTAATACACACTAATAACAAAACAAAAATGTCTGCCCTAGTTTAACAAATAGATGTAGCAATTTTTTTCTTCATTTTTTTGATTTTTTGAGACAGGGTTTCTCTGTGTAAACGTCTCGGCTGTCCTGGAACTCACTCTGTAGAACAGGCTGGCCTTGAACTCACAGAGATCCATCTGTCTTTGCCTCCAAAGTGCTGAGACTAAAAGCATGTGCCATCCCCTCCCTCCCCCCCCGGTTCAAATGTGTTTTTTAAGGGAGGAAGGAATTACTTTGGCCCACATTCAAGGGTACAATCAGTACAGCAGGGATAGGATGGTAGAAAGAACATGAGATGGCTGGCCATTGTATCCATAGTCAGCAAGCAAAGAGAGACAACTGTTGCTCAGCTTCCTTGTTCCTTTTTACCTAGACCATGACCACAGGATACAGAATGGTGCTGCCCACGGTCAGGGAGGGGATGTTTTCCACATCAGTTAGCTCAATCCAGAAGCTCCCTGAGACATTCCCAATGGTCGCTTTCCTTTTTCTTGTAGTTACTCCAGGGTATGTTCTCACATCTGAAGACTTGGCCATTGGCAATGGGAGAGATTATGCAATGCTTGTTTTTCCTGGATCTGTGTTACCTCATTCAGTGTGATTTTTTTCTAGTTCTATCCATTTACTTGCAAAGTTCATGGTTTCATTTTTACTTACAGCTGAATACTATTCCATAGTGTATATGTACCACATTTTTATTATCCATTCATCAGTTGAGGGACATTTGGGTTGTTTCTGTTTCCTACCTTTTGTGAATAGCGTAGCAACATGGCTGAGGAAGCATCTATGGAGTGGGATGGCGAGTCCTTGGTGTACGCCAAGGAGTGGTATAGCTGAACCATATGGTACAGAAAGATGTGACAAAACATTTTCAAAAGCATAGAAGCACTTCCACTGTCTTAGTTAGGGTTACAGTTGCTGCAATGAAACACAGTGACTAAAGAAACCTGGGAGGAAAGGGTTTAGTTGGCTTGCTCTTCCACGTCAGAGTTTGTCGGAAAAGAAAGTCAGGACAGGAACTCAAGCAGAACAGGAAGCTGGAGGCAGGAGCTGATACAGAGGCCATGGAGGGGTGGTGCTTACTGGCTTGCTTCCCTTGGCTTGCTCAGCCTGCTTTCTTATAGAACCCTTACAACCTGGCCAGAGGTGGGCATTACCTATAATGTTCTGGGCCCCTTCCCATCCATTACCAATTAAGAAACTGTTCTACAGGCTAGCCCACAACCTGTTCTTATGGAGGCATTTTCTTCACTGAGGTTTCATCCTCTCAGATGACTTTAGCTTGTGTCAAGTTGACATAAAACTGTTCAGCACATCCACTTAAACTGCTATAATGCTCTTTTAAAAAACAAAATCATAGAACTTCTCAATTGTGTGTGTGTGGGGGGGTGGCTGCAGGCATGCGTGTGCTGGAGTGTGCATGTAGAAGTCAGAGAACTACTTTTCAGGACTGCTTTTCTCCCTTTTCCCATGGCTTCCAGGGACTGAACTCAGGTTGTTTAGGCTTGAGTGCTAAGGATTTTTATCTGTTGAGCCGTCTCACCAGCCCATTATCTTTTTAATTTGCACATAGAGAAGTAGCTTTTTAACTATGCAAAGTGCACACACATCACAAGGAAACAGAGATAATATACATTCATAGTATTCTTTGCATAAAATCTACCTTTTGAGATTTTTCAAACTCAGACCTGTCAGTGTTTATGGGTTTCCACAGTAGTTCATGGTGCACCCAAGGACAGGGTGATGGGGATCTTCAGAAGAATGCACTATTGTGTCTAAGATGCTGACAGTCATTTCACAACATTAGACTCTGGTGCTTTATCAGCAACATTAATAATCCCTTCACTGAAACAAACATTGCTAGGAGCTGAAAAGTTTGCAAGAATATGGAAAGATGGCTCAGTAGGTAAGAAGCTTACTAAGCAAACATGGGGATCTGATTTTGGATTCCCAGCAATCTCATAAAAGAACAGGTAAAATGATGTGTGCCTGTAATCCCAGCACTGAGAAACAGAGATAGAGGGATCCCGAGACTCACTAACTTATCAGTCTCCCCCAAGGACGAGCTGAACCCCAGATTCAGTGAGAGACCTGGTCTCAGAAAATGAGGTGAAGAAGCAATTGAGGGAAGCACCTAAGATGACCTATGGTCTTCACACACCTGCACACATAGATAAGTTGAGTAGCATGTGTTAACTGATGTTCACTGATTAATAATTGACATTTGAATTGGTCACACAAGCTTCCTGGGGCTTTGAAACTTCCTTTGTGTGTTCTGAAATATTTGTCAGTTCCTCTGCTTTCAGTTCCGTTGTTCGTCATAAGATATGACAACCCCTTTCCTTATGTCAGAAGCAAAATATAACATAGCTTCATCTACTTGTAGGTGTCTTCCTTTCTTCTTACTAAGTGTTTTGCTGTTGATCTGCAAGAAAATATGAAATTGATGCCATCCCTCCAATGATGAATATTTGCTTTGCTAATGTGAAATTTATGCCCATCGCTTTCTTTACATGCCTTTCTGTGTACATGATACCTTTTCGTTTCAGTGCTAAATCGCAGTATAATCTTTCCGAAGACATTTTAAAGAATTCGATTTACCATGTGTCGTACTAGCGGTGCACAGATCTCAACTGAAATGATGGGCATGTGGATGGCTGGCATCAACTTTCCACATACAAGGGCAAGGATAATCACGTTCGGGCTGCCACCCAGCTTACGGGAATGGTAGGGAGCCAGTGATTAGGGAGCAGAAGCCAGTACCAGAAAGGAAAAAACAAACAAACAGACAAGGAAAGCCAAGTCTGTTACAGCTGATGAGAGGATTCTGAGCTCTGGAAGAGCAGAAGGAAAACCCACGTGGACACAAAAAGAAATAAAAGTGAGAGTCCATGAAAGCCCTAAAGGAAGGAGGAGGAGGAAAGGATGGGAGAGAGGGAAAGAAGGGATGCAGAGTTGCTTTCCAAAAACTTCTCGGTTAGAGGTGTGGCACTTAATACACACGTACATGCACACATGTGTACACGTTTGTGTGTTTTAATCAGGCAGGTCTTATTTGCGAGTCATCAGCTAGCTTTCTGTACTTGAAAACAAAACCTCCAAAAGACTCTTTGGAGACTATTTCAGGTCCAGGACTGACCTTGAGAAAAATTCCAAAGAAGCTCATTAAAAACACAAGGGCAACTGCACTGGTTGGTCAGTGTGAGGGACTCTGTAAAGAAGAAACCTGAATTTCACGCAGCTTAATGCGAAGTGACACTCAAGCACACACCCTCCGAAGCCCGTGACTAACAAGCCTTTTAATCATGGCAAGAAGACACGGGGATTTCACAAACACGCTTTTGCAGTACCCGCATTTGGTGTTCCTGACCCTGTTTTCTTGCTAGATTGTGAGAAGCACCTGTTCCCTTTCAAGAGGTTGTCAGATCAATATTTAATCAATTGCCTTTTGATATTTGGTAGCGCTGAATAAATGGGACGCCGATATTTCTGCTAAGAGCCGTTCCTTTGGTCTACCTCATTGCGTTTCTGTGAAAGCCTTCAGGAACCTCTGAACACTAAGCAGCATGTCCTTCGAGTACCATGACATCCCCCCTCCCTGCTGCAGAAGGGCTCTGTGGCTCGGGGAAATGCGGGGCGCTGGTGCTTGGGCCATGCTTATTAAAGTGCTGTCCAAACCAAGTCATGAAAGCGGGAGAGCAGAGCCTCGTTCGTGACACTGGGGTGCTTTGCCAGGTAAGGGCATTTAATAGAGCGGCCACATTAAAGAAAAGCAATGATGTAGTGAACGGAGCCTAATGAGCAGAAGTGGGGCTACCGTAGCTAAAGAGAAAAAATAATGAGCTGCGAAATATCCCCCAAGGCGAGATTGCCAGCCTTCTGCAAGGAGGTCTCAGCCTATAGGTAAAAAAAAAAAAAAAAGGAAAAAGAAAGCTCATATGGTCCCTTATCCTTTCATGGTAAACAGAAATTCTGTGGGCAATTAGGGGCTGAACTGAATGTGAGATTTGAAAACCGAAAATTATGTCTCTAGCTCTTTGGGGACTTCACCCAAGACCCCAGCTCTAATTCCCCAAGGAAATAGGAGCCATACACAGCCAGTGAATAGAAACCGGGAACACATCATCCTCTCATCACAAACAATGCTCTCGGTGTCCATGCAGCAGATGGACATCTGGATATTAGTTCCAAAAGTCTCAAGATCGGCACTATAGAACCTTTGTAAAGCTCTCCTTAGAGGCCGTACCACGGGACTGCCTCGAGGGCAAAACTACCTTCTAATGAGACCCTCTTGGACTTTCTGTAATGACCCCTCCTGTAGAATCCAAGCTGGGCACTCCCTCCCTTATTTCTCTTAGGCTTATCACTGGGCCAGATTTCTGTACATCTGCGTAGAAAAAAAAATAAACATAAAGCTGTATTATACTGCTAATGTGAGAAAAATAAAGCAGACAGATGCGGTCCCTATCCTGGAGAACTATACCAGCCTGTGCCACTCAGGCAATGGATCATTAATAACAACTTTTCAAGTGCGCATATTGGGAAAGAAGGTGTCACCTGTGTTTCCCAGCTGAAGCAGGAAAGGGGACAGTTAGCCACATATATTGAAAGTGTAAACCCACTGCAACTTTATGATCTGCATCTGGGTCGTTTATAAAGCGTTTTCCTTTTTATTTCGTGCACGGCTTTGTTGTTCATTCTCCAGCTAACACCAGGGAAAGGGAAGCTCCGAGCGACTGAGCCGGAGGTTTCCTCGAGCCTTTATGGTACACACAGGGCAAGGACCAGTAGAATCTGCATGAAGCACTTTCATGCCCATGACCAAATTTAGAAGAAAATTTATTTTCTCTGGTGAACAACTAGTACTATAAAGTTAATTTTTTTATTGGGGGGGGTGAGATAGGAATAGGAACCATCTATTTTTAAAAGTTTTACAAATATGCAAATATGAAATCAGTCAGCTCA
Organism: Dicrostonyx torquatus; assembly: GCA_028555095.1. NCBI lineage: Eukaryota > Metazoa > Chordata > Mammalia > Rodentia > Cricetidae > Dicrostonyx > Dicrostonyx torquatus. The sequence goes on along the minus strand of JAQHUG010000171.1, from coordinate 3,764,120 downwards.
AAGTAGCTTCAGGAAAAAGTTTAGAGAAATGGCCAGCCGGGACTCACATGCTATTTCATTACATTATTCTGAGTCCTTCATAGGTCAGTATTGTACGTTTCATTAAAATTGCTATACAATAGTTTGCAGGCAAACCTAGCTTAATACACTAGTCATTTTTAGCCATATTATTACTATTAGCATGTGACCCAGTTTAATATTTCAATATATGTACTGATCAAAAATGCCATATCTTTATTATCCCATCCCTTTTCCTCCCCAACGTCTGGTAGTCACAAATTTACAGTTAGGGTTTATAAAGAAGTGGGGATATTGACCCCTCTGCCTGCTATAATCCTTTTTCCTCCTTCTCTGAGGGATTCCTGAACTATTCCTCATACTGGCTTGCCTTGCCCAGCCTCAACATACGGGGAGGTGCTTAGACTTGCTGCAACTTGATAGGCCATGTTTTGTTGGTACTCATGGGAGATGTGCCCTTTCCTGGATAGAGAAGGAAGAGGAGGGGATGACGGTCAGAGGGGAGAATGAGGGAGAGGGACTGGGAGGGAAGAATGGGGGAAGAGCCATGGCAAGGATGTAAAATATGTAGATGAATAAAAAAAAACTTCTTCCACTTATGAGAGACTATGTGGTAGTCACCTTTCTGGATGTAACTTATTTCACATAAAATGCAAGTCCAGTTTCACCCATTTTCCTGATAATGACATAGTTTTTTTCTTCCTGATAGTTGAATAATATTCCTTCTTTCTATTCATTCCTCAACAGGCAGTTGGGGTGATTATGGCATGAAGATATTTTGTTGGCATACTGATTTCATTTCCTTTGGTCGTATAGCTGGATCATGAAGTAGATCTATTTTCAGTTTTTATGAGCCTCCCTGTTCTCCAGAATGGCTGTACTAATTTATGTTCTCTCCAAGAGTATAGGAGTACTTTTTTCTCTGCATCTTTGCTACAATTTGCTATTATTTGTTTTGTATAATAACAATTTTAAGCCAGGTATGGTGGCACATGCATTTAATCCCAGCACTCGAGAGGCAGTCAAGTGAATCTCTATGAGTTTGAGGTCAGCCTGGTCTACAAGTTCCAGGACAGTCAGAGCTGTTACACAGAGAAACTCTGTCTCAAACAACATACACAAACTAATAATAATAATAATTTTAACTCGGGCAAGATAATGCCTCATTGTAATTTTGATTTCCATTTGCCTTATAATCAAGAATATTGGTGTGTGTGTGTGTGTGTGTGTGTGTGTGTGATTTATGTGTTTCGTATGAGTGTGTGTATCTCTGTGCATATGTTTGAGGGGACCAAAGTTCTGTGTGGAGTATGTTCCTTTATTGTTCTTCACATTCTTTTTTTCATATAGCATCTCTTGCTTAACCTGGAGCCCGTCAGTTCAGTTAGGGCCAAGAGCTCCAGGGATCTGCCTGCCTCTGTCACTCAGCACTGGGGTTCTATGTGTACTGCCATACCAGGTTTTTTGTTTTGTTTTGTTTTGTTTTTTGAGACAGTGTCTCTCTGTGTAGCAGTCCTGGCTGTCCTGGCTCTTATAGACCAGGCTGGCCTTGAACTCACAGAGATCCACCTGCCTCTGCCTCCTTAGTGCTGGGATTAAAGGTGTGCGCCACCCTCCCCCAGCTAAGCTGTGCCAGTTCTTCCATAGGTGTTTGGAGTCTGAATGCAGACCCTCACACTTATGCAGCAGGCCCTTTCCTAATGTATCCATCTCCCCAACCGCTAAGCACCTTTCATGTGCGCTTTGGCCATTTGTGCTGCTTCTGAGAACTGTCTATTCATATCACTTTATCCATTCTTTAATTAGTTGCTTTTCGTTGAGGCTTTTTACTTGTCTCTTTGGTATATATGATGGATAGTAACTTTTTTTCAGATGAAGTATTGCCAAAACCTTTCTCTTCTTCACTGATTGCTTTCTCTTCTATGAAGAAACTTGGTCAAACTCCACTCGTCTTCCTGTGCCTGGAGGTCATGTCCAAATATCATTGTCTATGTCAGTGTCTTCAAGTGCTTGCTCTCTATTTTCTTCTAGGACTTTCCTAGTTTTAGGTCTCACATTTAGGTCTTTGATCTATTTTGAGTTGATTCTTTTATGGAGTGAATGGCGGGGTTAAGTTTCAACCTTTTGTGTATGGATACACTATTTTCCTAATGACTTTATTGAGAAGGCTGTCATTTTGGCATCACTTTCAAAGTTCAGGTGACTGTTGATGTTTGAGTGTACTTCCGAGACATCTATTCCATCCCATTGCTCCGTGTGTCTGCTAATATACTAATATCAAGCTGGCCGAGTTACTATGGTTCTGAAGTATGTCTTAAAATCAGGTATTGTAATGTTTCTGCGTTTTTTTTCCTACTTTTGCTCGAGATTGTTTTGGCTGTTAAGGTCTCCTGTGCTTCCTTATAATTTTATTATGTTTTATTGTGTCTGGAAATGTTTGTGGTTGGTATCTCTCATGTGGCTACAATCACATATTGGCTCAGACATTACTATCTGGAGTCCTTATTGTTATGTGGTTTCAGGGCTTCCCTATGTGTCCATCTTGGCATGAGGACTGGCTTGGGCTTCCTTACAGCATGGTAGTCCAGGACTCTAACATTAGTATTCTAGAATCAGTGCGAAAGGACATCACTTTTACTGACCTAGTCCCATTGCATCAATTGCAGTGAGGTCAGAGTCCTGCTCGGTTTCAGAGGGAAAGGCCAGAGAGTGCAGCTCTCTAGCGGAAGAGGTATAGGTTGTACTGTTGATAAGCAGGCAAGGACACGTTGTTGCAGGCACCTTTAGAAAACCAAATCAACCAGAGCTTACCTGGGGCTAAGATTGTAATTGATCTAAGTCTGTGTCTCTGAGGTTGAATATAGAAGGGAAAATATAGGCAATCGAAATTTCTTTGATAGGCTTATTTTGGGGGGCAAATGAATCTTAAAGTTTTCGGTACTTCCATTCTGCAGGTACATTTAATAAGGCAGTAGGCAAACCAACTGAAAGAAATATAGACAAACCCCTTTTTATTGTTTACAATAATGAAATATTGAATTTATAGAGTATTTACATCTCATTATAAACTGCAGAGCAGTTTAAAAATCCGCTCATTTCATCACTTTGCCTGTCTTTTAATTTTGAAGTAACTGTTGCATCATAGACAGAAATGTACCTAAAGCCATCTTCACTTTGTGCAGCATAAAGTCTCTTTTTCTTGCCTTTCCTCACAGTCTTGTTATTAAAAATGGAATAGTGTATGAACATTAAAGGGAAGTGGAAGAGTTTATGCTATCCCAACTCATGGTCTCTGTCAAAATCTACCATCATTATAACTAATGTTGATAGGGCACTCACTGTCTGCTTTGGCTGAATGTAGTTTAAGAGTTTCACACAATTTTCCAGTTCAGGGAAAAGAACATTAAACCCTGGAAACTTGGATACATTGATCTAAGAAAGTATTTCTCAACCTTCCTAATGTTGTGGCTCTTTAATACGATTACTCAAGTTGTGGTGACCCCAACCATAAAATTATTTCCATTGCTACTTCATAACTTCAATTGTACTACTGCTATGAATAATACTGTAAATATCCATGTTTTCTGATGGTCTTAGGTGACCCCTGTGAAAGGATCACAACCCACAGGCTGAGAGCCATTGATCTAAGACAATGCATCCCACCTAACTTAGTAGTTGAAAATTAATGCTCATTTTACATTCTCTTCCATAAGGCATTGCTTTTGCAATTTTAACATAGAAAGGGCATTTCAGATACTGCTTCTTAACATTAAGTGGTCATATCTATCATATGGCTTTAAGCTCCCTGCAGACCCCCTCATACCTGTTTAGGAGATGACGAATCATTCATTCTCAGTGCCCATTATTCTGTCTATGGCTGCCTAGCACGTTCTTTCTTCATAACATAATACAAGAAACAAGAATCATCTGACTAGTAATATAAATTTGAAATAATCTAATTTATGTATTTTGTTTTTATTATACTTCTTAGAATATATTAGATGCAGCAATCAAAGAGGTTTGTTTTGACATTCCCCAACATATCTCCACTGCGCACTGCTCCTGTCCACCCACCCTTTCTCTGTTTTCCGCCTTCGTTCTCTCTGTGTCTATTCCCCTTACAGTTTATGTCTTTCAAAATGCGTCCAAGTTTCAGTTCTCGACCATCGTTAGCTAGTTATGTGAGACACACCTCTGTGGTTGTGACATACTGGAATGTTCTGGGTACTTCTGCTGAGAATTGCTAGGATTACTGGACTAACCCAAGGTCATGTGGTTAATTAATAACAGTGCTGGTGTTCAAACTCTATTTTTGAACTCCTTATCTTATGTTTTCTGAGCTATATTTTAGTCATAAAAGCTAACAGGAACTCACATACTTATTAAGGCCAGGGACCCAAGATAGATGTAAAGTAACAACTGTAACAACTTATGCTGCATTATTTGCACATTAAATTTCTTACTTACTCTTGAAAGAATTACAGGAGAAATATGGTCCTGCAAAAGGCTCTCCGTGTGTGTCTCTGTCTCTCTTTCTCTCCCATCAGTGTTTCTGATGCCTCCCTTCCCATATAATTCTGTCCCGGTGCTAATTCATGTTGTCTATCACACTCTAACGGACCTGTTGGTGCTAATGCAACTCCACTGAGAAGATGAAATACAAATGTCATATCACTGGTCTTACAAAATTAGGTGTGTTGCAGTAAGTTGGAGTATAGTTCCATAGCAGGTTTCTTGAGCTACAGAGTGTTGTAGGCCTCAGTGCTATAATTGCGGGGAATTTCAGTTAGAAAAAAAAATACATCATACAGAGGGAAGAGTGTCCAGATCCTGTCACTATTTTATATTCATTGTGCTGTAACCAGAAGCTATCCTTTATCTCAGATGCTTAGGTCCTGACGTTGAATAGACTTCCCTTCTTTTCTTATGGGGAATTGGGGAATGCTTTCCTGGAAGATTCTACTTGCGTACAGAAGATCTTGTTTTAGAGACCTTCTAGTTGAATAGTATACACACTTACATGCTTACACACACACACACACACACACACACACACACACACACACACACACTAACCTGGGAAACTCAGTTCTGATTAACACAATGTACTGGTAGAGATGATAGTTGCCATGTGTGTGTGTGCTCACCATAAAGATGTAACTACCAACTTTGCATCCTCTGATAGAGTGTCACAGTGGAAAACAAAATGTTTTTAAGAAGATTCTTAACAAAATGCTCAAAAAAGAGAGATGCAGATGCTAGAGCAGGTTTGCTAAAGTAGCATATTGCATACTCTTTGTAATTTTATTTTATTGGTTCTTTGAGACAGGGTTTCTCTGTAGCCTTGACTATCCTGGAACTCACAGAGATCCTCCTGGCTCTGCCTCCTAAGTGCTGGGATTAAAGGCATGCACCACCACCACCAGGCGCATATTGTATGCTCTTAAATCTATGAAAAAAATTAAACAAGACTGTGGAATACATGTACCCTGGGCTTTATCATAGTTAATATTTACTGTTGTATTTACACACCTGAGTTTTTTGAAGCTGGAGATACTTCAAAAATCTCAAAAGCCCCAGGTCTGTATTTTTCCTCCTTATTCTCTGTAATTGATCTAACGGATCCATTTCCCAGCCTGAGCCTTGCCTTGGTCTCTTGTGTCTTCTGGAATATGAGACCAAATTCTCTCTCTCTCTCTCTCTCTCTCTCTCTCTCTCTCTCTCTCTCTCTCTCTCTCTCTAGACTATCTCTTGAAGACTCCCAACACTCAGGTGCTGTGGCTCTATGAACCTGGGTGTTCTTCAAACTGAGCCATGTTGCTGTGTTTTTCTAGCACAATTGCAGGTAAAAGTCTTCCATGAACTCCACAGGAGTAGAGTTGCCAAATTGGAAATTGACTTGAATGGAAAGTATCCCTGGCTTTATTTCTCTAATAGGGACCTATGCAAAATACTCAAACTCAAAACCATTGATTGCATGCCCCTCTATAAGATGAAAAATGAAAGAAAATGGGGCCTGCAAAAATATGCATAAATAAAAGATTACAGAAGCAACCTATGATATGAAAATAAAAGCTTACCTCTTAGGAGGGAAACGCAAGGAAAAGGCTGAGTCAATGCCTTCTTGGCATGGATTTTATTGAAATCATCAACAAGGTAAGAAAGTAATGAACGAGTTGCTAAGGAGATGACCTGTTCCCCCCAAAGAACCTGGCTCCTAATGGTTGATGCCAGAACTTTGGCAGGCAAGAACAACAAGGTATCAAGGAAGGGGAAAGGGCTTGCTCCAGGTTTGAGCAACCTGCCCTTTGTCCATAAAGCCTTTGTAACACCTGGGGAAATTCCAGGATCAGTTCTTTCTTCGGGAAGTCTGGACTTTTCGATAAGGAAAAGGCTTTCTACTCTCACTTAAAAAAAGAGCCCTATTCTTTAGCCATCAAACCCTGTAAATCTTCTAGAGCCAACTTAAGAAAACTTACTTCTGAGATTCTTCTTTCTTCTGCTTAATCACTTCCCATTCATCCATCAATATCCACCTCAAGTCACATCCTTAGAACCCCCGAGTTCTTCAGATAGGAAAAGGAAGTATCTTTTATTCCTTTCTCCCAGAGCAGTGAAATTTTATAACCTCTATTATAAGACATGTCATGTTATATATGATTATTTTCTTTTTTCAGGTAGAAATATTTATGTGCTTTTAAAACTTAGCTTAAACCAACCCTGACATCCTAACTTGTGTCACTGGGTTCACCTTCAGTAACAGCTGCCTGACTGCATCTCCAAGATCTGGCTAGGTGAGTTGGGTTCTCAGATGTCCTATTTTCTCTGACTTCGCATGTGGTTATCAGGAACATCAAACTTAAACCATCTTAGAATTCCTGCCAACAAGAGAAAGCAACTCTTATTCTGAAGCTAAGCTAGTCTTCTGAGTCCTGATTGGCCTAGCTTGCAACATGTACTCAAATCTAACCAATTGCTGTAGTGTAGAGATTTATAAGTCTCTAACTAGCTTGATGGAGGTTACATGTCCCAACCCATGGAGGTCCGTAGTTAAGATGACTTGCAGCGGGGAGCTAATACAAATATAGTGAGTGTTATAACTGCCACACCAAAAAAAAAAAAAAAAGTGCACCATGAGCGCCTCATGATGTCATTGCTGACACATAGCAGGTATTTAATCAATAATGTCTGGGTCTACAGATGAAACAGTGGCTCTAGCCTGCACCCACCCTCCTTTCTCATCACTTCTCTCATCTGTATGGCTATTGGAGACCACTAACCTTCTAGAAATTAGAACTTAAACAACTAGCATTCTTCTACGCTGCTTTCTCCAACAGCCAACATGACTCTGATTGGTCATGATTGGATTGATTTTGTTCAGAAGCCACAGAAGTGATTTCTTGCTAATATTCTTGAAGGATTTTCCACAGTGTGATTAGACTGTTACTAATATGATAATATACCATACTAATGGTGTTATTAACAATATTATGTGAGTTTTCCAGAAATCATATACCTCACTCAAGGAAGAATTTAAAAACCTTTTATTCTGAAAAGTTTTGAATGACCAAGATCAGATATATTAATAGTTATGTTACTCTGCAGCCACCACATAGCACATTTTTCCCACAATAAGTAAACAAATAGATAAAAACTGTATTCCTGTTAAGGTACTAGAATTGTATGTTTTATTCATTTTTATAATCAAATGCATTGTCACTTTATCTACAGCTAACATTCACCAACCCATATACTGAATCCTTTTGTACAGGGGAGGGGAAACTTCATGGAAAATGGATCCCTGTCCTTAGGTCTCTTTTCTTTTCTTTTCTATCTTTCCTTTCCTTTTCTTTTCTTTTCTCCCTGGCATGTTGTTAGATCCCATATGTGTGTGCATTAGAACACTGAAGTCTATCTGCCCAAGAGTCATCATTGTATGTTGGAAGCGGTCGTTCCTTGGCCTCCTCTTAGGGTTAACAGAACACACCAACTGTGTTGTTCATCATCAAAGGAAGAATCTTGGGAAGAAGCCTGCATAGGTTCTAAGTATATTCCCATGCTCTTCACCATATTTAAAGAAAAATGAAACCAGGGTATGGTTAGAAAGGGCATCTCTAAAGCATAATGCTAGGAACAAAGACCTTTACCTAGAGCCAAGAGAAGAACTGCCCATAGTTGAGTGAGATGGATTACGTGAAATGCAAGTGTATCTTTCTACACAACTGCTGCTCCAGGGATATCCCGTCTTAACAAACACATGCACAAACATACTCACACATGTGCAACACACACACACACACACACGATCAACCATGGTTTAGGTCTTCAAAATGATCTCTACAATAAAAAGAAACTGGTCTTCAGATGCAACTATGGTCAAATGTGGAAACTGCCCTGTCATGAACCATATAGACACAAATATCCATACTGAGTCAGCAGAGCACAGTGACCAGAACACAAGCATCTCTACAGCCTTCAGAGTTTTAATGGAGATTGTTGCCACCCTGCCGCTTACTCTCAGCACTCACCATTGTACTTATCAGCAATGAGATCATTTTCTGAACGCTTTCGCCTCTTCACCTGAAGGATTCTCCTTGGTGGATCAGGAGCAGGTGAGAAGGGTCAAGGGTTCATACTAGGAGCGCATTCAGTCCGCAATGGGAAGAGTTGGAGGGAGAATACCCCAGTTTCCTCTTCCTTCGGGTGTGATCATTCCATGTACTAAGTTCTGCACTGTCTCCTGGGTGGACCCACTGGGACTGAGTCTCAACTGTCCACAATGTAGCCAAATTATTTATAATCTGAATAATAAGAAAGATTACTTCTCCTTTCCAGGTTTCTCTCTCTTCCCTGCCACCCTCTGCTATTTCTCTACCTTTATTTCCTGGGATATTTGCCATGAATATTTCCATAATGAAATTTGCATTCTCAAATATTTACTTTGGCAACTACTTTGGGGGACACAAACTTGGTTTCTAGTACCATGAATTTTGACTGCTTGCGCCTTCACAAATACCACTCCACATTCGTCTGCTTCGGTTTTGCAGATGAGGAAACCAAGATTCAGCAAATTCCAAAAGCTCCTCTATCTTTTTCTTCATACATTGATGACAATAATTTCAGAGTTGTTAAATAACATGCTACAGTCACAGTGCTTCACACCTTGCTTAGAACATAGGATGGGATGCACTCTGTATACAAGTTAGTTGGCTCCTTGCCCCACCCCCTCCTTTCTATCAGGTTCATTCCTTAGACTGACAAGAGGGCAAGTAATGGCATAGGAGAATTTAGCCTCAAATGCTTGTTGTTTCCAGAAAGTATCTGGCTAATTTATTTCAAAAGGCTTTTGCTCCTATGAAGTTTAATAGAGTTGATGCATATTAAAGGAATCACTTAATCTTCATCTGAATGTGAGCAGTAAATGTGTTTTGGAGATTATACTCATTCCCCGGTGACTTTAAGTATTTTCCTATTTTAAAACTGGTTCTCATCCATCAGAGCAAAAGGTTTTCAATTCTGTGGAGTCACCGAAATGAAATAGAGTCACAAGCAAAATGGTTGTTTACTCTTTGGTAAAGGAACATAGCCAGCAAGAGCCACAGTGTGGGCACTGGCTCCTTAGTGGGCTGTCTATTGTTGTCCTAATCTGCTTCTGAATATGTACAAGGCTAAGAATCTCTGCAAAACAGGCTTCAAAATCACAGGCTTGGGCTAGGGAGCTAACACCTGTGAGCCGCTGGCTCTTCCACTTTGCTGCCCCTAAATGGCAGGTCAGCCCATCCACTTATAGCGGAGCTGCTAAGACCTGTCAGGGGAGACATTTTGTCAAATGAATTTTAATGTCTTGGAATCAAGTTCAATTCACAAAAAAAGAAAGACAGGGAAAGTTACTTGGTGTCAAATGGGCAATACTAAACTTTTACATCCTTGTAAGCACATGGGATGTACTAGTTGCTGAGAGGGTATGAAGAATTTGTGTTCCCCTGCCAGAAGCAATTCAACCTAGCATTATCTGAGAAAGGGCTTGGATTTTTTTCTCTGTGCTAGAAAAATATGAATCAAATCAGAACACAGACAGTCTAGTTACACTAGAACTAGACACTGAGTTCAGTGGTGTGGAATAAAATATAGTTGATCAAGAAAGATGGTAGCCAAGGATTTGTAGGGACTGGCTCACATTGGGTCGCATCCTAGCAATTCCTCCTGAAGAATGCTTCTAGACCCACTCAGGCTTGTTGATAGAATGGACACATGCAAGCTAAGAGGTTAAAACCAAACCAAACCAACCAACCAACCAAATAAACAGCAACAACAGCACACCTAGCCAAATTCTAGTCTGTTGGGATTGGAATACAAATATTTCTGTGACCAAAGCCTATGCTCTTTGTTCTGATACTGTGCCAACTGTTGAACTGGGGGTGGGATGTCGAGCGGGGAGGTTCTTAAGTATGAGGTCAGTTCTGATACCCATGTGGTCTTGAGCAAATAATTTGCTCTGTTAAATAACCAGTTCCATCTGCAAAATGGGGATAAGATAATCACTGTAATTTGCATATGTTCCATGATTGCCATAAGGACAAAATGAGCTAATACATGTGCAAATGCTTTAGAGGCAGATAAGAGCTACTCAAATATAATTCATGGTCATTTATTGATGATGATAATGATGACAATGGTGATGATGATCACTGCATCACCAAAGACATCTCGAAGAATACTTGAAGTAGTGGCACTCATTAGCATGAATATATTCATGGAAATTGGTGTCTGAGAAACTGCTGCTTGCTGAGTGGTAGGATGACTCCAGGTACCAGAGAACCATGCAGTGCACGTTGAGAGGAAATGAAGGCATGATTCCACTATTATGACCTCAGCCCAAGAAAAAAGATTAAGCACTAGCTCAGGGGTCATCAGGGTTAGAGAGCAAAGGGGAGGGCAGAGGGGAATCCAGATGAGATTGCAGTGCTGAGCCATAGTGAGATCTTAGTATTTCTGTAAGCTGTTGGGTTCAGATCATATTTTTGAGCAACGAGCAAGCAGCCTTATGTCAAAACCATCTGGACTTGCTCTGGGACAGGCTTCTAGCTGCACGAGTGTGGAGGTGGAATCTTCAAATATTTATGAACTTCGGATGCATGGCCTCTGGAGCTCCAGGAGGCAAAAGCACATTCCAGATGCATAAAGGCTGAATATCAGTATGGGATCGACCACAGGAGGCCCTAGTTCAAACATCCCCAGTTGAGCCTGAGCTGCTACAGATGCAGGCAAGAAGAGTCTGGAAGTGTCAGGACAAGTGGGCTTCAGAGTGAGCAGCTCTCTGGCGAAATAACACAGAGAGATCCTGGCTGCCTGGTTGTCTTGAAGGTGGCCACAGTGTTCCCTTGTGGGAGAAGGAGTGGAGCTACTTTCTGTTGATTCTTCTTATGCTTTCCAAAGTTGAACTCCTCAGGGTGAGAGAAATAGGTTATCCTTGTTGCCAAAGGTGATAGAACTCCTTCCAGCATCTCACTGGCTTTGTTATACAAGAGGCAGTTTGTTTCAAGGGGTTGGGATGGCAGCAGTGTCTTTGGCCTGGAATCTTGGTCTGAAGGCTTTGGGCACACGGAGTTGACAAAGGACTGACTGTAAGATTAAAGTATAAAAAGACCACAGTCCACTGAAGGTAAGGAAGGAAAGAAGGGGGACGTTTGTGTTTTCCAACCCACCTGGGGCGTCTCAGATGTGACTTTGATCTACCTGTAACTCTGATAAGGTGTCCCTTCTCCAGACACATTATCTCTTCCCTTTTCACACCAGCCTCTCTAAGCTGGAAGAGGAATGCTGGCCCTGTAAAGGCATTAAGAGGACAGCTTGCAGAGCAGAAGTGGGAAGTGGGGCCTTTTGCAATTTGATCTGAGCTGGGCTGTTGGCAGGCGAAAGGGAAGAGGCAGTTAAGTGCACCAGGATGCCAGATCACTGAGAGTGAGGTTTCTTCTCACATCAGAAAGGATAAACATCTCAGCTGGGGAATCTATAGAACTGAACTAGCCCCTCTGAATGTGGGTGACAGTTGTGTTACTTGGGCAGTTTGTGGGGCCACTGGCAGTGAAACCAGCATTTATCTCTAGTTCATGAGCTGGCTATTTGAAGTCCATTCCCTATGGAGGGATACCTTGCTCAGCCTAGATACAAGCAGGGGAGGGCCTTGGTCCAGCTTCAAGTGATGAGACAGACTTTGTTGACTCCCCATGGGCGGTCTCACCCTCTCTGAGGAGTGGATGAGAGTAGGTGGTGGGATTATGAGGGGAGCAGGACATAGGGAGAGAGGGAACTGGGATTGGTATATAATATAAAAAGATTGCCTTAAAAGAAACAAACTTTAAAAGAAGAGAAAGGATAAGCATCTCAAGTAGCCATGATCTGCAAGAAAGGAGTATATAGTGAGTATTTAAGTAAGAGGGGCCTTTGTCCATAAACACAAGACACTTGAATCTTTTGAATATCTTCTATGAAAGACGCAGCAGAGACTCCAAATAAACAAGCTACGCTGAAACTTCAACATTGAAAGGAGAGCAGAGGACCTGCTGTTTATCTTCCGGAATGCAAGTTAAGTCTCCACGGTACCTGTCTGTCTATTCTACCTTGCAAGTTACATGAAAACTATACAACAGGTACAAGTTCAATGTGTCACAACCTTATAGCTAGAGCTCATTCAATGGGAGTGGCATTAAGAGACGCTTGTCAACATTCTACTGCTCAGGTTCCCAGTCTGTTCATCATTCTTTCTTCTCTAGGGAACTCTACTCCTAAAGTACATAACGTGGCCCATCCTGAGAGCAAATTCCTCTCCAAGCCAGAATTGATTCCTGGTGCTTGCAGCGGAAGAACCCCAACTGATATTCTTATTTATGTTGCCTCCATTCGTCCATTGATTGTTTCGTCAGCACCACAATCCTTCAGGCATAAATCCCATTTCTGAAAAACTCATGCATTCAAAGACCAAAGAAAGAAACAAGGGGGAAGAAGGAAGATGAAGCTCTGGAGTGAAGAATCCGGTGGGTTCTGGGAAGGTGGAGGTGGTCAGGCAGCTTAGGCTTGGTGGAGTCGGGGAGTGTTTCCCAAAGACAAGCCGCTTTGCTTATGTTTCAGTACAGCATGGAAGAGTGAAGAAAGAGGCGAATGCAGGACATTGCTGATGTATCTCTATCATACTGCTTTGGACAATCTGTGAAAGGCTTACAGAAACGTGTCCTGAGCAATGCATGAAGATGTTGGAAATTAGACACCAGACCAGGATGTATACAGCAGTCCCTCTGTTACATGAACCATAGTTTCATTTCTCAGTTTCCATTACCTGCTATGAAAACTGCCATAGTCTGAAAATATAAAGTAGAAAATTCTAGAAATAAGTAATTCATGTTTTAAACTGTCTGCTGTTTTGAATATGTCTACTGAGATCCTGTACAATCCTGTGCCACCTAGGATTTGAGTTACCCCTTTGCTCAGTATATTCTCTCCATACACATTAGCCTTCCATTCTGGTAACTCTTCATTGACAGCTTGAGGTCATTTAAAATGACATCAAGATAAACAGATAAGCCACTGGGTATGTCTGTGAGTGCGTTTCCAAGAAGGGTTAACTAAAGAGTGGAGCCATCATGAATGTGAGCTGGAGACCCAAACTGAGTAAAAAGGAAAAAAAAGTAAACTGAGCTTCAGGATTCATCGCTCTCTGCTTCCTGATTGTGGATGAAATTGGACCACTATGATCCAAGATAGAACTGCCATGACCACTGCACCTTCCCTTCCAGTAAGGAACTGTAAGCTCACATTAGTCCTTCCTTGGTTAAATTATTTTTCTTGGGTACTTTGTCACAACAGTGAAATATAGCTAATACATCATCTAAACAGTCATCTTAGTTATTGACAGACAATCTCAGTATCACAGTGTTTATTTCCAAGTAAACTTTACTTAATATAGTGCTTTTCTAATTATTTATTAAAATCAATCTCTTCTTATACCTAATCTATATACTAAATTCTATGTCACACACACATACACATGCATATGCGTGTGTGCACATATATACTGGTTTGTTATACACTGCTTTTACACACGTACATGCACATGTGCACACGTACACACACACACAAACACATACATATATATGGAAAAGCAACATATTTCAATACTATCTTACTTTCAGGCATTCAATGAGGATTTTAAAATATATTCCTATGAACAAAAAGGCTTCCATATTGGTGTTTAGCCCAAAGATTGTAAACATTCTTTCATAGAAGGCACTGAAAGGTATGTTTATGTGAAAATACTGTGTCCATGTGTATGATGTGTGTGTGTGCATGTATTTTGGGGAAATGCATGCCATGGAACATGTGTGACTGTCAGAGAAGAACATTGTGACATCAGTTCTATTCTTCCACTTTTGTGTTGTTTCCAAGGATCAAATTTAGATTGTCAGGCTTGCATTGTCAGCACCTTTACCTATTTCGCCATCTTGTTGGCCCCAGGAAAAAGTTTTTAAAGAGGATTACTTTGGTCATGTTTACATCTTAGAAAGTTTGCTCAGATTTCAACTACAGAGCAATTTAGGCCAGGCATCCAGGATACAAGGTCTGAGCCAAGACATAGGAATGGGCATCAGAAAGCTAAAGTTCAAATCAGGAGGGAAGGCACCTAAATGGGAGATTACTTGGATCTGGACACAGGGATGAGAACAGAGAAAAAGTCAACAGATCTCACAGTCATATTCTGATCTGTCTTTTCTCATTGGTTCTATCTAATCAGTTTATGTCATTTTAAATAAAAAAGACATGTGTATGGGTATTTTGCCTGCATGTACGTCATCTGTGTGCCTCATAGGAGAGGGCATCAGATCCTCTGGAACTGGAGTTACAGACAGTTGTGTGCCACAATGTGCTTTCAATTGAACCTGTCGTCTGGAAGAGCAGCCAGTGCTCTTAACCACTGAGCCCCTCTGATCAAATCATTTACTTTATAGTTAAAATCATTCCATGATTTGTCTTGGCTTTCAGAAAAAAATGGTTCAAGTTAACTTGTTAATTAAATAAAGATTTGAAAAGTCTGGTTCTTAATATCCTGTTTGTTAGCAAAAAGGGAAAAGATTTGTTTGCTTGTTTTCTTGTGTTTTACCTTGAAAACTTTCAAGCCTGATGAGAAGTTGCAAGAGCACTGCACTGAGTATGTCTATTTCCTGTAGATGATTGGCTGCTATACTTTTGCAGGTTCTCTCTCTCTCATTTTTCATGTAGCCCATTCACATACATATGTGCACGCATGCACGTGCATGCACACATATGTATATGCATGATATGTAAGTTGTAGATATCATGACATCGCTCAGCTACATACATTGATGTATGGGCATTATTCTAAAAAACTTCAAAGGTCTCAGATATTTAAAACACATCTAACAATATCATTGAATGCATAATCTACATTTAAAAATTTCAAACTGTTCCAAATATATGTTTAATTATTTAAAAAGAAATAGAACCCAAGAGCCATGAGTTGCACATGGTTCTCAGTTCTCTTTGGTCTCCGCTAATTTACAGCAATCCCCTTTACCTTTTGCTGGCTTTCATGATATGAACTTTTCTAACAGTAAGCACCAGTTGCCTTACAGAATGAGCCATACTCTCAGGATGGTTGGTTGGTTCTTCATGATTAAATACAGATTGTGCATTTTGGATACGAATTTTGCATAGGTGCTATAATATCCTTATTTTCAGGCATCCACTGAGGATCTTGGAATATATCCCCAGGAATAAAAAGGCTTTTGGATTAGTGATTAGCCAAAGAGGGTAAACATACTTCCATAAATGTCACTAAAAAGCGTTTTTTAATTAAAATAATTATTGTGTTCATGTGTATGGTGTAAATGTATGTGTGTGCCTGCGTGCATGTGTGTGTGTGTTGGGGGAATGAATACCATGGCACATGTGTGGAGGCCAGAAGCTGCATGATAGTTGTTGGTTCTATTATTAATGATGCTGAGTTTTATCTGTCCACAGTAAGACACCTTTTGACCTTGGTAATTAATCCATAATTTGGGTATATATGTGATGTCATGTGTCTGCATAGAATTTTTGTTCTCAATAACATTTTGTCTAGTATCCCCTATTTGTGTTGCTTGTCCAAATCATTTATTCTATTGTTCACTGAAAAATACTGATTTTGTAAACCTGTCAGTGTGTATATGTTTATTAGCTAGCATTCATCTGTAAAGGACTTTTGTTTCCTCTTTGCTTCTAACCCTCCACCCCATTTATTTAATTATTTATTATGGGAGGCATCACAGATATGCAATTCAGGGGGCAACTTTGCTAAGTCAGTTCTGTCCTTCTACCTTAATGCGGATTCTGGGGACTAAACTTGGGTCTCCAGACTTAGGCTGAGTATCTTTATCCATAGAACTATGTTGCCAGCTCCAACTCCTTTACAACTTTTTAAAAAGCATTACTGTGAATCCTTGGTGTGTGTGCATGCATGCATGCGTGCATGTGTGTGTGTGTGCAATAATCTGTTCTAAGGAAATTCTACTGGCCAATTTTGGGACAATTAGAATGGCAAAATTGAATCACACACACACATGGCTGCCAACTAGGGACAAAGCATTCATATGCCCAAGACATGTGGCTTACATCTCATTCAAATGACCATAGTATATGAGGTTCCATATATATCCACATAGGGGATATTTCATGTTCACGTCCTAATCCTCTGCCAGTATACTAGTGTCTGAGTGCCATCTTGTTTGCTGCTCCCTTTGCATGGAATGCATCCAACTTCATCCTCATGGAACATAAGGTCTTTCACTTCATTTTGGTTTCTAGTCATAGACACATACTCAGGGAGACCTTGCCAGCACTAATCTCAATTTACCCCCTATCTATTTCCCTGGCTTCACCCGTCTTCTTCCTTTGTTATCTGACATTGCTTAGCTTCCTTCTATATTCTTCAGTGTAAAGTATATGAGGGCAAAGATTTGATCTCCCCCCCCCTCCATTTTCCTTTGCCATTTTCCCATACTTGTATGTCTGGTTCTAAATATGCTCACTGACTATTTAGAGAAAGAATAAATTTATTAACAAATTTATCATTGGTATGATAAAAATTCTTCAGGATTCCTCTATTTAATTCTCCCAGTGACCTTCAGGCTAGGTGTTGCATCATCTTCTCTAGCTTAAGGGTGAGGAAAATGGGTGTATTATATTCTTTGCTGATGTCATAAAATAGGGGAAAGAAATCATTTAATGGAGAAGGGGTTTATTTTGACTTATAGGCTCAGAGTATAATCTCTCATGGTGATGAAGGCCTGGTGACAGAAGAAGCTTTCGGCTGGATCAGTGGGAATATGATCTGGGTATGGCATTGCACTCATAGTCAAGAGGCAAAAAAAAACTCAGACCAGAGTTTTTTTTATATGTGCTTAGTTATAACCTGTATGCTGCATCCTTCAGTGATCCAGTTCCTCTAGCTAGGCCCCACTTCCACCCTACCCCCCATAACCTTCCAAAGCAGAGCTATTGGCTAAGGACCCAAGTATGTAAACCCATGAGCCTGGAGGGCATTTCACACTCACTTGAGCCCTTGCCCCGGCCTTACATGTGGGAAGTCTAAGTGCTCAGAGAAGAAGCGGAGCACTCTGACCTGAGCACTGAGGCCCATTATGTGCCTCAAAACAGGGACAAAGTACATTTCCTCTCCAGCATGTCAGCGAGCTTACCTTTTAGCAGGGCTTGTTTTTGCCCCAAGTACAGTGAGGACAGCTAGAACCCAGTACAAGGGCAGTTGAGAGCAAAAGCTCTACCAAAATGTGGAGTCCTGAGTAGAATCACGTGGCAGGACTGTGAGTGCCCAGCCATATGGAGAAGGAAAGGATGCCAAAAGGAAGACAGCCAATGCCAAGGCAGAACAAGGATTGTCACTGACTTGCTCTAGACAGTTCAGGCTACTTAGGGGCTGACTATAGGAACACTTCACGCTAGGCACAGTCATGGTGGAGGAGAGTTGGTGTTGTTTGCTATAAACAGTCTTCACACTTAGCAGAGTGTCTGGTTCATGGGGGACAGGAAAGGAATAAATCAGTGACCATTTCCTAGCAGACCCTAAAACTAGAGCAAGAACTAACCTGGGCCTCAGAGGAAAGCAGCTTCCTGAGGAGACTCCTGGTGTAGAGCCAGGAGCAGTTCCCCCTCTGGGTGAGTGGGGGCAGCTTTTCTCCAGGCTTTCCCCAGCAGCAGCACGGAGCCAGCAAGACTTCCTGGCAACTGTGAGCTCCCTGAGCTCATCCAAGTGGATGAGCCCCGTGGACTGGTGGATATACACAACCATGACCACTAGCATGATGGCAATGCTAGTGAGACATTAGACATTAATGAGAAATGGGCTCATTTGGCTCAGCAGTCTCCAGAACAAGTATGAGGCAGGAAAATGGGAGCTGGTTCTAACCCTTTGTTTGTGTGTGCTTAAACCTTCTTCCTTCTTGTTCCTTCAGCTCGCAAGGCACATACCGCTAATGTGATGTATGTTTTGTTAATTTGCAGTTGTTTGTGGGTGCTGTCGGGAGCCCAGAGTAGAGTTTGCTCACCTCATGGACTCCTCTTATTGTGCAGAGCTCCAAGGTAGGGTGCCACCAGACTGCTGCATGACTTCCTTAAGTACATTTTGTTCTAATGTTAGCCAGGAAGTGGTAGTGAGGAATTGTTTTCAGAGGCCATTTCTGATTGGCAGAATCCTTGGCCACAATTCTCTCAGTGTTGGACATAGGGGAGGTACCATAAACTCCTGTCAGGAGCTCCTGGTGCCACTAACTAGCTAATAACAGTCCAGGATGTAATATTACTAGGGCAAAGTGTGTGATGCAAGGGCCTTGCTGCCACACCCAGGAAGTAGAAAGCCATGCCAGGAGAAGCAGGGTGGATGCTCCTGGACCGGGGCCAGAGCTTTAACAGTTTGTGTTTCAGGGAATCTATGTGGGTGTTGCTGTTTCTGTGAATTTCGCAAACTCGCGTGAACTATTAAGAATGGAACTCAAAGCCAGAACCTCCCTCCCTCTCTATGGCACCAGGACAGGTGCATACCTGGGTCCACAAGTCTGCCCTTTGACTGTGCCAGGAGCTACCTGAATAAGTGGTGTGGATTCCGGAAGGAAACTGCTCTTAGACATGCCCCACCCTCTGAGCTACAATTCCTTCTCCCAAAGATGAAGCCAAAAAAAAAAAAAAAAATGAGGTGTGGTAGGCTGAGCTTATTGTGAAGCAAAATCCGAGTCAGAGATTAGCATGCAAGAAATGTGTTAGGATCGCCCTCAAGAGCCACATCTGTCTGTAAGGGGGACAGCAGGATGGGGCAGGCCAGGCGGAAGAACTTGAAATGGAAACCTGTTATGGGGCCTCAGCTTATACGTCAGGAAATTTCAGAGCTGGGGGATCTGCACAATCCCTCCCCAAAACAATGAGTCTGGGCCTAAATAGTGCCACTCATCAAGACAGAGGAGACCACCTTGGACAAAAATCTCCTGTCACCTGAGACCAGATTCCAGAGAGGGACTCAGCCATTGAGAGAGAAAGTACATAAGGTCCTTGGACACTCACAACATCTACTGCAAGAGGCCAGAAATGCGAACACCTGAGAAAAGCAGCTGGCGGGTTTCCCGCCAATAGCAAGGACTGACAATGATTGCTCTCGGATCCTTCTGGATAAAGTTTGGCTCTAGGTCATGGAAGTGGATCTGAGGTTGACAGGAGCAGAACCAAGGTCTCAGGTGAGACGAGATCATGCAGAGGAGCAGGGAAGAGGAGTGTGGCCTCAGATTTTACCCAAAAGGTATAGGCTTGCCTAGGGCTTCCAGCGCTAATGAGCTCTGCCACCACCCCAGACATCCTACAATGCAAACCTCACCTTCTGCAGGACTGTAGACAGAAGTTTGATGCTGTTTCTGGTCTTTTCCCCCTTGCCAAATGAAAACTGGGAATGCCAGCACCATTTGGGGGCCTTTTTTTTTAAGGGGGAAAGAGGTAAAACACAGCACTTTTATAGTAGCAGTGAGCAACCAGATAGATATAACAGCTCGTTGTCAATTTAAAATTGGATTAAAATTATTTTTAGAATCCCAGGCTAGACGGGGTAAGTTCGACCTGCTCAGTTTACGCATAGGAAACTGACTCAGTGTAGAAGTGACTTGGAGCAAGTCACCAGGATCTGTACTGTAAAAGAAAAAAAAAATACACTCAAAGCACTTAACCTCACATTCAGGGCTCAGTCACAACACACAGCTTCTATGAGTTCATCCAGTGTTGCCTTCTTCAAAGCAACAGGGAGTAGGGGCAGGGGTGCTGCGGATGGCTCAGTGGGCGAGAAGTCTTGCTCTGGAAGCTTGAGGACTTGGTTTAAATTGTCATCACCCATGCAAAAAGCTAAACATGGTTTTGCATACCTGTCACCCCAGCATTGAGAGGCAGATCCCAAGAATCGTCTGACCATCAAGCCTATGTGGAAAAAAAAGAGATCCTGTCTCAAAGAACGATAGAGGAAGATAACCTGAAGTCTTGCTCTGGTCTTTGTATGCTTGCTCTCCTGTGAGTGTACCCACTCTTTTACATACACACCACACACACACACACACACACACACACACACACACACACACACACACACACACACAGTGACTCCGTATTTTCTAAGCTAGTTTCATCTAACCTACCCCTCTCTGTAGACAGCACCTGTCTCTCATGGAGTCCTGTCAGTACTGCTTGCCTGTACCAGAAGCCTACCAGCTTCTGCCTGGAGATATTTGCATTTTAGTGAAAGGGCCGATGGTCTTAGACACAAGGTGAAGCCTTTCTGGGGTGGAAAGTAACGTGGCAGCGGGAAGCAGAACGTGACCTAATTAGTAGTTTGCGCTCTGAGGCTGGCCTCCTTTTGCGAAACCCTGCTCTTGAAGGCGCGGAAAGCAGCTCTTGCCTCTTCTCAGCCTGGCCAGGTGGGCTCAGAGCTGTGCCAGCCCAGCCGTTACTCCATGCCAGATGCCTGCCTGGAAAGAAGCAGCCCCCAGCCCCCAGCTCTCCAAGCAGGGTTTGGAAAATAAGCAGTCCGCTCAGCATGAAATCCCCAAGGAAGCTGGAAAGAGAGATGGCAAAAAGCTTTCCATATCTCTTGGGGGAGGGGCAGGCTTGCTGCCTCCAACCGAGCTCAGAAAAGGTGTGTGGTGTGGCGGGGTGGGAGACACAGACGGTGCCGCTGTGGGTAGTGGATGCAGCCATCAACCTCTCACACCTGTGGTTGTATGCTGCGACCACACGTGCTGGTGACCCCAGGAGCTCCAGATAAACAGACAAGGAGTGTAATTAATCTATTGTTTAGCATTATTGGAGCTTGCTGCTGTGCCAATTCTTCCTGGCAGCTCTCCCAGGCAAGTGAGGGAGGTTCAGTGGCCTGATGGTGGTGGAGGCAGCAGCTCAGAGAGCAAGGAGAGGGAGGGAGGATTGAGACATCAGGGCCAGGGACGGCAGTTTCTTATTAAGGGAGGCAGTCTGGTTGCTAGGGGTGAGGGAAGGACAGCATCTAGCTCTCCTCCCCACTAGGAAGTCTTGTCTATCTGACTCCTGCTGAGAAATTCAGCTTCTTGTCCCCCTCCTCCTTGGTCCTTAGAGGCTAGCTGAACTGTGAGCACAGTGTGGAGGAGGGGTGCCCAGAGGCCTGATCTGGTCTCTGTGTTGGACAGGCCTGCTTCCTGCCACCTGGCTTCTCCTCTGGTCACCTTCCACCTAATGTCAATGGACCAGTCTAAGCAGGGCTGTTAGCACCCTTCCTGCTTCATGGCTCTTACTGAGTCCCAGGCCCTGTTCTGAACAGTGGATATACAATTCCTCAATTAGGCTTCCCAAGAACTCTATGGCTCGATGCTCTCTTTACAGATCTTTTGTAGACAGAGCAAAGGAGACACAGAGATGTTAATTAATATGCTCGAGGTAGTGCAGCTAAAACGAGATGAAGATGGATTCTCCACTGAGTCTGGCTCCAGAGCCTGTGTGCCAACTCTTGTGCCATGCAGTGCTTTCCTGGAGTAGTGCTCCTTGGCTCATATGCCTGGCCCATTTGGAGCAAGAACCTTTCTCGGTCTCTCCAGGGGGCTTTTCCATTTCTGCTCTACAGGTTGTGATTACCCAGCAGAAGGGTGCTGCTATGGTTTGGATACGGTTTGTTCCATCCAAACTTCATGTTAAAATTTGTTCTCCGGCGTAGCAGTTTTGAAAACTAATAAGAACCTTAAGTGGTTATTTGAGTCATGGCAACTTCATTCTCATGGAAGAGCACACAGTATTTTTGCTGGACTAGGTCAGTTTCCTCAAGAATGGGTCATTATAGAAGCGATTTTCTGCTTCTTCTGCTTGTTCTTGCTTCCTTTTTTTTCTTTTACCATATGACCACTTCTGGCTGTTTTTTTTTTTTTTCACTATGAAATCAAACAGGCCCAAGCCCTTGTTAGGTGCAGGCACAACTCTTTTGCACCTTCCCAGCCTCCTGAAATATGATGAAAATAAACCCCTACTCATCAGTTTGGTGCTCTGTTGTATTTTGTGAAAGTAGTAGAAGATGAACAAGAAAGAGGCCTCACCTATCCTTGTTTTTAAAAGTGTTGGGCAAAGCTTTCATGGTCTGGCATATTCTGGAAACTCTAGAGCTAGGAAGATACTTCAGCTCAGTGCTTCTCAAATCTAAGTGTGAAAGGCAATCCTCACCTGTGGAGCAGGCACCCTGCTGATTTCTGGCCTCAGAGTCACTGGTTGAATTTCTTCATTCTCTGTTTCTGTAGTGGGCACAATAGGACCAAGTCAGTGTGTGTCTGCATTATATGTGTATCTTAATTGCACAGTACTGTAGGTCTCACCAATTCTTGGAGCAGAAAAGGACAAGCCAAAGGACGGGCTGAGGGATCACGAACATCCCCTGAAATTGCTGTTGCTTAATTGAGGGTTATTGGATGGCCAGGGCTGGTCAGTGCTGGTTCCTTGCTCAAAAGCACACAGTAGCCCTGCTCAAGACAGAGTGGGAGGCTTTTTGCTTCACTGGTCCTGTGGACAGCAGACAGTGTTTTCTTCTCTTGTTCAATTCTTGGAACTTGACATTGTCAAAGAATAAAAATCAAGGCCCCTTAAACTCATGAGTGTGTGTGTGTATAAAACCCAGAGTGTATCTTTCCAGAGAAGGATAAACAGTGAGTCATTCTCTGAAGAGGCAGAAGAAGGATTTTAAAAAAAGTGTTAGATGGGAAAAGCTTTCCATTCAGGATCGAAACCTAGTTCTGGGGGCTGTGCAGAGAAGTCCAGAGCTCTGAACACCCATAAAAGACAAGTGTGACTATTCCTAATTTAGAGAAATGTCTGCACTTAGGTTCAGTGTGTTCACGGTGAGGGGCTGGCATCCTGAGCGACCTCAGCACATAGCATTCGGTTTACATCCCTCCTAAGCATGTACCTTCAGAACTGCAAAACTGTCCTTTTACAGCTTGCTGGGACTACAGGTGTTGCAGTCACGGGAAGATCCCATTCTGTTCCCTGGGGCCACTTTGAGTATTATTTGGTCTGGACAAGCTATCCAGGAACCCAGAAGAGGAGAAAGCACACCATTACAATAGACTCAGCCTCAGCTGTCTCTCAACTAATAAGAGAGGTTCTCGCATGCTGGTCTTGCTCTTAAACCATCTCTTGGGATGAACTCTGACTGTGTTTGTGCCAGAGTTATGGTATTCCAAGTAACTCTTGTTTGAATCATGCTAGAAATGGATGGGGTGCATTTCTTGGGACCAGGGAGGCAGAATGGGAAGGAATGAATTCAATTCAGCATATCAGTTCCTGACAACAGTCTGCCTACTTCCAAGGCTTTTCCTCATGTGTCCAGATGGCAGTGGCATAAGCAGGCTATCTCCTTACAAACCTATACTCAGGGTTCACCTGCTGTTCCCTCAGCCAGAGACATTTGGCTTCCAAAGATGGTTATTCAAAGTTTCAGGCTACATGAAAATTACTCATATCAGATCTTATCCTCCGATTCCTTTCCTCTGATCATTCATAAAACACCATCAGCAGAACAAATGCAGGGCAATGACTTCCTGTTTCATTTGCTCAGTATGGTTCCACCTACAATTCTCTAGCAAAACAGTTGAGTGGGCTGGCAAGATGGTTCGGCAGGTAAAGAAATTCTGCTGCCAAGCCTCATGAGCTGAGTTTGATCTATGCAAGACCCACATGATAGGAGGAGAAAACTGACTCCATTGAGTTGTCCTCAGACCTCAACATACATGCTGCGGTGTGTGTGTGTGTGTGTATGTGTGATGTGTGTGTACATACATACACACATGGGCACAGGTCCACATGTATGGACACATAAATAACTCTGGTTAGTATTTTTGTCAAATTGACACAAGCTAGGGTAATCATGAAAAAGGAACTTCAGTTGAAACAGCTCCATTAGACTGGCCTGTGGGCAACCCTGTGGGACGATTTTCCTATGAAAACCACTGTGGGTGGTGTTGACCCTGGGCAGGTGATTCTGGGTTGTATAAGCAAAAAGTCTGAGCAAGCCACTGGGGGACAGAGTCAGTAAATAGCATTCCTTTATGGCCTCTGCTTCAGTTCCTGCCTCTAGACTCCTGCCTGCTTGAGTTCCTGCCTTGCCTTCCCTTCATGTTGGTCCATGCGCTGTAAGGTGAAAGAAATCTTTTTCCTTCCAAGTTGCTTTTGGTCATGTTGTTTATTACAGAATAAAAAAGTAAATTAGGACACATACAACAAATAAATAAATGAATAAGTGCATAGATAAATAAATGTCAACTCTTTTTTTATTGAAGATAGTTTTTTTTAAATCATACAATGTATTCTGATTATGGTTTCCCTTTCCCCAGCTTTTCCCAGATCCCTTTCTTTCTCTCTCTCATTAGAACACACGCAGGTATTCAAAAAATTTAATAATAAAAGAAAAGAAAATTAGTTTGATTCTAATAATAAAATCAAATCAAAGAAAAGAAAAGAAAATTAGTTGATTCTGTTGCTAGATATACTGATTCACAAATGAATGCAGACTTCTTGAGACCTCTTCCACATGCTTTGCTTTGGGGTGAATTGGCCATGGCCATCTTGGGCAGCTGGACCTCTCCTATTTTGAACAACCTCAGAAGAAGTAGTCCTATAGCAGCCAGCATGTTGAAGCAAGTCCATCTCCCGATAGCCTCATACTCCCTGGAAGAATTGGGCCTGTAGGAGTTAATCCGTCACTGAGAATTGATCTCTGACTGGTTTTAAGTGTTTCTTCTTGTTCTGTCCTTCAGTGTCACAGCGGGAAGTTGTCCACCACGTGCTAATCGACAGTTCTTCCTGTGTGGTATGGGAGAGGCACATGAGAAAGTACAGAGCTAATGCGAGAGTCACATTCCAATTTATCACCCAGAGACTTCAGGGTTCTGTTTCTGCATTCCTCCCCAACGCCAACATCAGCTGAGCATAACAAAGTCAGTTCAGATTGGGCTTCAAGCCCACATTCACTTGCTTTGGGATCCGTCACTGAGGCTCCTATATTAAATTCACCTTGGGGTCTATGGGAAATTTTATGAAATGTTCCTTTCCTCTTTACAGCTAGCATAAACATTTATTATACATCCTGTAATATATGTTTCCAGGAAGTAAGGAAATGCTGTTGTGGAAAGATATGATTCCCAACTGATTTGAAATATAGATGAATAGCGTGCTTTAGAAAGGGGCCAGGCCTTTCATGGAAAAAAACACAGTTATCAGGGTTTGTTTTTTTTTTTTTGTCTTTCTCTTCTTTCTCTTCTGGCACCAGTTAAATGAACATTTCTCATCCCTTCTCCCCATGCACACAAAAGTTGATACCTGATATGAAATGCTGTCAAATCTTGCTTCATTAAATCCCACAAAAGCTAATCCACATTGCCCCTCACACTGCCCTAAAATGGGAACAAAGAAGTAGAATAATGTCAAAATAGAGCACAAAGTGAAAGAGTTTGTCCTCTGGGCTTGGGAGATGAAAGTTATCTGGAGTGATTTTAGAATGTTGGGCTGGGCCGGTACTTCTAGGGCTTGTTTCTGAGATGATGGGGGATTGCCAGACTGGGCTGCTCATGTGCGCACACACACCATGAATACGATGAAGTGCCTTCTTCAAGGGCCCAAGCCATGCTACTGTCACCCATGCAATCTGAGGCAGCAGGAAGGACCGCCTGAGCAGGAAAGTGCAGATTCCTCATTCCCTGACAGTGTAATAGAGAAGTCCTTGAAGAGAAAAGTGGTCTGAGAACATAGTTTGGTTGAGAGAGCCTGATTAGCAGATCCAAGGGAAGACGTTACTGAAGTGTGCTGCGTTCTCGAAGGGAGAGAGCTATAAGGAAAAGCAAGCCATGGCAAAATCCACTCTATTCCTGGTAGCACAAACAACCACAACAGACAAGCCACCTGGCTTTGTGGATTACAAAGAGGACTCCTTAAATCATAGATAAAACATGTTCTTCACTAGGTCGCAGTATAGCCTCCAGAAGGGTCATAGAGCAAATTGTGAGGAACAACTTAGTCACCAGCACTGGGAAGTGGCAGTACTGAGAATGAAAAGCTAGCATTGAGGGGTGAGCTAGTATGTTTCTCTCGCTCTGGACCACAATGCCTGGTCACTTAGACTCCTGGTCTCCTTTTCATTCCCTATTTACTGAAAACCACATTAAACCCAAATGCTGGGTGCTATCTCTGGACACCAGGTGGGAAAAACCAAAACAACAATGGTTGAGAGATGGGTGAGATCATATCCTCTTCTGTTGGCAAATTAGCTTGTGTCTTAATTGGATAACTCCAAAGAAGAGCTCAATCAAATATTTGACAACATGTGTCTTGTTCAGGGGCTAGTGGATTCAAGTAGGAAGACTAAGGGAAAGGGATGGGGAGAAAGTCAGTGAATAATAGGGCTGGTTGGGCCAGAACCTCCTAATAAGTATGGCAAATAGTGCCCACTTTCACCAGAAACTGGAAGCTAAACAAAAAAATTTCTCAGGGTGGAGTAATATGCTGCTAATACCTTAATTTCGAACTTTTGGCCTCTAGAAATTCAATAGAATACATTTATTATTGCTTTAAGACATTCAATTTAAGAAAACGTGCTATCACATGTCTATAATCCCAGCATTTGGGAAGCTGAGGCAAGAGGACTGTAAGCTCATGGTGAGCCTAGGCTATATAGTGAGTTCCAAGACAACCTGGATTGTCCAGGGGGACTTGTCTAAACAATAGACACCTCATATGTGATGATTTGTTATGTAACTTTAGGGAACTTGAATTAGATATCTACTAATGTTTTACATTTGAGTTAGGGAGGCTTATTGCTCTAAAGGTAGTGGAAAAAGATGTTATTAAAATAAAAATTATTATGCATTCGCTTTAATGAAATTGAGTAAAAAATTGATATGGAAATAAAGAAGGACTCATATGTAGAAATGCAGACCCATGTAATGATGAAGAGAACTATCTGACTTCAAATCCTAGCACACTACTTTTCTGTCATAACAGATGCACCCTTTTGGTAAATTGCTTACGCTCCGAGTCTCATTTTCTCAGCCTGTAATGCAAGGATGGTAACAATAATTCTATCTTTATAAAAGGTTTTATAAAAAGACATTCATGAAGTGATGTATGTTAAGTATCTAGAATAAAACTTAGGAGGAAGGTCCCTATCATGAGGTACTCTATTTTAGAGTGTCCCCACCAGTGTGATACAAATGGATTCTGATTAGGTCTAGCTAGAGACCTGAAAAGGGGAAGTCACGGGGAATTGAGATGTTGGAGTTAATCTTAAGTTTATGAAAAAGAATCATGAAGTTATTATGAGTTGCTGGGATCATCCCAGATGTGTGCATGCATAGATACAATCCTAAATTGCATAGCAAAGACTTTGCAAAGAAACGATTTAAGAAACAGACCAATGTCCAAGTCCAACACCAGCCCCTGGAGTGTATGCATGTGTGAAAGAGCTAAACTCTACGGCAGAAACTCGGAAACTGCATTGAGACTGCAATGCACAGAGGATTTGTAGACTAAAAAGGACCAGGGAGATTGCCTATGAACACAGATAAAATATAAACATCCTTTGTAGTACATAAATAAGGCCCTAAGTTTAATAACATTAGATTCAAAACACCTAGGATACAATAAAAACTACTAAACATCCAGATAACCAAGATAAAATACTGAGATGACATAGATGCTAGAATTATTAGCCTAAACTTTTGAAACAGCTATTCCTAAAATACCCTAGGAACTTAAGGTGATGTTATGGTTTGAATCTGAACTGCCCCCATAAGCTTCTGGCTTGAGTGTCTGGTCCCCAGCTTATAGTGCTACTTTTAAAGGCTATGAAGCCCAGCTAATAAAATTAGGTCAGGCCAGCAAGATGGCTCAGCTAGCGGAGGTGTTTGCCTGCAGGGACAATGACCTGAGTTTGAGCCTGACATTCCACAAGGTGGCAGAAGAGAACCAACTCCCAAGAGTTGTCCCCTGACCTTCATATGAGTGCTATGGGCACCTGCACTCACACATACCATTGATTATTTAATTTAAGAAATGTTATTGTTTTTAATTATGTATATCATGCATGTGTCTGTTTGTGGGGATGTGCACACAAGTGCAAGTGCTTGCAAAAGCCTAAAGAGGGTGTCAGATTCCCTGCAACTGGAGTTTCAGGCAGTGGTGAGGCGTCCCTTATGAATGCTGGGAACTGAACCCAGGTCCTCTTCAAGAGCAGTACATACCCCGTACTGAGCTACCTCTCCAGCTCTCAATTAATTCCTTTGTTTTTTTTTAAAAAAATATTTATTTATTTATTATGTATACAATATTCTGTCTACATATATGCCTACAGGCCAGAAGAGGGCACCAGATCTCATTACAGATGGTTGTGAGCCACCATGTGGTTGCTGGGAATTGAACCCAGGACCCTTGGAAGAGCAGGCAATGCTCTTAACTGCTGAGCCATCTCTCCAGTTCCTTTTTTTTTTTTTTCTTTTAACAAGACAGAAAGTAAGTCACTAGGGCTTGGCCTTTGAATGTTACACCCACTTTCTGGTTTTGGCCAGAGTTCTGTATCCTTTCTACCCAGCATGCACACAAGCTAGCACCTCATGGTCCCACCATGACTATGAAGGACCAAGCTGTTCTTGTCACCATGACTTTCCTGGAATGACAGACGGAAATGTCTCTGCAGCTCGCTGCCTGAATAAACCATTTGTTCCTTGCCTAAGCTGTTTCCTTGCAGGTATTTTGATTACAAGAATACAAAAGTAACTAACACAGGCGACTACGTTAAATATAGATGCAAAGGTTGTGTCTCAACAACAGCAAACCGTACTGGATCAGTATCTCAATATAGATGCAGAAATGGTAGCGGATAGAACTAAGAGATACAACAGGGCTGGCTTAGTTTTTAGGTTTGCTCCTTGGCACTTTATAATACCAGATGTACTGGTGCATGCCTCTAATTCTAGCAGTCAGGAGGTAGAGGCAGGAAAAGCAGAAGTTCAAATACATCTTTAGCTACATAGCAAGTTTGAAGCCCACCAAGGCTATGTGAGACCTGATTGCAAAGAATTTTTTTCTAATTTAAGAAATACAATAGCAGAGATTAAAAAAAGAACAACAGAAACCCCTCAGTGGAGGTGCTCAATAACAGAATGCAGATAATGGAAAAAGGATCAATAGAAAACAGAGAGAAAAAAGGTTGAAAAAAATTAACTTTACCTCATGAGGCTAAAACATAATACTAAAACGTATAATAATCATACCTCAGAGTCCCAGAGGAAGATGAATTCTATGTTGAAAAATATTTGAGGTCTTTCTCTCAGCCATGCACATGGTACTCACCTTACCACTGAGTCTCTTCCAGGACAAAAAAGAAAGAAAATAAGAGAAAATTTATTTGAAAAAATATTGGCCAAAATTTCACATAGTTTGAAAAAAATGTTCAGTAGATTATATTATATTATTATAGATTCAAGAACATGAGTGAACTCCCAGTGAGATAAAACTAAATGGTATACATTAATCAAACTGAGAAGTAAAAACAAAGAGACTATCTTTAAAAACAGAAAAACAATGCACTATTTATAGCAGAACAATAATTTTAATGACGTGGATTTCCACTAAGAGATTGTGGAAACCTAAAGGAAATATTTTTAAGTGCTGAAGAGATGGCGAATTAATCCTTATATTCATTAACAGTATTAAAGATAGTCGCAGGTGAAGAAAACAATTGGTTGACAAATTTCTTTTCTTAAACAATTGCTAAAAGAATTTCCTAAAACAGAAGGATCTCCAAAAGGAAGAATAATGGAAATGATAAGCAGTACATATTTCCTATCATAGAAATCTGTGTTTTCTGAGCAATGCTAGCTATGGTGGTACATGGCTGCAATCCAAACTCTTCAGGGGGTTGATGCAGAAGGATTATATCAGCCCAGTAGTACAACTAGTCTCACAGCAACACAGCAGAACCCTTCAGACATAAAATAGAAATTATCCAGTAAACAAAATTGAGTATTTCTCATTTCCTGAAAAAAAATATGTTCAGTGGTCTAAAGAAATGTTATAATAACTTATAAGGGAATATTTATTGGACACAAATGGGAGAGGGTTAAGGTCCCTTTGTAATAATAAACTCCTAAATTCTATTGGAATTGGTCAAATATTTATTCTAAGTACATTGGGAAGGGTAAGTATGTATATTCTAATACCTAGACCACCCAACCAAAATTCTGCACAGACATAAGTCAACAGATTGTTTAATTAAAATGTAGTCAAACATTACCCAAACAGCCAAAAGAGGTCAGGCTTAAATAAATGGTGATGACAAATACAGCAAACACAAAATAATGAAATGTATAAATCAAAACATATTACTAATTGCATTAATAAAGTAATCTAAATATATCAATCAAAACATAGATTGTCAAGATGAAATTTATAGAATATTTAAAGTATATGATGTTTGAACAAAATTCTCCTCTTGTCATACAGTGACGTAGTTAGTTGGATGTACCTACTTTAAAAATAAAATAAGTCAGTTATGGTACTCACACCTGTAATATCAGAACTTAGGGGGCTGAGGCAGGAAGAGTTCC
The DNA here is from genome assembly GCA_028555095.1 of Dicrostonyx torquatus. Taxonomy (NCBI): domain Eukaryota; kingdom Metazoa; phylum Chordata; class Mammalia; order Rodentia; family Cricetidae; genus Dicrostonyx; species Dicrostonyx torquatus. The sequence continues at coordinate 3,732,912 of JAQHUG010000171.1, read as the reverse complement.
ACGAATTTGAAGACAGCCTGAGCTAAAGATTGAGCTACAGGTCATCATGGGCTATATGGTGAGTCCCTCTCTTAAGAAGAAAATGTACAATAATAATAATATAGAAAATATATGTACCAGTCAGAGGAAAGATGAAATAAAAATAGTAATATCAGATAGACATCAGAACCAAGAATGTCACTGGAGATCAAGGGAAAAACTATGCAGTGATGAAAGAATCAGTAGCTGAGAAAGCACAATATTAAAGGCATTTGTGCCTAAGAATAAATGACAGGAAGCAAAAGCTGCCTAACTCATGGGGCTGGAGAGATAGATCATCAGTTAAGAGCACTGGCTTTCTTCCAAGGATCCAGTTCAGTTCTTAGCACCCACATGGTAGTTCACAACTATCTGTAATTCCATTTCCAGGGAATCTGATAACCTTCTCTAGTCTTAAAGTGCACAAGACGTAAAAGTGAACATGTAACAAAACACCCACATACACACGTAAACAAAACACCCACATACACAAAATATTTTTAAATAAAAAAGTCTAATCTAAAAGATTTGGAATTCTACAGAGTATGTTCTATAACTCAGCAACACAAAGATAAAAACAAAATATCAAAGCACATGAATGTTAAAAACATAGTCAAAATTAAGTCAGGAAAGAAACCATAGGAAAACTATAAAAACTTACAAACTAAATGTAGATTTAAAAAGCATTCAAAATCTATGGAATATAAATAAAGGACGATCCAAGAAAATTTCAGTATTAAAAGTTTGTATTAAACAGGAAGGAAAGTCAAAATTAATAATCCAAGATCACACATTAAGAGTTTAGAAAAAAGATAAACTCAAGTCAGTCTAGTGGGAAACAAGAAAATACTCAAGACAAAGTCACCAAGATAGAAAAAGCAACAGAAAAAAATCCAATCTGTCCCTGATTTCTAAAATATATAAACCTCTAGGAATATTGACAAAGAAGTTAAACATGTGATTCACATTTCTATATGAAATCAATATTACTACACATCAATGGTATGAAGATGATAATAATAGAAGGCTGTGGATAACTGCCCACATAGATTTGGAGACATAGATGACAGGGATCAAACCCTGCAAACCGAAAGTGGCCCAAGCTTACTAAGGTGAAACAGATCAGTTGATTCCTTAAACTTACAGTAAAAACCTTTTCAGAATGGAAATCCCAGGTCCAGATGAAGTCTCCGCAAGAAATAACACCAATTTTATACAGTCTCTTCTGGAATATGGAAGAATATTGAACACTTCTGAATTGATTCTGCACAGCCAATACTACTCTTATACAAACCCAGAAAAAGAAAGCATAAGAATAGAAAACTACCTTGATGGCTTAGCTATGCTTTATCCCTCAAATGATCATGTGCTTGGAGTTAAATCCCTAATGGATTGGCGTTCTGAGATGATGGAAACTTAAGAGCTGGTGTTTAGTGGGAAGTAATTAGATTATGGACACACACAGTGGGAATGCATTAATGACTGTTTCACAGGACTGGGTTAGGCCTTATGATAAGTCCCTGTAATGTATGGTTTTATGTTAACTTGACACAAGCTAGGGTCACTTGGGAAGAGGGACTCTTAATTGTGAAAATACCTCCATAAGATTTGCCTGTAGGCAAGTATGTAATGCAGTTTCTTGATTATTGATAGGTGTGGATGGGACCTAATCACTAGGGGTGGTAACACTTCTGGGCAGGTATTCCTAGATGGTATAAGAAAGCAACTGAGCAAGCCAAAAGCAAACAAACCAGTCATCAGTGCTCTTCCCTGGCCTCTGCTTCAGCTCTTGCTTTCATGTTCCTGTTCTGACTTCCCTGGATGATGGACTAGAGGCTGGATGATTAAATAAACCTTTCTCCCTAAGTTGCTTTGGTCATGATGTTTTATCGTAGCAATATAAACCCTAAGAAAGGCAGTTACTTTGAGAGAAAGCTGTTTTAAAACTGCATGTATATATGCTTTCTCACATGTCTCTTATATTCTCATAATGACCCTACAATGTAATACTAACATTTACTGTGTGATGTAATTTAAGTGCCCCCCACTGCATATGGACAGCTGAGCTTAGATTTTTCTGACTTCAAAATAAACTTCTTTTCTTGATAAATTTCTTAACTACAGATATTTTATTATAGCTGCAGAATCTACATTTAGACAACTGTAAAACAGTAGCTTTTATTTTAAAAATGGCCTACAAATCCTCAACAACTTATTTGACAATTCAACCCAGTAATATTAAAATGAAGAGTACACTACAACCCAAAGAGGTTTGCTATGGGTATGCTATGAATATGTTTTACTACCATTGGTTAATAAAGAAGCTGCTTCAGCCAATGACTTAGCAGTAAAGCCAGCTGGGAAATCTCAGCAGAAATATATAGAGAAAGTAGGTGGAGTCAAGGAGATGCCATGTAGCTGCCCAAGAAGCAAGAGGTAATAAACCACTAACCTCGTGGTGAAATATAAAATAATAAAAATGGGTTAATTTAAGATGTAAGAGCTAACTAGAAATACACCTGAGTCATTGGCCAAGCAGTGTTGTAATTAACATAGATTCTTATGACTATTTGGGTCTGGGTGGCCGGGAAATGAA
>JAQHUG010000171.1:3712279-3728618 GCA_028555095.1 Dicrostonyx torquatus | reverse complement strand
ATATATATATGTGTGTGTGTGTGTGTGTGTGTGTGTGTGTGTGTGTGTGTGTGTGATATATGTTTTTCTTTGGGTTCACCATGCTATTTGGTTTCTCTAGGCTTGTGAGCTATTCAAATATCTCTGAAGGAAATGAAGTACTTGGAGGTGTAAACCATAAAATAAACTACATACTGGTGTTTGAATCATCTGTACACTGCAATCATCAACAACTGAAAACAATACACATGTCCTTCAAAAAGAAAAGGTAAATAAATAAACTATGGTATATCCATATAGGGGAATCTTTTCTCAGTGATATAAAGAAATTGAATATAGATAAATAAATCAGCTCCAAAATACCAAGTAGAAGAATCCAGCCTCAAAAGACAACACAGGACATGGTTGTACTTTATATGTATGTCCTCAGATAGACAAAACTATAATGACAGAGAACAGATCAATTGTTGCCGGGAGATAAAGGTAAGAGCAAGTAACTGGCACCTACAGGAGAAACTCATGAAGATTTTTATTGTAGTGAAAATGTTCCTATCTAGGTGCTTTTGATGCCTGCATAGACGAGGACATATACTAAAAATTCATAGAAATTCATGTTTAGCCCACAAAATAAATTGTACTATTCACTAACCTAAAAATTAAAGACTTAAAATGGAGCAATAAGAAATGCAGCTGGGTGTGGTGGTGCACACCTGTAACCACGACACTTGGGAAGATGAAAATGAAGATGGGAATTAAAGTGTCACTTCCAGCCATTGCTCCATAATGAGACCCCCCCAAAAACTGAGTCAAAGGATTGTAGGAAGATGAGGAGAGAAAATAGGAAACATCAGGGATCTGTCTCTAGACAACAAATCTGTTGGTAAAATCTTTTGGATGTTATGTATTTGGAAATTTACTAAGGGCATACAACATCCAGAAAAAGCTCTGAATACTAAACTGTGCTCAAGTAAACTCTCAGGAGAGTAGAAGTTACCCATTCAGCATTCCTGGCTCTGTAGCAGGCAGCTGCGTGTTGCTGATCTTCCTTGGAATAACCTGCAGACAGCTTGCCGAGTTCAGGATGGACAAGGAAAATTCTTTTCTCTGAATAGTGGGAATCTGATTCCCGGAACACTCATTTTAGCTTCAGGTGAAAGAAATGCAGCCATTGTACCTCACTGCATCATTGCAAGGCCGTCTCCATCAGGCAGAAGTGTTTCCAGGAGACATAAAGCAGTTTGCCCACCCCTTTAAATATCTATTAATTTTTTTCTTCTCTCGAATATTAAATCCTGACCACAGTATCCTCCCATGCCCCCATCCACTCGTCCTCCATGTCTCTTCAGAAAAGAGAAGGCTTAGCATGGATATCAACCAAATATGCACATGAAGTTGCAGTAAGATTAGTCACTACCTTGCCTTTTTTTTTCTTTTTATCTTCATTTTGAGAGCCAAACACTAAACACTGTAGGTAAAAAAACAACATTTGCAGAGCAGATTTTAAAAGTGACTATGCATGCCAGAAAAAGTGCAGGCTTCAGAAGGAAGTAGGATCTTGAGTTGATACCACAACACAGCATAAAATAATCTGGCAATCACAATAAAAAATAAAATAATAATTAAAAACAGTGGTCACTGGGAAAAGAAGATAATCTTAGTTTTAGAATTTCCACATAATTAGTTACACCCATGTATTTTCACCTGAAGAACCACGAGGTATATAATGAAGTAGAGAAGTATGAACATTCAAAGAAACCAGTTGACAAATACTTTCACTGAAAAACAGCAAATGGAAAACTATTAGATTTTTTAAATAACAATCTTTTTAAAAAATTGTTTTCATTGAGCTATATATTTTTCTCCACTGCCCTCCCTTCCTCTCTCCTCCCCTTCAGTCCTCTCCCATGATTCCCATGCTCCCCATTTACTCAGGAGATTTTGTCTTTTTCTACTTCCCATGTAGATTAGATCCATGAATGTCTCTCTTAGGGTCCCTTTTGCTGTCTAGGTTCTCTGGGATTGTGAGCTGTGGACTGATTTTTCTTTGCTTTGTATCTAAAAGCCACCTATGAGTGAGTACATGTGATATTTGTCTTTCTGGGTCTGGGTTACCTCACTCAATCTGATGTTTTCTAGATCCATCCATTTCCCTGCAAATTTCAAGATGTTATTATTTTTTTCTGCTGTGTAGTACTCCATCGTGTAAATGTACCACATTTTCCTTATCCATACTTCAGTAGAGGGACATTCAGATTGTTTCCAGGTTCTGTCTATGACAAACAATGCTGATATGAACATAGTTGAGCACATTTCCTCGTGTCACGATTGAGCATCCTTTGGATATATACTCAAAAGTGGTAATACTGGTCTTGAAGAAGGTTGTTTCCTAATTTTCTAAGAAATCTCCACACTGACATCCAAAGGGGTTGTACCAGCTTGCATTCCCACCAGCAATGCAGAAGTGTTCCCTTTTCCCCACACCCTCTCCAGCATAAGTTGTCATCAGTGTTTTTGATCTTGGCCATTCTTACAGGTGTAAGATGGAATCTCAGAGTTGTTTTGATTTGCATTTCTCTGATGACTAAGGATGTTGAACATTTCCTTAAGTGTCTTTCAGCCATTTTAGATTCCTTTGTTGAGAGTTCTCTGTTTAGGTCTGTACTCCATTTTTTATTGGATTAGGTGATCTTTTGGTGTCCAATTTCTTGAGTTCTTTGTATGTTTTGGATATCAGACCTCTGTCTGATGTGGGGTTAGTGAAGATCTTTTCCCATTCTGTAGGCTGTCATTTTGTCTTGTTGACCGTGTCCTTTGCTTTACAGAAGCTTTTCAGTTTCAGGAGGTCCCATTTATTAATTATTTCTCTCAGTGTCTGTGCTACTGGGGTTATATTTAGGAAGTGGTCTTCTATGTCAATGCATTCAAGTGTATTTCCCACTTTCTTTTCTATGAGGTTCAGTGTGGTTGGTTTTTATGTTAGGGCCTTTGATCCATTTAGACTTGATTAACATAGCAATCTTAAAAGTGGTAAATTATTAAAGAAACAGATGACAAAACTCAAGAAAATAATGTATAACCAATGTGGAAAGATATAAACAAAACATCTAACATTAATAGACTCCAATAATGCAAACTCAGACACATAAAAATACATTATAAACACTGTTAAGAAACAAAGAGTTATCAAAGTTACTGCATAGAGATCATCATTAAGATGATGAACAGATTACCTATCAGAAATTGTGAAATCTGATAGAGTCAAAGAGGAACAAACGACCTTGTCAGCTAGTAATCCTAAGTTCAGAAATATTGCCTGTAAAAGTTAAAGTGACATTAGTACAGTCCAAAATAAGCAAACATTGAAGGAGTTTAACAGACTTGCCCTTAAAGAGATACTCCAGACTTCTGGAGTGGAAACTGAAAAGACACTAACTAGAATCTAGTGTCTAGACAGTAATTTAATACTCTATGGATAAATATCAATCACAATAAAAGTCAATACATGGGCAAGTATAAAACTAGAATTATTTTAATAGTAGTTTGTAACTTTCTTTTTTGTTTTCCTTGTGATTTAAGGGATTAATAACTTTAAAAATTATTAGTCTCAAACTAATATCATTCTAGCAGAGTTATAAGTCTGCATGTTGTTTCCTGCATGGTTTAAGAGACTACTGCATTTAACAGAATTATTTGTTCATGTTTTGGGACACAAACTTCATAAAGATGTAACTTTGTGACATCAAACAACCAAAAGAAACTAGTAATAGGGCAGAGCTGTTACAAGAATATTACATGTTCCTAAACATAAGCTGGTATAAATTCAAGTTAGAGTATTACACAAGTGTAAGATGTGAAATTTTTATCCCCATGATTACAACAAAGAAGATAGCTATAGAATACATGCAAAATGAATGCAAACCCTTCACTCCAAAAAATAATGAATGCACAAAACAGCAACACAGGAGAAAAAGAACAAAGAGCCCTATAAGGTATACAGAAAGCAAAAAAGCAAAATAACAGAAATAATTCTCTATTTTATTGATAACTACTTTAAATGTAAATAGATTAAACTGTAATCAAAAGACAGAGAACAGAAAAGTGAAGTGTTTATATATATATATATATATATATATAACATATATAATATGGAGACCCAGCAAGAGAAGCATCTTGAAATATATATATATATATATATATATATATTTGCTTATTTTGGTTTTGTGAGACACTATAGCCCAGGGTGGCCTGAAACTATGAAACTTACTATGTAACTCAGACTAACTTTGAACTGACAGCAGTCCTCCTGCTTTAGTCTTCTGGATGCTGTGGTTATAGACATGAGCTACCATGTCCAGCTGAGAATGAGTTTTTAAATTATGCAATTATATACCTGCCATATCAGATTTGCTTTAAATCCAAAAACACAAATAATTTAAAGTGGGATAATAGGAAAAATATTCAGATTAAATAATTATAAAACTAGAAAATGGTAGCTATACTAAATGAGTTTAAATCAAAATAACTTACAAGAGACAAATAAGGTTAGTGCATTAATAAAATAGCCAAGACAGCAAGAATAAGTAACATTCATAAACATTTATGCCCTGATAAAAGACCATGAAAATAAATGAAGCAAAAACCAATAGAACTGAAAAAAGAAAGAGATAGTACTACAATAATAGATTTGATACTTCAATGCCCCACATTCAATAATTGATAGAACCACACAGAATATGGGGAATGAAAGAACAAATTTAAAACCATAATAAATCAAGCAGATCTGCAGACATGTACAGAACACTCACCTCAACAACAAATACATTTTCCTCAAGTGTACATGGGATGTTGACTGGGTTTTGTTTTTTTTTTTTTGGTTTTTTTTGTTGTTGTTGTTTTGGTTTTTTTATTTTCTTTGCCAACTTGACACCTCCAGGGCTATTTGTGAAGAGCTAATTTTAATTAAGAAAATGCATCCATCAGATTGGCTTGTAGGCAAGTCTTGATTAATGATTGATGTGAGAAAGCCTATACCACTGTGGGCAGTGCCATCCCTGGGCATGTGGTCCTGGGCTTTATAAGAAAGCAAGCTGAGCCGGGCGGTGGTGGTGCACGCCTTTAATCCCAGCACTCGGGAGGCAGAGGCAGGCAGAATCCCAGCACTCAGGAGGCAGAGGCAGGCAGATCTTTGTGAGTTTGAGACTAGCCTTGTCTATAAGAGCTAGTTCCAGGACAGGCTCCAAAGCTACAGAGAAACCCTGTCTCGAAAAACAAAACAAAAAAAAAAAGAAGAAAGAAAGAAAGAAAGAAAGAAAGAAAGAAAGAAAGAAAGAAAGAAAGAAAGCTGAGCAAATCATGATGAGCAAGCTTGCAGGCCGCACTCTTCAATGGTTCTGTTTCAAGTTCCCTGCACCAGCTTTCAGCCTTGACTTCCCTCAATGATAGGCTGTGATCTGGAACACAAGAGTCAAATAAACTCTTTCCTCACCAAGTTGTTTTTGTTGATGGTGTGTATTACAGCAATAAAGGACAAACTAGGAAAGGTATTGTCTAGAGTAGACCATATATTAGGCAACAAATTAAGTCTGAATTTAAAAAGGCACACGACACAAGGTAGATTCTCTAACTACAATGGGGTGAATTTAAGAAGTATGAGTGAGATAGTCACAAATTTATGGGAATTAAATAATGGTCTTGAACAACCAATGCATCAAGAAAGAAATCATAAAGAAAACTAAAAAATATAGGGAGGTATAAAATGAAAGCATATTATATCAAAACGTCTAGGACTCAGCAAAAATAACTGTAAACAGTGAAAGTTCATAACATCGCTTGTATTAAACAAATAGAAGAGATCTGGGCATGGGGGCATGCACCTGTGGTCACAGAACTTGGGAAGAGAAGAGAAAAATTTTCTGTTTTCAAATATTATAATCTTCTCTGTATAAACATTAAAAATTCTAACATAAATTCCCTTTTTAGGACCACTATATGTATGCAGCAAAGTACCAGGAAACATTAAATGTGCAAAGCTAAGCTGCATGTTCCGTAACACAAATAATGAGTAATATGAGAGGGGAATTATAAAAATAACCTCATTTGCAATACCACCAAAATAATATATTTAAGAATTAATTAGAGCAGTGAAAAATTATACAAGAACTAAAAACAATGCTGAAACAAAAAAGGAAGTAGATCTCATATTTATGAATTGAAAAACAATCTTATTAATAAGTTCATACTACTCAAAGTGAATTGTAGATTCAATGTAATTCTTGTGAAATCTCAATGACATTTTTTACAGAAATAGAAAAATATCTCAAAATTCATTTTGAATCTTCAAAGACCTCACATATCCAAAGTTATGCTTACAAAGAAAAAACAAAACTAGAGGACCCACAATTCCCTGACTTCAAAACTTACTAGAAAGCTATAGCAATCAAAAGTGTGATGCCGGCATAATACATACGTCAGACATATAGACAGGATACAATAAAGATCTTATAATAAATATTCACACGATATGGTCAAATGAGTTTTGATAGGGTGTTTAAGCCATTCAGCAAGAATGATCTTCTTAACAGAATGTATTAGGAAATTAATATGCATATTTTTAAAACTATGATCCTTTGCCTAACATCATGTTAAAAAACAAACTCAAAATGGATGAAAGACCTAAATGTGTAAGACCTAAAACTATAATTACTTGGCAAACCACACAAGTACTGGATTTAATGAGAATTTAAAATTGTTTTCCATATCAAAAAATACTGAGACTCAAAGGCAACCTAAATAATTGGAATAAAATGTTTTCAATTCACAGGTGTTAGATTGACATTTCTCCAAGCAGACATACAAATGGCCAATAAGCACATGCAAAGATGTTGGACATCACAAATTATTAAGAAGTGTAAATGAAACTACACTGAGATGCCAAACCCATTAGCATGTCTACCATTACACACAGAAAAACAGGAAATAAGTTTTGTGGATGATGTACAGATAATGGAACTCTAGTGCATGACTGGTAAAAGTGTAACATGGTGGAGCATCTGGGGGAAAGAGTAGTGCAATTAATTCCCCCAGGGAATGAAAAAGACAATCATCATACATTCTAGTTTCATTCTGTTGCTGTGATAAAATATTCTAATCAAAAGCAACATAGGGAGGAAAGGATTCATTTGGATTATACTTCCAGGTTACAGTCCAAGACTTCAGAAAGTCAGGGCAGGAAATCAAGGCAGGAGCCATGGAGGAACACTGCTTTCCGACTTGTTCTCTGGCTTGCCCAGGCTCATCTAGCTTCTTTATACAGTCCAAGAGCATTTCCTCAAGGCATGGTACTGCCCACAGTGATCTAGACCCGCCTACATGAACAAGTAAGGCAGTCTTTCACTAGAAGCCTGCAGAGCAACCTAAGGAAGGCCATTACTCAGTGGAGACTGTTTTGTCCCTGATGTGAGTCTAGGCTACGTCAAATTAACAGTTAATGCTAACTCAGACACCATATGATCCAGCAATTCTATTTCCAGGGGGACATTTGAAATAATTAAAACCAGAACCCTGAAGATGTATTTTTAATATCCATATTCACAGTAGCATCATTCAAAATAGCTAAAATATAGAAGTCATCCAGTATTTTCTGTCAAATGAGTAGGTGAAAAAATTGTGATCTATAGAGTAGACTTTCATTCAGTTTTCAAAAGGAAGGGACTGCTTCAGTATGTTGCAGCATGAGAAAACCTTCAGGACATTACATGAAGTGAAATAAGCTAGTCCGGCACAGAAAGACAAATATTGTATGGTTTTACTTGTGAATAGTTCAAGCAGGCACCATCATAGGGCCAGAACATAGAATGCTAGTCTTTAAGGACCAGATGACAAGAGCGATAGGGATGGATGTTGGGAATTGCTGCACAAAGGCATATACTTTCTAAAAACTCATGAACTCTACAATGAACTGTGTACTTTGAAATGGTTAGAATGGCAAATGCTGTGTGTAATTTTGTACAAAAAAAAGATGAATATGAAAAGAACACGCTAATCCTAATCGTGATGTGGGTAGCACTTACATAGCCTTGGTGTGTACTAGGCAGTGATCCAAGTTCTCTCTGTGCATTAACTAATATGTGGAAAGTAATATCCAGTAATTTTCCCAAGTCAGATTTTCTCATTCCTCACCTGGGGATCTTGTTAAAATGCACATTAAAATGCAGTGGGTATTGGCTGGGCCCTGGAATTCTCTGTGGGATGCTGCTGCTGCTGCTGGTCTGTGTACTATACTTTCAGGAACCAGGGCTTACTATTCCATGGTGAGTGCGTCAGGACCATAATCCACACTCTGATCATCAGAAATGAAGCCCAGTGTTCTTTCTATTGCACTACTGCTGTCTATGGAGCTGTTTTTCTCTTTCCTGCTGATGCTCTTGGTAGATGGTGACTCAGCCCATTTAATTACAGATTGCCAGTTTCAGAGAATACGGGTACTGTGCAGCAGGAAACAGAAAGTACCCCCTTTTCATGGTGACTTCTCCACTCCATGAGCAACACTGGCTACAAGTTGTTGTGTAGGCCCTGCAGATTTGATGCCATGATCCAGGACTAAACTGTCAAAAACTAATGTCTTTAGATGGATAAGGCAGCATCAGTGTGTCCCATCTGAGGAGACGTGAGAGGGAAAGGGATATGTGAGTAAACTTGTTTTTAAAAAAGTGAGTAGACACTAAAGGAGAATAAAAAGTAGAAAGAGAAAAGATCTGAGTTCTGTCTGTAGTGTGTTTAGGAATAATGGTTATCCATGATAAAGGACTCATCAGCATGCAATTAGTTCTCCCTGGCCGGAAGCACCAGAGCTGCTAAGAACTCCTGAGTCATGCATGCCTCTATGGGAAGAGCCTGCTCATTGTTCCTTTGCATCATGGGTTTGGCATTTTGCAGATGCACCTGTGTTAGCCTGAATGTTGACCGGTTGTCCCAATTTGGGGATAGGCTGCTCTGATGAGGATGGCTTTCTGAGTTAGCAGCCTTTTTTGTTGTTGTTGTTTTACGAATACTGTGCACTATTGAATCAAGACTGTGTGTGACCCTTTTCATTCTGCGATAGACAAAGCATCATGATTGGATCAAGGCAACGAAGCCTGGCACATGGAAAACACAAAGTCTTTTCATTTTTACTTGGTTTCAGTTTAAATTGATATACTGAGCTATCCAGGCATACATTTCTGTTCTTTTTAGTTTTATTTCTTTTTAAAACAAGGCATAACTTGTATGCATGCAATAACATATATTCGGTGTGTGGTTTCAATTCTTATACCTGTATGTATGTTTTATATATAGATTTGTGGGGGATGTTTGTGTGTTTGTGTGTGTGCGTGTGTGTGTGCATTCTATAGGCTTTCAAAACTATTCACCACTTCCTATAGATATATAATTCATATTAGATAAGAATGGAATTGATCATTAGGAAATTAATCAAATTGCACTACTTTTGCCTCATTACTGTCATTAGGGCACTTCTACAAGGACCCTCTCATGTGTTTTCCACGTGCCTATGAAAGAGTTTGTGTTAGTCCCTTTTCTATGACTATGATAAAATACCTGAAATAATCTACTTGCAATAGTGAAAGGTGATTTGAGCTCAGGGTTTTAGATCTTTCAGTCTATGTTTGGTTGGCCCCATTACTTTGGAGTCTGTATTGAGGCAGCTTATCATGGCATGGAGTGTATGTATCACAAAGAAAACAACTATTCATCTCATGGCAGGGGTATGAGAGCGAAGGAACCAGGGATCCACAAACTCTGTCGAGGATGTGACCTAATACCTAAAACTTCTCACCAAACCTTACTCCACAAACACTCTATTCCCTCTCTGTAAACGCAACCCTAAAGAACCAAGCCTTTAACCATGAACTTTGGTAGAGGTCTCAGACCCAAGCTGTAACATTCTCACTGCCTCACCCTGTCATGATTTCACCTAAGCAATCAACTCAAACGCCTTTAGGTTTACAACTGCAATATTTATTTGTCATGCAACCGAAGAATCATAGAAACACTGGCTGATCTAAACTGGGCTCAAAAGGACAACTCTGCTAGACTTGACTGGATTTTGTGTACATTTTATCTAGAGTTTCTAAAACTCTAAACTGAGCTTAACTCCAGGTTATTCAGCTCTGCTGCACATATGTCTCATTTTTCTGAGATGAGACCAAAGTTGTTCTTTCTTGTCTTTCAGTACTGGCAAAGGATTAAAAAATAAATATGATTTGTTGTCATATTTATCTCATTCTTTTGTGAAAGCGATTACTTGGATGAACCCACAACTGAGGAGAAGTAAACTCTTCCTCATGATGGAAAAAGGTGTGGATGCAGGGAAGGAATATTGTAGCTGTTAATGCCCTGGAACAACCTTGCTAAGAGGTGATGGTGCGACCTCTCACAGAGCACCATATCTAGGTCCTTTGTGACAAGCAAAAAAAATGTCAAGGTCCAGGAGAAGGAGTGTTTACATACACTTAATTGCCCTGATAAAACAGTTATTGCTTATGGCTCCTTTTGTCCCATAAACCTTCAGAGCAAAGATGGAAATATACCGAAATGACACCTACCAGGTGTGCCTTAGGATCATAGCTATTTTGCATGAATGTGGTTGAAGAAAACAGCTTTTCTCTTTTCTTCCTGGGAAGATGCCAGGAAATCCGACTGAGGTTATACCACCTTCCCTTGTTCCATTCACAGATCTTGAGCATGAATTAGACCTAAATTATATATTTTCCTTTTCATAATTGCTATGTAGTAAATGCCCTTCAGAAAGATATCACATTTTGAACAACAGTTTCCTTAATTATCTTCCTATTTTATTTTATTTTAGTATAATAATTTTCTCACAAAAGACTCACTAAATAAATAAGCTGTAAGAATTGATACCTTGCCATTATAGTAATAGTTACAGGGAAACACACACCAAATGAACTGATGTGTTAGCGTTTGGTTGGAGTGCATTATATGCTACAAATCTATATTGAATACCATGTTTGGATAAACGTAAAATGTTTTGCCTTACATATACAGATTTAGACAAAATGAAGGGTCACACTTTTGAACTTTTCTGTGTTGTTAATTTTGCCTAGAGGCAAAAAAAGCCTAAAAGTTTTCTTCTGTTTTATTTAAATTTTTTCATTTTATATACCAACCCCACTTTCCCCTCCCTCCACTTTTCCCATCCCTACCTCTACCACCCACCCCTGCCCACTCCTCAGAGATGATAAGACCTCCCTTGAGGAGTCAACAAAGTCTGATATATCAAATTGAGGCAGGACCAAGTCCCTTCCACCTATATCAAAGCTGATCAAGGTATCCTGCCATAGGGAATGGGTTCCAAAAAGCCAGTTCATGCATGCAGAATAAGACCTGGTCCCACTGCCAACACACCCCTCCCCAACAGACCAAGCCACATGACTGTCACCCACATTTAGAGGCTCTCTTTTGGTCCATATAGAACCTACATACAATAACTGATGAAAGCATATGTAGTGACCCATAGCCAAGCACTGGGCTGAGCTCCTGGAGTTCAGCTGCAGAGAAGGAGGACAGATTATGCGAGCAACGGGGGTCAAGGTCATGGTGGGGAAAACCACAGAGACAGCTGATATGAGTTAGTAGGGGTTCATGGACTCTGGACTGACAACTGGGGAATCTGCATGGGACCAAACTAAAAGTTTGTTTTGAGGACTTTTGGATTCAGAATATCCCTGACCCTCGCCAGGTTGAAAATTTGATGAAAAAAATGATAGAAGAGAGTCAAGGAAGTAGAAAAGAGCCAGAAGATAGGATGAAGGGCTACAAATACCGTTCTCTAGATGCATATATATTTTACTGTCATCTTCACAGGCCCTAACCATGTCAGTCAAGGTAGCAGGAGAGGTTCATGGAGGCCTCCCTTTTACCTCTGAACTACTGAGCGGTGCGAGAGTCTGGGAGAGGCAGAATCATTGTCCTTCCATGTATACCCACTGCTGAGCCCACCAGACCCCAAGAGTCAGCTCAAAATCCATGGTCCCACAGTCACCTTTGACTCATCTCAATGAGTCACCAAACAAGATGGGAACAGACATACACATGAGAGAGAAATTTTTGGGAAGGGTGTGCATGGCATACATGTGTGAAGTTGTCTAAAGGCAAATTTAATAAAGATGCCTGTTTAAGCCCTTGAAAAAACAGTAAGAGAGAAAAGAAATGAATGAGTCCCCCAAAAAGTATCCTACCACAATCCCATTCATATCTTTTCTTTGTTCCTTAGCAAGAACACTAACTCTTAATGACATGATTCTTGGGGGACTCATTGCACACATTGCTTTGAAATAATCTATTTGTATGAAAATCTGTTATTGTATAATTAATATGTATTTTTATCTGTGGGTATCAATATCTTATTTTTTATTCATAATTATAAACTTAACTCTGCAATTCAGCTTGACTTGGGGGCAAAGAGGGAAAATATGGAACCCAAAGAATCTCAGTAAGAGCAGAGTTTATGGGATATTGCAATCAAATGGGATGGGTTTGCTCTCCTGGGCTACAGAAGAAGAGATCTGGTGAGTAAGATGCTCTCAAGTCAAAGGCATTAGAGTTATCCACAGTCAGCAATGATGATTTTCTTGCTGATGGATCTTGCCATTCCTGGGACCAAATGCTCCATGGTTTCCACATTTCTCATGCCTTCATTCACCACAGACCTCATCTTTGCAATCCAACTAATCAGTCTTGAAAGTGTAGATAAAAAACTGGGAACCATTAGAGTTCGAGTCCATGAAGAAGATGGCAGAACCTGTATGTGTCAGGGTGAGGTGAAATTCTCCTTACATTTCTCCATGTAAATTTACCTGCTGCGAGTGCCATTATAGCATGTGAAGTCACCATTCTGACACATAAATCCTGAAATAATTCTGTCAAAGGAGAAATCATTATATCCCTATCTTTTATCTCCAGTGCTCAGAGCACAGAAGTTTTCTGCTGTCTTTGGAAATTCATGTGCAACCAACTCATAAGAGATGTGACCAGCCGGGCGGTGGTGGCGCATGCCTTTAATCCCAGCACTCGGGAGGCAGAGGCAGGAGGATCTCTGTGAGTTCGAGTCCAGACTGTTCTACAAGAGCTAGTTCCAGGACAGGATCCAAAAGCCACAGAGAAACCCTGTCTCGAAAAACCAAAAAAAAAAAAAAAAAAAAAGAGATGTGACCCAAGGGCTTGCCATGGTCTGTGATGTCAAAGAACAGAGTGAGGTTGGCTGTGGCTGCCACATGTGGTGACAAGGGACAGCAACATCTGCAAAGATCCCTTCTATATCTTAAGATGAAATATGTCCCTCATTAAAGTAAATGGAACTTTTAATTTTAGATAAAACTGAGTAAGCACTTTTCACATTATGTTTAAAAACCCTGAAAGAATTAGTTGAGGCAATCATAAGACAATGAAAATAAGAAAGCAAGGGCTTGCCTGTAAGCCGTGAGAGTTGAAGTATGAACTGTTTGGTTCCTATATACCTTGATACAGGTGCCAGAGAGGCTCATGAACCAGAAACAACAAGCATATAGTAACCAAATAAAAACAAACACTAAGACAAGATAAGCCTTCTCTCTTTGCACAAATGATTGAGAAAATTGCCAAGCCCTTGCAGCAGCACAAGCCCTGCTCCATTTGAACACTACCCAGAACATCTGGATTCCCTGATCTGATTGTGTGTGGTAGTCAACAACAGGACCGGATGCCCCTGACTGCTGCTATCATTTTGAAACAACAGTAGCTGGCAGGTTGGTGGGCATCCACAGAGCCTGTGTATTAGTCAATTCCTGAATACCATTCCAGACAAACAACAATGATGTATATCTCTCTGTAAGCATCCTGCCCAAGCCATTATAAGGTAATTTCCTTCTCCTCCTGAGCAGTTGACAATTGCAGAGATTATGTATGCAAACAAAGATGTCTACAATCATGGAGTTAATGAATAGGAAGATGTAAAGAACGACCAGAGGTGAAATCTTCAAATTGTCCAAGAAAAATTAAAAATAATCCATAACATCAAGAACTATGAACATTTTGATTAGAAAGATAGACGATGAATAGATGCTAACACCAGAATGACAAGATGTCATAATCATTTGACAGCCATTATAACGCAACCATTGTAAAATGCTATTATGAATAATCACTATTTTGAAACAAAAAAATCTCAGTAAAGAAAAGGAAGACACAAAAGAAAACTTAATAGACATTCTTGAATTAAAAGAAAAAATTTAAAGTTTTTAAAGCTAACAATAGGAGGAAGGGGATTATAGAAAAAATAGCAAAGTTAAAGCTAAGCTAACAGAAATTTTTGTCTGAACAATAAAGAAAATACAGATATGTGGTACAATAAAAAATCTAAAATCAATATTATTAGATGTTCAGAAGGGAAGAAGAAAAAGTGTGAGCTTGGTGTAGGAGGGTCCTTTCTGTATTTGTGTTACTTTCATTGGTTAATAAAGAAAGCTGCCTGGGCCTTTTGATAGGGCAGGACTTAGATAGGCAGGGAAAAGAGAACAGAGGGCTGGGGAAGAAAGGAAGTGTGACAGACGCCATGATGCTCCGGTCGGAGATGGATGCAGGTTAGACTTTTCCGGTAACTCACCACCTTGTGGTGACACACAGATTATTAGGAATGGGTTAGTTTATGATGTGAGGGCTAGCCAAGAAGAGGCTAGTGATAATGGGCAAGGCAGTATTTAAATTAATATAATTGTCGTGTGGTTATTTCAGGCATAAGCTAGCTGGCAGCCTAGAGCAGGGCGGGAAAGAACAAAAGGCCTAGGAACAGCAGCCGTCCCCTCTTACAACAGTTTGGCTGCCCAACGTGGTTGGCTGACTCCATGTAAAACCTGAGGGGTCTTAAAAAGGAAATCTAGACACAAATACTAAGTTTAGCACAGTTGGCAGCATGCCATAGCTCCTTTAAGAGAGATTTCCTGACTCAGCAAAGCAACAGATAAAAAGCTGCTGTGGTTTTAAAACGGGGCTTCCTGGGCCGTGCTGCCAGCTCTAACTCCGGCTATAAAGTATTTCAATGGCTTTTGTGGGACTACATGCTTATGTGCCCACTGGGGGTCAGGAGTAAAGCAGCTGAGACCGTGACCATGGCTCACTCTTCCTGCCTGGATAGGCAACAGGATCAGATCAGCTAAAAACTGGCGGTTTTGAAATACCAGTTTACAGTCTGTGCCGCCAGCGTGACCTCTGGCTCTGGCAGGAGACAGAGCCTTTGAATAGGGTTTTCTGAGTAAAATGCAATGACTTGCTTGCTTGATGACAATGTGGGCTTGCTGTGTGCGCCGTGTGCCTGGATGGAACTGTTCTGCTCAGAGGCCCAACTGACTCCAAAGCAGAAGCGGCTCTGCCATGTTGAACCATGCTTGCTGCTAATCTCAGGCAGGACCTTAATTATCATGATAACAGCGCACTTAAGGTTTTGACTGGGCAGGAAACAGGCGGTACCTTAATTACCCCTACATGGTGCAAGCTAAAGTTTTTAAAAGCTGCTTAGTGTTTTAAAAACTGCTCCTGTACAGTGAAGAATTACAGATACATAATGCTACAGATTCAGACATAAAAGACCTCTGAATGGCTCACACTATTAAATAAATGTACGTAGGCTTGAGTGATAGAGAGAGTAATAAAATAAACAATGCCTTAAAAAAAGGTAAAATCTTTAAGAGACAGACTACAGATAGTTATTAAAAGAAATAAATAAATAAGCCACGTAAACATAGAAAATTCACAGAATGTCTGGATTATGTATTTTATTGTGTTTTCTTTAAATTTTTTGACTCTGAAGGATTTAAGTATAGAGAGACATCTCATTATATGGACTGCCAAGCTAAACCACCATGTATGTTTTGAAGGTATTATGACTTCCAAATATGGGTCTAAGGATATGATGCTTCGGAGAGGTTCTTTTGTTTTCACAGAAGATGAGAACTTGCCAGGCGGTGGTGGCGCACACCTTTAATCCCAGCAGTCGGGAGGCACAGGCAGGCAGATCTTTGTGAGTTTGAGACCAGCCTGGTCTACAAGAGCTAGTTCCAGTGCAGGCTCCAAAGCTACAGAGAAACCTTGTCTCGAAAAAAACCAAGAAAAAAAGATGAGAACCTGTGGACTTCTCCTATACCAATCTGGTATGATAGACCATGCCCTCCTGAAACGTTGCTGTGAACACCTTCAGAAAATTACTTCACTCAACTGCTGACTGAGATGTACCTGCCACACAGGTTATACCATGAAATACCTAATTAACAGCGCCCCAATACAGCAGGAAGCAGTTTGGTGAGAAATAACT
>JAQHUG010000171.1:3699812-3710461 GCA_028555095.1 Dicrostonyx torquatus | reverse complement strand
GCCATTGTAGAAGACACTGAGACCAAGGCCTTTTTATGGCTCTTGCCATGCTTCCTATCTGTAATTAGGTAAGCAACTATGCTGTGCCACACACGCCATGCCATCATGCTCTGCCCACCCCAGGCCATAAAGCACGGAGCCAGTTACCTATAGACTGAAACATTTGAAGCCATGATCAGAATAATCCTTTCTACTTCTTAGTTGATTTTTCTCAAGGGTTTGTGAACAGCTTAGAAATCTAACACAAGAAAAGGAAAAGAGAGAGAAGAAAGGAGGCCCCATGAATAAAGGTAAAACAAAGACATTTTGTGCTGTTTGTTTGTTTGTTTTTGTTCTTAGAAAACCAAGAAAATATATTTCCAATGTAACCACCTTAAAAGAAGAAAGTGTTTTAAACAGAAATAAGTTGTACTACGTTAGGAATAGAGACAGGACAACAGAATGGAGAAATGTGTGTGTACAAGTACTACAGTGCCTTTTAGATGCCCTGCTTATCTTATATTGCCTCCACCTATGGAAAAGAAATACTTAGGTACATCAAGTTACACCAGAGGCCTAAAGTAAAGGGGATAAAATGCATATGATGCTTACATTTAATTTGAAATGGTAAAATATTGGTACTGGTGAAACGATAATATCATCATCCACTGATGAAAACAGTTTGGAGATGGGCATGGTGGTACATGCCTGTAATCCCAACATTTGGGAGGAAGAGGCAGGAGGATTTTGATCTTTTTGCAGGTCTTCGCTACATAACAGGTTCAAAATTAGATTGGGTTATATAAGGAAGCTGTTTCAAAGAAAAATCCAACCAAGACACTTTGTAAATAAAAACTATGCTTAAGCCTTAGTGAAAAGACAAATACACTCCTCATCAAGTTCAAGTAATGAAGAAGGTATATAACAAGTGTGTGCTTAGCCTTGCCCCATGTCTTAGAGAACAAGCCTTCATCTTTTTATCACTGAGTATGACACTAGCTGCAGGTCTGTAATACATGCTTGATATCACACAAAGATATTGTGAGCTATCTGTACACTTTGTGAAGGTGTGTTGCTAAGATTGGTATAATAAAAAGCTAAATGGCCAATAACTAGGCAGAAGGTATAGGTGGGACTTCCAGAGAGAGGAAGTAGGAGGAGATAGTCAGGTGCAGAAGAAACTCCAACAAGACAGAGGGAGTCAGACATACAGAATGAATGAAAGGTAAAAAACTAATTGGTAGAAAGTAGATTAATAAAAACAGGTTAAATGAAGTTATGAGAGCTAGTGGAACAAGCCTAAGTTATAGGCTGAGTTTTCATAGTTAATACGAACTCTCCATGTCATTATTTGTGAGCTGGTGGCCCAAAGAAAACTCTGACTATTCCAAGGAACATTCTATCTTTATCTAATTTGTTTAATTTGGACAAATGGTGATTCTGTTTTGTATTATTGGAGTCCCAGAAGGGGTGAGGGAATCAATTAGTGGGTCAAGAACTTATTTGCAAAGAAAATACCCTTGTGTGGACAGGCAAATCCTACTTGGTCATTGTACATTGTTGCTTTCATATGTTTTAAAATTCAATTCATTAGTGTTGGGGAGATTTTTCCATCTGCATTCAATGAGAAACGTTAGACTGTAATGTTCTGTCTAGTACCTGTACCTAGCTTTGCTATTAGGCTATTGGTAAGCTCAAAAAGGCAGTTTACAAGTGTTGTCTTTCTGCTTTTTCAGTTTTCTCTCTTTTTCTTTCAGCCTAGCTAAGATTGGCAATTTTGTTGATACTTTCAAGAACAACTCAGCTTTGATTATTCTTTTCCGTTGATTTGTATTGATTTTCCAATTTATTTCTGTTCTAATATTTATTCTAAATGCTATAAGTACACTAAGTGTTCAATCCTTATGCTAACTTTGCATTTAATTTTAGTTCCTTTGAATGGGGCAGTAACTGTTGCTTTTGATATAAGCCATTACTTAAAAAATTTATTTAAAAATGTTTTCATAATTTCATCTTACTCCAATCAAAATGGCTGGGATCAATAAAACCAATGACAAGTCATATTTTGATGTGTTGTCTGTGTCTTCATTTGTCTCAGACACTTTCTAATTTATCTTGTGACTTCTTCAACCCATCTGTTTTTTAAGACTGTGCTATTTAATTTAGCATTTGTGGGTTTCCCACATTTCTTTTCTGCTATTGATTTCTAGTTTTATTTTACAGTAGTCAGATATGATGCTTGGCTGGATTTAGCTCTTCTTAACTTTCTTAAGTCTTGCTTTATGACCTGAGATTTCTGGACGATGCTCTACATGTACTAGAGAAGAATGTCTAGTCTGCTGTTTGGGGTCTTGAGTGCTCTGTGTATATCTATTTTGTCTAATTGGTCTGTAGCTGCTCAAGTGTCTACTGTCCTTACTGATTTCCTGTCTATTTATTCTATCCATTATAGAAAATGGGCTACTGAAATAGCCTACTATTATGATATTACTATCTATTTTCTCCTTCTGTCAACTGTTTATTTTATCCAATTGCAATTTTATTATCTCAGTTGAGATGAATTAATTGGTAGCAAGCTGACAAGTTGGTACAACTTTAAATCCTAGAAACTCTGAAAACACTGTTTTGTTATTTATCTTTTGTAATTGAAATTATCGATTTTAATTAATTTTTCATACATTTTATATTTTTATCTTATAAAGAATACATTTTTTCATAGTGTGTATTATGACTATGTTTTCCCCTCCCCAACCTCCAAATTCCTCCCCATCTTCCCAGGGCCTGGAGATGGTGTCATAATGCTGAGAGAAGTAGACACATGTGCCCATCTTGAACCGAGAAGCTATCTCCAATTAATAAGCATTTGCAAATGAAAAGTTAGTAATATCTAATGGAGTCTCACTAAGGACTCTTGAAAGGCAGGTCCCATGGCCAGCAGTAGAAGACTAACAGAAAACAACCTCAGTGACATCTTTGGAGGTTCTTTGCCTCATACAATTTGTTTTGATCATATTCTTTCCTCTCTCCCAACTCTTCCCAGGTCCTTCCTTACTAGCCACCCATCCAATTTCATGTTCTTTCTCTCTCTCGAAAAGAAAATCCCAAACTAAAGTGGCAAAAAGCATCACACACACACACACACACACACACACACACACACACACAAATGGAATCATTTTATGTTAGTCAACTACTCCTGAGCATGAGGTCTGCCCTAGAGTGTGATTGACATACCTAATATCACTTCATTGAAGAAAACTGATTTTCCCTCTTAGAAGCTATCAATTGTAAATAGTTTCATTTTCTTTTATTCTTCTCTCATACATCACATCCCTACTGCAGTTTTCTTTCCCTCTGCTTATTCTCCAAGTCACTCTCCACCCCCACCCCGCCCCAGAGCCACTCCTTCTCCATTTCCCTTAAAAAAAATGCCTCCCAAGGATATCCACTGAATGGGGCCTAACAAGTAAAACAAGACTAAGCAAAACCCTGGCATCAAGGCTGGACAAGGCAACCCAGTAGTAGGAAAAGGGTCCCAAGAGCAGACAAAAGAGTCAGAGACAGACCCTGCTCCCACTGTTGGGAGTCCCAAAAGAATGCCAAGCTATGGTTGCATTCTGGCAATGCCTAATGTTTTGCTTTGGGTCTCTGCATCTGCTCCCATCAGTTGCTAGATGACACCCTCTGATGACAATTGAATTAGGCACTGATTTATGAGTAGAGCAGAATATTAATGAGTAGAGCAGAATATTATTAGGAAACATTTGGTTGCCTTCATATTTTTATTTATTTTCCAAGTAATACCTGGTTTTGTCCTGGGTTGCTCAGCTGTCCTGCCTCTGGTTCCTGGCCAGTCATGTAGTGTTAGGCATGGGTTTCCTCTCGTGGTGTGGACCTCAAGTTGCGCCCAGTCATTGGCTGGCTACTCCTACAAGTACTGAATCACCATTACCCCAGCACAACTTGGTAGCAGAAAAGATTGCAGGCAGGTTTTGTGGTTGGCTTGATGTACCAGTCCAACTCCTAGGAGCCTTGTAGGGTTATAGAAGATGGCCAGTTCAGGCTCCATATCCCCCATAACTAGGAGACTGCACTAGGGTCACTCTAGCAGACTCTGGGGAATTTCCACTGTACTAGGTTTCTACATTGCTCCAAATGCCCCTCTAATTCCAGTCTCTCTTGGTACTCTCTCACTCTGTCTTCCTATCCCCAGCCTGATCCCTCCTGTTCCCATACCTGCCTGCCCCCGAGTCCACCCACAAAAAGCTATTCTGTTTCCATTTCCCAAGGAGATCCATGTCTCCCTACCCCATCTTGAGCCCTCCTTGTTACTTGACCTCTCTGGGTCTATGGATTGTAGCATGGTTATTCTTTACTTTACAGCTAATGTCCAAGTATTAGTGAGTGCACACCATGTTTTGCTTTCTGGACCTGGGTTACCTCACTCAGGATGATTTTTTTTCTAGTTCCATCCATTTGCCTGCAAGTTTCATGACTTTTTTTTTTAACAGCCGAGTAATACTCCATTCTGTAAATGTGCCACAGTTTTAAAATTCATTCTTCAGTTTAGGGATATGTAGGTTGTTTCCAGTTTCTGGCTATTATGAATAAAGCTGCAATGAAAATGGTTGAACAAATATTCTTGTGGTAGGATGGAGCATCCTTTGCAGATATGCCCAAGAGATATATAGCTGGTTCTTAAGGTAGATCAATTACCAGTTTTCTGAGGAACCACCATACGTATTTCCATAGTGACTGTTCATGTTTGCACTCCCACCAGCAATAGAGGAGTGTTCGTTTCCCTTGCGCCAAATCCTTGACAGCATGAGCTGTCAGTTGCGTTTTTCATCTTAGGCACTCTGATAGGTATAAGTTGGAATCTCAAAGTAGTTTTGATTTGCGCTCCCTTGATGGCTAAAGATATTGAACTTTTCTTTAAGTATTTCTCAATCATTTGAGATTTTTTAGTTGAGAATTTTCTGTTTAGATCTGTACCCCATCTTAAAATTGGATTATTTGCTTTTGTTTGTGTTTTGATGTCTAGTTTCTTGAGTTCTTTATATGTTTTAGATATTGCCCCCCTGTTGAATGTGGAGTTTATGAAAATCTTTTCCCATTCTATAGGCTGCCATTTTGTTCTACTGATGGTTTGCTTTGCCTTACAGAAACTTTTCCATTTTACAAGGTCCCATTTATTAATTATTGTTCTTAGTGACTATGCTATTGGTGTTCTGTTAAGGAAGTCATCTCCTGTGCTAAAGAATTCTAGGCTAGGCCGGGCGGTGGTGGCGCATGCCTTTAATCCCAACACCCGGGAGGCAGAGGCAGGCGGATCTTTGTGAGTTCGAGACCAGCCTGGTCTACAAGAGCTAGTTCCAGCTCAGGCTACAAAGCCACAGAGAAACCCTGTCTCAAACAACCAAAAAAAAAAAAAGAATTCTAGGCTATTTCACTCATTTTTTTTTTAAAATTAGGTTCAATGTATCTGATTTTACATTGAGATCTTTGATCCACTTGGACTTGAGTTTCGTGAAGGGTGATAAATATAGATCTATTTGCATTCTCCTACATACTGACATCCAGTTAGACCAGGAACATTTATTGAAGAAGCTTTATTTTTTCCATTTTGTGTTTCTGGCTTTTTATCTAACATTTGGTGTCCATAGGTGGATGAATTTATGTCGGGATCTTCAATTCAAATACATTGGTCCACCTGTCTGTTTTTATGCCAATACTGTGCAGTTTTTTATTATTATAACTCTGTAGTAGAGATAGAAATCAGGGATGTTGTACCTCTGGCAGTTCTTTTACTGTACAGGATTGTTGTAGTTATCCTGGGTTATTTTACTTTTCCATATGAAGTTGAGTATTGTCCCTTCAAGGTCTGTAAAGAATTGTGTTGGGGTTTTGATAGGCATTGTGGTGAATCTGTAGATTGCTTTTGGTAGGATGGTCATTTCTACCATGTTAATTCTACAGATCCATGAATATGGGAGATCCTTCCATTTCTGATATCATAGAGGTCTTTTGCTTGCTTGTTTAGAGTTACCACAAGGTAACAGTATTTATAGATATGTGAAAGCTTTTCTAAATAGCTTCTTGGTTATGGGTGGAACTTTGTACCCACTTCCCTTTCTCTGTTCTAGGATTTTGTCTGACTT
This sequence comes from Dicrostonyx torquatus, assembly GCA_028555095.1. Classification (NCBI taxonomy): domain Eukaryota; kingdom Metazoa; phylum Chordata; class Mammalia; order Rodentia; family Cricetidae; genus Dicrostonyx; species Dicrostonyx torquatus. The sequence goes on along the minus strand of JAQHUG010000171.1, from coordinate 3,704,321 downwards.
GAATTTATGCAGGTCCTGTGCATGCTGTCACAGTCTCTGTGAGATCATATGTGCATCAGTCCCATTATGTCAGGAAGACATCATTTTCTTAGAGTCATCTACCACATCTGACCCTAGCAATCGTTTTGCCTCCTCTTCTTCATAGATGTCTGAGACTTGAGGGGAGGTTTATGACATTTAGACCAGAGTGCTCCTAAGTCTTTCATTCTCTGCACATTGTGCTGTTGTGGGTCTCTGTGTTAATTCCCACATACTGCAAGAAGCTTCTCTGATGAGAGTTGAGTGATGTACTGATCTATATTGGTATAGAACTATTTCATTAGGAGTCACTTTATTGCTATGTTTCTTTAGTAGGATAATTGTCATAGGTTTCCCCCAGGCCTATGGCTTATCTAGTTTCAGAGTCTCAGCTTCATTAACGGTGTCAGGTGTGAGTTTCTATAAATTATTCATTCATACATTTAGGTACTTTGCAAGTGGGTGAATGTATTTTTACAAATTGTTACATATTCCCAGTTAATTGGCAATTCTTCATTATATAATGTCTGTCTTGTGTAAAAGTTTTTGCTGAAATTATATTTTATCTGATATAAGTATTAACATTCTCCTTTCCTTAAGTAGCCATTTGCATGGAGTTTTCTTTTAATTCTTTTATTTTCAGCTTCTATATATAAGCAAAAATATATTAAAAACATTTAAAATGGGTATCTTATAAACAGTATACAGCTGATCCTTGGAAATCTATTTATCCATGTATCCACTGCATGCCTTTTGATTGGACAGCTTAATCCATTTACATTTAAAGTAACTTGATAGGGAAGCACATTTGTCACCATTTTGTTTCCTGTTTATATCTAGCAGTTATTTTGGCCCTCTTTGTTGATTTTATAGGGATGTGATTTGATTTGTTATTATCTTTTGTACATCTTTTATTGGTACTTTTTGGTTACCATGGGGATTATATAAAACAGCATCAAGTTATGCCATTCTATTTTTAAACTGATGACAACTTTACTTTTCAATCTCACACCAAAGCTCTACTCTTTTATGTTTTCCACCCCTACTTTATCTTATCAATGTTATAAATTATATCTTTTAGCTAAATATCCATTAGCATAGTTCACAGTTGTAGTTATTTTCTTTGCTTTTGTGTTTTAAATTATATACCTGAATTAAGTGATCTATGCACCAAAATTATAGTATTATAGCATTCTGCATTTGTCTATATGTTTACCTTTACTATAAAGCTTTATGTTTTTACATGCTTTTATGTTTCTAATTGGTGTCTTTTCATCCCAACTTGTAGGACATCCCAAATTTGTTTGGCCGGTCCAATAGTATTCTTTCAGCTTTTTTCCTCTAATCTAAGAAAATCTTAATTTTTCCTCTGTTTTTGAAGGAGAACTTTGTTGAATAAGCCTTCTTGGTTAACATGTTTTTCTTCCCATACCGAATATATCATTCCACTCTCTTCTGGGCTATAATATTTCTCCTAAGAAAACCACTGATGATTCCTTGAGTTGTCCCATGGTTACAGGAGATGTTTTGATCTCGATGCTTTCAACAGTTTTCATTTTTTGCTCCTTAAAAATTTGATTATTAAATGCCATGATATAGACCTATTTTGAGTATGTAATATTGCAGTCCTTTGAACTTGATGAATTTTGATATACATTTTATTCCTCAAATTTGAGGATTTTGGCTATTATCTTTTAAAATAAGTTCTCTGCCTACTACTTTCATAGTATATGTGTTGATCTCCTTGATAGTGGTCTTATACATGCTTATTCTTTCATTTTTTCTTTTCTACCCTGCTAACATTTAATGGCCTATCTATACTCTTCTGCTTGCCTATACAATCTGTTCCATTCCAAAGAAGTTTTATACTCAGTTGCTGTGTTCTTCAGTTCTAGAATCTATTTCTTTTCCCCCCACAAAAAATTGATTTACTTATTTCCATTTTTAAAAATTTCATAAATATATGCAGCATACAGGCTTCTTCAGTTTCATACATGTATGTATACAATGCACTTTGATAAAATTCATTTGCCATCTCTCTTGTGTGTCCTCATCTGCCTGTGGAATGCCTTCTTCCTACAAATTCATCACACTCATACTTTGTGTCTTTATTTGGTGACCCTATGAGTTTAATTGAGTTTGCTTACAGAGCATGCATTGGAGGCTGTTCTTGGAGTTTGTACAACTTAACAGTGGCTATGCCACTGAAGAAAATGACTGCCCCCCCCCGCCCCATTGCACCCATCAACGCATTAACTGTCAAACCCTCAGGAGTTTCTCCCACATATATATTAGAATGTTGATAGCCTCAGCCAGCCTTGTGCAGGTGATCACAGATTCTGTGAGTTCAGAATTCCAGTGGCTATATCACACCCAGAAGTCAGTGTTTCATAGTACTCTCCCCATTCCTGTCTAAGACGGGATACATTCTTTCCATATTCTCTTCCTTCGAGAAGGTGAAATAGACGTGACATATTTTGGAAACTCATTCAACAGTCATTTGTTATAAATATTTTAACAAGCTGTGAATCTCCATATTAACTAATGGCTACCCCACTGGAAAAAAAAAAAAAGGTTTGTCTGACCAAGGCGAGAGTTGCACTTATTTGTGGATATAAACATAAATATTTGTAAGGCATTATACAACATGTCCATTTAGCCAACTAACTATAGTAGATTCCCTCCCCATAAATCTGTGAATTCTCCAGCCACGGGATTTTGACTAGATTTATAGTACCAGACATTAAATGTCTCCTGTGGAACAGGCTTGAATTCAAAGCAGAAAGTTGTTGATTGCTCCCATAACAGTTGCGGCATTGTTACCCTAGCAGTTCAGTATTGTCACATGCAGGGACCATAACTAGGGAAGACTGATTATGACTTTTCTCCTCAGTAGCTTGTAGAGCAACTTTCAACACGATAACTACATAATTAACACTACTCAGCAGAAGGGAGGTTCCTAGCTCAGCTCCAGCTTGATTTCGTTGTGTCCTGCAGCTGAACTGCATGGTATTGTCAGCAATACATTACACTCTTAGCATCTAATTCTGTTTCTTTATCTTTGTTGACGATCTAATATTGTCCATGTATTGCTTTTCCTGATGTCATTTGGTTATATGCATTTTATATGGTGAACTGAGTTACCTTACATAGAATATTTTGGCATAATTCACAAGTCCCTCTGTCTTGGGGTAAATTTCTATGGATTTCTTTTGTTCCTTTAATTGGGCCACATTTTCTCATTTTTTTCGTGTGTTTATTTTGTTGTGATTTTTGCATTTGAAAAAATAAAGAAACAACCATTTCTGCTAGTCTTTGTGGACTAGCATCATACAAAGGAAAACATTTGCTAGTCATTTGGTGTCCTTTCAAGCCTTTTATGGGAAGGAATAATGTCTGAGCCGCTACATACAATTTCCCAATCAGACAGTTTACGAGTTTCTTTTTGATGACCTTGTAATCTCTTGTTTCCTTTTGTATTTATTCATACTGTTTCAGGTTCTCTAGTGCCACTGACCACAAATTTTCCTTTTGTTCTCTGTGGCTTCTAGGTATTTGAAGTATGCTCCCTTCTGATCGGCATTCTGCATCAGGAAAAAAATTAATCAGCTCTTAGAAAATTTCTTGAAAATTGAAAATGTTGGGTTTATTTTTCTACTCAGAAGTCACTACCTGGGTGTGCTGTGGAACAGCTCTCTTGTACACTATAGAGATTCATCATTTCCCTGTCAACATTCTGAGTTGGTGAGATATAGATCTTTTCCTTGGGCAGACCCCACAAGTCAGAACACTTCATATATGGACTCCTCTCTTTCTTCAAAGAAAAGCCATGCATATATGCTTTTCTCCCAGTGATGCTGAGTGGTACTGCCTTGAAGGAGGATTTGATGCTATACTATGAGATCATTCTCTTGCCATTTAATTACCAGTGTTCTTGACTTTGAATTGTTCAGAGACACTGTAATTTCTAAAGATGTTTTGGAGGACTTAGGGTGCAGTTCAGTCTGTAGAGTGCAACCTAACGTGACCATTGGTTTGAGTGCATAGCCGGCTACAGTTCTGCACCTTAGAAACAGACATTTTTGTACTCTTCATTCTGTGGGACATTTGATTAGTTCTCTGATCTAGCTGAATTGATTAGAGGTGGTGGTCCAAGATGGCTTCTTTAGCATGTCCAGACTCACTAAAGTATCTGGGATGTTTGTATGAGTAGCACACACCATCGGTCCTTCTCTCTAAGGCTAACTCTGGCTACTCAACGTGTTAGCAAATGAGCTCAGAGTAGCTTAATAATGAAGCCCGTGTGCACAGTACATTTCCAGTTTCTTTTCGTTGTTTTTTTTAGATGTATTTATTTTTTATTATTATTGTTAAAAGAAGAATTTACATTTACTCCCCTTGTTCCAGGCCCTCCCGCTCCCCCACTACCCCACCACCCTCCCCCTGCTTCTTTAAGATGGGGCAGGATACCCTGCCCTATGGGAAGCCCAA
>JAQHUG010000171.1:3684433-3697057 GCA_028555095.1 Dicrostonyx torquatus | reverse complement strand
CTATCCTTAGTGAGATATCCCAAACCCAAAAAGATGAGTATGGTAGGTATTCACTCATTAGTGGACCTTAGCCATTAACAAAGGACATTAAGCTTATAGCTCACAAGCCTGCAGAAGCCAAATAGCAAGGTGAACCCAAAGATTTATTTATTTTACGTAACTTAGTGTTTTGTCAGTATGTGAGTATGTGCACCATGTGCATGCCTAGTGGAACCGTGGTTGGTTTGAAACCACCACGTGGGTCCTGGAACTGAAACCTGGGTCCTTTTCAAGAGCTCCAAGTGCTCACAACCACGAACGATCTCTCCAGCCTCCACTTTGCAAGCTTCTAATTGAAGTCCTATTTACCAAAGCAAGTCACATGGCCAAGTCCAAATTCACAGGGTAGAAGAATAGGCTCCACCTTTTGATGGGAGGAGCTATAAAGATTTTTATGAGCATTTTTACAATCTACCGAAAACCTCTAACTAATAGCATGTTTATTATGAACAGTATTTCATTCTGTGAAACATTGACACAGCCAAATTATTGGCTAATCCCCTGAACTTTGTTTTATTTGATTGATATTGATCACCCCCACGTAAATTATACTGCAGTGGTGTTTCTGACTTGAAATACAAAACTAATCACTGTGCCTTTCAACTTATTTTTGCCTGGGGACGATTTAGATTTGCAAGCATTGAAAACTGTAAATAGCATTTACATGTGTTTGGGCTTGTCACTTGATTTTGTAACACTGGTATTTCTTGCCATCTTCTTGACACTAAGACGAACACTTGAAATCTCAACAACCAAAAGAAGATAATAAGAAATTCCGTCTGTTGGAAAGCAGCATAGTAGCCACACTCCACTGCAGCGGTGGTGAAAAGCAGCCAAACATAGGGGACTACTAACAGAAATGGAATAGCACCAGCCGTGACAAAAAAAACACAGACACTGTTGAAAATTCTGGCGGCACAACGATGCTCTAGCTCGTATGGTAAGGAGGAACTATTTCAGGGGCTAGCTCACTATGGCCCTGAACTGTGGCTGGATGTGTGAGTAGCTCATCCTTTTCTGTTCACGGTGCAACTGTTCAGTGACAGAGACAACACGAGGCTGTGTGTACACTGGGATTTCTTTTTTTGTAAATATGTAACAATAATAATAACCAGTGTTTGCTAAATAATTATTACTTTCTAGGCACTTATCCAGGTGCTTTGCCAAGATGAACTCATCTAATCTTCCTAACACCCCTTGGAGGTAAGGTCCTGCTACTAAAAGGCCTGGAAACTGAGGCATGAGAATTTAATTAATTTGCCTCACATTTACACAGCTTAAAAATAGTATATTGGATATTTGAACCAAGGCAGCTTGGATTGAAAGCTTGTTCCACTATGCATTATTTTATTGGGTATGTGTGTATGTGTGTGTGTTGAAGTTTATAAAATGCATGCACACAACGTAAGGACTCATTTCTAGATGGTAAGATTACATGTGATTTTATCTTCCATTATTTATTCAGCTGCACTTTTGCAATTTTTCCACAATATCTAGCGTTACTTGAATAATCCTAATAAAGACTTTTATAGACCAAACTGCTTCTTTCTATATTCAGCCTTGAAAACCAATGTTCTTTAGTGAAGTGATGTCATCAGTGACACACTTTTCTCTTCCTTCTGCTCTGCCAAGCTCTGAGTGCTGGCATTTTGCCCTCCTGTTTGTAGATTCAGGGACCAAAGTGCAAGGATTACAGCCTTACTCAAGGACAGGAGGAAGGGACAGCGGCAAAACAAATACGTACAAAGTAGCTTCTGAAAAGACTCTCCCCTTATACCATTAGTCTGTGACAGCTATAAATCAAAATGAAAATGAGTGTGTGTTTTCCAGTTCATATAGTCAGATGCAGCAAGAGGGAAGATAGTGGGAATGACTATTGAGTTAGCCAATAACAGGGACTTGGTACATCCCTTGGCACTAAGAAACATATTCTCTATTCTGGAGAGATTCAACAGGCGGTTTATAGGAGAGGGCAGCCAGCACCCCAGGCAAGTATTCAAAAGATCTGGGTTCCAGTTCTGTCTCTGACACTAACCTGCTTTTTGACTAGAGACACAGTACACTTTCTCCCCGAGTCTCAGCTATTTGCTTGTTTGTTTGTAAAATCGAAGGGTTCTACCAATTGCTTTCTGAGGTAACTCCCATCCCAGTGGCTTATAATACTACAAACCAACAGGCATTGCAAGTATTTAGAGTTTTCAAAAAGTCTGCAATAAATAATACTCATGGAAGAAGCCCTCTCCTGCTGGAACAGAAAGGAAACAAAGCATGAAAATTTGACAAAGAGATTTTGCATGAACATAAAACAAAGCAAGGTAGGCTATTAGCATCATAGCAAACTTTAATTTTCTCAAAAATAATGTCAGCATCAATATTTGAAATTCTTGAATTTGTTAATACTGCTGGAGAATACATGATGTCACAGAGATGCCAATTAATATATTCCTTTAGAAGTTACCGTTCACATCATTTACCCTCCCTCCTCCTCTGTGTGAGTGTGTGTGTGTGTGTGTGTGTGTGTGTGTGTATGTTTAGTTTTCATTGATGAAGTCATATGTCTTTGCTGGTGGACACTCTAATTGGATTGATCAATTTTTATCTCAACCTTTTGGATCTCTCTAATAGTATCTCCACATACTGCAGAGGCTAGAAAATAATTACATTTTTTTCCTATGCACCTTGGCAATTTAAATTACAACTGTGAGTTTTAGTTTCTTCTTATGTGAGTTCAGGAATGAGAAGCCAATGCAAGGCAGAAGTCACAGCCTTAGACTTTGGGCCACTTTTCCTATAGATAAGGTCATTTGTAAGAATGTGAGGGCCCCATGTCCGTGTTTTATGCCTCTGAGGGTTGTGAGGTACTGGCAACAATTGTGTGTAGATATGGTCCATTCTATTGTGCAATCCTGACTCTCTTGTTCACAGCTGTACTGTTATGTTCTTGAGCTTAGAACTGTAGTAGTGACATCATGGATACTGCTACTCTGGGGGCTGCTGGTTGAGCAAACTCAATTGGTCCAGTGGACAAAGGTCAATGTTTTGGTTTGGAAACACCAAATGACACCTAAATTCTGGCAAGAAAAGTGAATTGTCCACTCTGTTCCTGAATATTTTTATCAGGCTCCAAATTTTGGTAATGAGGTACTATTTCTTAACCAGTCCATTGGCAAAATATTAAGTTGGGCAATGCCACAGGTTTTCAAAACTATAGGAAAGCAGGGATGTGCAAGCAACATGAATTAGAGCAAGCACTTCAAAAACACCTGGTAAAATGGGAACTGTGCCAGGAACTGCACTCAGCTTCCCCCTTAGAAAGGATGACACTCCCAGGACGGCAGGAAGAGATGTGTTCATGTAGCTGCTTCCATCTGCGGCACTCACAGTGCTGTGGGGGTTTCCAGAGAAAGTGCCCCCATGCCAGAGGCCCGAGAGGAAGCTGGGGAAGCAGGATAGACTGACAGAAGCCACAGAATGAAGACTGGCAGGCGGCCTGGGCTGGAGCAGAAAGGGAGCTCCACGTGTGTCTGTCATTGGCTCGGGGCTCCCTGGATGGGTAACCCATTAGGCCCTTCTGACTGACTGACTGACTGACTGACGGCGCAGCAGCTCCAGAACCCACAGGCAGTCTCCTGAGTCTTCATGATGGGACATTCCACTCAAGTTCAGGTGGGACACACGGTGCTAGGAGAAAGCCCCAAAAGGTCAGGATGGAGGGCTGAGAAAACTCGTAAGAGATGATACATAATACATACAACACATAATACAACAGAAGAACAGAAAGTTATAGTTTTCATTGAGGGGTAGGGAGAGAACTTTATATACCTATATTGGTTTATATATTTTACTGAAAAACATGAAGCCAATACAAATACTAGCTAATGGTAAACATATAGATAAAACTAGGATTCTTCTATACATATTCACAGAGTATCAAATGCAGTCAGTCATGACTGGAGGAAATGAAAAGGTAACCTTATTGCTTTTCAATAAGATCTGAAGCCAGAGGTAGAGTCACACTCATATAATCCCAGCATTCAAAAGAGGGTCAGGTCAAGAGTTCTAGGCCAACCCGGGCTACATAGCGAGATACTGGCTCACAAAGAAAGTACAATGGGAACTGAGATAAGTCACAGAGACCAAACCCCCTCTAAGAGTATTTTGCTGCAGGGTATTGTTGAGAATATTAATTCTACATTAGCCATTTGTTGTTGCATTTTCGCTTTCTTTCAATAAGCTAAGCTGTTAGGAACAAGCCTTTTGGTCCCCTGAAGGACAGCTGACAATTCCTTTCCAAATGCCTAGCTGCCTTGACTGTCAGTCACACATCTCCTTCTTGTGACAGTCCAGCTGTGTTGAAGTTTTCAGTTAAGCTGAAGAAACCTTACTCCTGCCTAGGACCGCTGCCATCATGGCTGCAACTAAAACCGCATCTCCCCTGGGACCTTCTGCCCCACCACAAGATTGAATGAGGCAACTTGCATTAGAGGACTCACTCTGAGAAGGCACTTCCTAGGAACTGGATGGTCTTGCTCACCCTATCATTACTCTCTCTCAGCAATGGGAATGGTGGGGGGAGGTGGAGACCTTACCAATGACTCAGCAAAAAGCCTGTGATTGGTATATTGCAAGGTTTGTGATCTTCATGTAAGGCTTCTGGTGGGTGGATCTGGAAGCCATGCGTACCTGAGCCTGTAACTGGTGAAATTATAATCCACTCATAAGCACGCTATGTCCCCTATTTTGGTCATATAAGCAGGCTGTTTCTCATTGTTTGAATGTTAGTCTGGGAGTCTCCTTTCCTGTACACTAACTATCCCCTAATGTGCACCATTAGGTCCTAATAAATGTTTCTCCCAAATGGTCTCTTCACTTACTTGTGGTCTTCATCATGAGGAGAGAGTCCTGGCTGACAACACAAAGAGCAGACAAGACCTTTGAGGCTTCCAGGTTTGGCAGCAGCAGCAATGAAGCAGCTGAGATCTCTAAAGAGCTGCAGAAAGCTCAAGGCCCCATCACCTGAATCTCAGAGACCTGACACCAGGAGGTAGCTAACAGGACCAAAGGCTGCCAAGAACTAAGAGCTCCCTACTTTCAGGTCCCAATTCCCCTGAGGGAAAAAAAAAAACCACAGTGACACTGACATTGTTCAAAATGACAGTCTGGGCTCAGCTCAGAAGGATTGCTGGCAGATAAGCTCGTAGGCAGCATTCCTCAGAATCCTGTGAAATGGGCTTTGGTCTACAGAGGAGAGCCACTTCCCTGATCTATTGGTACTTCGGGCAAATGGAGCATCTGGTCCCATATCAAAGTCCCACACTAACCTCCAGGTTTGGTTCTTATGAACATGTACCTGTGGTACATATCAAAGCTCCCAGGCTCTTTCGACCCTACACTACCAGGCTGTTCTAGGTTCCAGCTCTCTCCCCTCCCGTGCAGCTACCTGCTCCCTTCAAAACCAGCAACCCTCCCCGCCCTCTCCCCTTTGCTTTCTTCTGCTCCTGAGAGATAGCCCTGGAAGTCACCAGTCTGCCCTTCTCTCTGCCCCTGAGAGATAGCTGTGGCAGCTTGGGACTCCCTCTGATACCTCTAGCTATCCTCTAGCCACTGGAGAGATCACATTGCCATTTCATATTTACAATAAACATTTCTTCTTTACATCATGGAGCTGTCTTCTTCTGTGTGTCCTTGCTTGTATCCACCAGAAGCTCCAAACTGTAAGACAGAGGCAGCTGATGAGTCCCAGAGAGTGGGATGTCGCAGACAGTGATTAAGGACAGAAAAGTTAAGAAGCTAATACCAAAGGAAAGCATAATATGGTGGAAATTCTGAGAATATAGAAGATGGAAGGCTGACAAGAGCTAAAGATGGGAGGCCAGATTGCAAGACCTGATTGATTGATGACGTCAGTATTGCTGCCAAAGGTTAAAACGCAGAGGCTCCCAGCATCTGAAACTGGAGAACTATAAATCTAGCTGCTGGGTATTAGTACTCAAATCCTAGAGCACTATGTTTATCTCTTGAGCACCTAAAACAATAAGTCTCCATGGTTGAAAGCGTGGAACCATAAACTTCTAGTTCTGAAAGCTTACATCCATAAACCTTTCTGTTTGGAGTGCCAGTCTGTGAGCCTCCGGAACGAAGAGAGCTGTTCCTTTCCCTATCTATCTCTTCTATCCAGATATATCAAAAGAACTTCTAGGCAGCGATTTTCGACAGAGTCAGGGAATTTCCTGCATGTGAACTTCATGTGGGTCTTGAGTCTCCAGCACAGAGGAAATAGGACCAGAGTTTTGTGATCTTTTGTAGATCGTTCCAGACTTCTTGAAGTGCATGTTTGCACTTCTTAGCCTTGCTGCTTTGAAATTGGTGCCAATACCAGGCAAAGATTCCTGAGATTGAGAAGAGTAGGCATGCGCATGCACACCTGGTAGACACCCTCTGCCCACTCCCAGAAGGGTCTGGGGAAAGGAAGGCAGGTTAGAAGAGCTCTTTGTTAGTTTCTACCATAGCTCAAAACCAGGAGAGGGTTAAAAGTGAGCTCTTTGGCACAGGGTGGTGTTGGGGGAGCAGTCGCTGTTGGGAAATGTTTTATATTTAGAACGCTGTGACGGTTGTGCAACTCTGGAAATATGCTAAGATTCGTAGACTTTCTCACTTAAAACAGATGAATTTGATGCTATGTAAATTATATCTCAATCAAGCTATTTATTAAAAAAGGAGCCATTTGTTCTTGAAGAAGCCTTAGTAAGCAGCAAAACTAGGACCCAGAGGGAACCTGTGGCTTCTGAGAAGAGCCATCTGTGCTTTTGCCGTGCAATACCCTGAGACTTGCTACTGTAGAGATTCAGAATAGTGGCTACTACAGCTGGCATGCCTCATAGGTCACAGATATGCCAGCACATTGCTGATCATTAGGGCTCTCGGGGCAGCTGCCTGGGGCCTGGAGTGCAGAAAATTTTCTCAATTACTTCTAGATGAGAGCCTCCTCCTCCATTTTCTCCAGTGAGCCCAAAAATAAAACTACTATGAATTTACTTTGGGTGTTGTGTTGTGCAAATGGCTGGAAAGCTTTAGTCTAGACAAACCTCGCGTCCAGTGAGTTTCTCTGTACAGACATTTCTTAATGAAATCCTAGGTTTTCAGCAGATGAGGATGGCACAAGGAGTCTTGATTTTGGCAGACTGGGGGTTTTATTAAACAAAATGATAAGCAGCTAGGTAGCTAGGAGAGGGCACCCTGGGTAAATGTGAGGGTAGCCAGAACCAACCATGGGAATTGACTTGGATTCTCCTCCCCCCCCATCTGCCCCCTGCAGAGAATTATATTTATTCACCTGGAAAGCAGAAACTGTTGCTAACTGGAGCAGAAAAGTAATTTCCATGTGGATGTGGCAAGAGAAGACCAGAGCATGAAGAAGAGGAACCCTTGTATAGACAAGACACAGTCACCTCTGCCTCTAATTTTAAAGATAGAGACTGCAGTCTGGGAGCAGTTTCGAGGGTTCTGGAAAGTACTGCAGATACCATGGAAATTTAGAATACTTTATTTCCATCTTCAGTCAGATTTTAGAAATCCCTTCTAGGCTCATCTGGAGTTATATTCTGTAATTTGCCTACCTGAGGAGAAGGCTGGAAGAAGGTCTCCTCAAACTTAGACTTTCTCAGATTATACTATAATGTGCTATCTGGAACCCTTTCTGATCTCTTAATGTGGATTATCCAGAAATTAACCTTGAATTGAGGATAATTAATTTAGTTGAGTGGTAGAGGGAACCCTGGAAGGCTTGTAAAGTGGTGAAGTCAGAAATGAAGGGAAAGAAGGAAGAGAGGAAAGAAAGAGCACACACAGAATTATCAAACCAACCACAACTACAGACATAAGTAGGTAACCTCACTGGGCATCTGTGGAAGACAGCATAGAATCCACATCTCTGAACTAAGCGTGCTGAAAGATGAGAACCCACTTGGGTCCTGTGGAGTCTGTTGTAGCCCTACTTCCACTCCCATGTTAAATCTTATTCTGATAGGTGCTGCCCCTGCAGATGACTCAGTTCAAGTTGAGGTCACCACGCTCACTTTTCCCCACTTATAGCAAACTGCTCCGGGCTTTGGAAACCAGCCTTAGATGAGAAAACCCCATTTCTATCCAATTCAACACCTGTTGATTCTAAAACTCTCTGTAGATCAAGTTCAAGCTAGAGCACTTCTTGAAACCTCTTTGATCAAATTCATCATCAATTTTTTCATCATCAATTCTAGGTGACAGAGACATAAATATTAATAAGTCACATCAACTGTCTCCTGATGAAGAAGGCAGATGTGTAAGCAAGCAGCTATTATATGAGGTTATAAATGCTAAAATAAAATATCATTAAAATGTTATCATAATGTCAGTAACTGAAGAATTAATCCTATGGGAAAGGTCACAAAAAGCTACAAACCAGATACAATATCTGAGCTAAGTTTAAAAGGTGAGTAGAGCATTAGCAGATAGAAAAGGGGAGAGACATTATCTTTTGATTTTTCTTTCTAACCTGACGCTAGGAGAACTTTGTGAGCTAATATTTCTCACTTTGCAAACACTAATTCTACAATCCATCAGAATTTCCCCTTTTGGCTTTTTTCTCTTTCCCTTTAAGTTTTCAACTCCCCAGGATACCCTGAATACCATTGTTGATATCCTCAGGGAAGTGATTCCAGGAACCTCAGGGTTATAAAAATCTATGGATGACCAAAGCTTGGTTTAAAATGGTGTAATGTTTGCATATAACATGTGCATACTCTCCCAAATAATTTATTTTTTCTTTCTGTATGTTTATAATTGAAATAGAATTACATCACTTAGCCTCCTCCTTCCTCCTTTTAGCTTTTCCCAAGTACCCTCACTCCAACTCTGTTCCTGTTTCACCAACTACCAATTTGATAGCCTCTTTTTGTTATTATTACATACATAATATATTATTCATATACTATGTACACATATTATATATATACAACCTGCTAAGTACAATTTTGTTGTTTGTGTCTGTATGGTTTCAAGTATGACCACTCTTCATTGAACAACAATAAGGAGTCTCATCCCCAGGAGAGACTAATTCTTCTCCCAGCAGTCATTAGTTGCCTGTAGTTCTTTGTCTAGGGTGGGTCCTTCTAAATTTTACACCCTTCCATGTTAATATATCTATCAATAGTGCCATTGCCCCAGTTTTGCTTATGCAGCCATTTATAGAAGAGACTGCTTCATAGCAGACTTCCTGGTATTTTGATTTTTACAATCTTTTTATCCCTTCTTCCATAATATTCCCTGAGCCATAGACTCAGGAGCTATGATGTAGAAGCATGCAACTGAGGCTGGACTCCCAATGATCTGGTGAGCTTTACATTGTGGTCTTCTGTGATAGTCTTTATTTGCAGTAAAGAGAGATTTCTTTAATATCCCAAATCACTTAAACCATTTCTGGATTATTGATAATATGGAAGACAATAAAAATGTTATGTAAATAATTACATTAGTGTGTTTCAAGGAAATAATCAAAAATCTGAACATGTCTTATAAAAATGTACTTTTTTCAAATATTTTCTATCCAGAATTTGTTGAATCCATAAGGACGAAACCTGTATATACTGAGGGCCAATTGTATACTTTGTATTTGTATAACACACAGTACTCTCTTATACATATGTTGATTTTATTTATATAAACTGTATTATGCTAAAAACACTATCCCCTTTCTTACATTGTTCACTCAAAACTCCTTTGAAAGATCCATGCGTGTTGTTGTTCTGCCTTCTGCTACAGTGCATTGCCCTACGGGCTTCACAGAAGCCTCATCTTTCTCATCACTTCTTCTAATAAAACCTACGTGGCTTCTAAGTTGCTCCCCTAATAAAGAACATCCTCCAGCCGACCCTGAGGACATGAAAACAGGGTAACTGGGCCCCTCCCCTTGTTCATTGCTCCAAGGCATAATATTGCGTAAATTCTAAAAAGTCTTAATAATAAAATCTCAGAGTCAGATATTGGGAAAAATGCTGAAAGATCAGAGAGATGAAGGAGCAAAACCATAGCGACCTTACCTTTCAACTTTCCAGTCAAAAAGAGACTGAGTTCCTGTTTATTACTTCCTCTCTCCACCTGTTTGTCTGTGAGGATCTCCAGACTTCTAGTGACTAGCTCCAACCTCTGATATTCAGGTAAGTTTTATTTGTACAAACAAAATATCACCCCATTTCCCTTTTTTGTCTAAAAATTTTAAAAGAAAGGTTATAATTAGTATAAGGAAAACTATATACAGTAAGTGCATAACTATATACTATATATACAGGCAACAGCTACATTGATAATGTCTATATTAACAACTGACAAATTTGGAGAGAAAATACTCCATGTTTTCCTGTCTTGGTGAGTCCAAAAGTTGTACCTAATTCACTTTCTATTCTAGCTTGCATTACCAAAACTATCTTTCTGTGTCTCTCAACCTTTTATATACTTTACAGTTCTTTAGTGAATTTCTTTTCTGAATCTGGTAACAAGGAAAACTATAGCTATAAAGTCTTCAACTCCATCAGAGATGCAAGAAGGAAATATTACCTGAGTAAGCAGGAAGTGCAAGCAAGCAACTTCCAAAAAAAAAAAAAATGTGAGAAATGACAGAAACAGCTGGCAGCTTGAACAGTCACCCAAGGTTCCTCTGCAATGTTGAGGCATCACATATTTGACAGACTTTTCTGTGAAGCAGGATATACTGAAGGGCTATTCTATCTTGTTTTGACAAAGTTCAGCAGTCCTTTCTTTTGTGTCCTGCTTGTTCAATTTGTACAGCATATTTTAAGCAGTTGAGGCAAGGACACTTTCTTACCCAGTGCCTAACCTTTACCACAAAGAAAGTAAACTCCATGTGGAGTTTCTTTGATGTCCGTCATCTTCTCTGAAGTATATTGGTGCTGCCAGGAACAGGCATATCTCATTGTCATAAAAATATAAGCGCCTATGTTATAAAAAATCTTAAATGCCATACTCTATAGATCCCTGAAGTGTTTGAAGATGACCTGTCTATCTAAACTATATCTGTGTTTGACCTTGAAAATATATCTAATATGACTAAAGTTTGATTGCAATAGGTGACTAATTGCTAACCTGCATTGCCTTTCTATCCTAAATAGTTGGTAATAATAAATTTCAAGGGCTAGAAATTTGCATTACCTTGTTAAATAACTTGCATAGATACCATACCTTGAATAAGATTAGAAACGTACGTACAGTATGTTCTAACAAAAATAATCTCAACTTTGTATCAATATACAAGAAATCCAAGCCAATGTAAAATATTTAAAACTAATAGTTGGGTTTTTTTGTTTAAAAGTAGATTCAATAGTCTACCTTTTAATCCTATTCCTATATCCCCCTTTATTTCTTTTCAGAATAGAGTCAATAAGCTTCCCTTAGATCTTATTATATCTATATCACCCTTTTTTTCAAAACAAGAGCACTGAATCTAATCTCCCTTGTTCAACTTTCTTCTTGACTGTAACCAATAACAACTTGTAACAATCCCCCTAAACAAGGACAAATATTTGTAACCCAATAACAACCAAAAACCACCCACTTCACCTCTTGGGAATGTGGAAGTCCTGTTTTTAAACTAACTTCCTGTTGTCTGGGGCTAAGGGTGTCTTTAGGGGATCCTGAAAAGAAAAAGTATGGGTTAATTATCAAGTCCTGGAAGAGGTATCACTTGCTTTTCAGTATCTGCATAATAGAAAAGTGCAGGGTTTGTCTAAAGTCCTGGCTAGAGAAGTCTGTGAGACTCAGCTACCTTGAAATTGTTCTGAGCAGTTTGTTGTCCAAAGCCAATCTTTAGGTAGTATTTTTTTTTTAGCTTAATGGTGTTATCATAGTCGCTGATAAAAGGTACCAAGCCACGTGGATAACACAGACAAGAATTATGGGCTAATGTAAGTTATAAGAGTTAATAAGAAGCCTGATCTAATAGGTCAACCAGTTTATAATTAATGTAGACTACTGTGTGTTTCTTTGGGATGGAATGGCTGCAGGAGCAGGCAGAACAGAAACCTTTGTCAACAATGAAGCATGTGCATTCTTAATTCTATGTATTTATAACATATAATTCTAATTATATCTACCAGATAATTGCAAAATACTTTCAACGTATGTGTCTTCAGTAAAGATATATTTGAAAACCAATCATATTTCAGGCACTATTCTAGCCATAAGAGATTTAACAGTGAACAAAGTCCCTTTCTTGAATTTATAGTTGAGTACAAGAAATGGCAATGACTTCTAAATGCATAATGAGAAATCATGAGAAAATTTCCATGAGAAAAAAATAAAGTGGGGTTTGGGTCAGAGAGTGTCAAAAGAGCTATTGTAGAAAAAGTCTTTAGAGAAAAGCTCTTGCAGGGTGATATTTAATGAGAAGCCTAAGTGAAGTAAGAGAGCACCATTTATTGGGTGGGGGTGGGTGAGAACACTAAAGTCAGGAAGAAAGAACAAGGCTTGGAGGTGATTTTTCTCTCTCTCTCTCTCTCTCTCTCTCTCTCTCTCTCTCTCTCTCTCTCTGTGTGT
>JAQHUG010000171.1:3648576-3675614 GCA_028555095.1 Dicrostonyx torquatus | reverse complement strand
CATTCATATAGAATAGGTTCCCAAATAGCCAATACATGCAGAAGAGATAGGTCCCAGTGCCATCATCGTTGGTCTCTCAGTCAGTCCCCTCTGGCAGTCACATTCATAGAGTCCAGTTAGGTCATTTGCTCATTCAGTCTCAACCAAAGAGTTTTAAATGTAGGTTACGACATTTTATGATGAAACAACTAGCATCTGGCCTTTAGACAGGTTTTTAAACTAATCTACCTGGGAAATAAACTCCATGGACCAGTGACGATTCCAAAGATCTAACTTTGGTTCTTCATGCCATTATCACATTGAAAAGAAAAGATGACAGTGCATAGCAACTTTTCCACTCCTTGATCCCAATAATATTTTCCTTTCAAAATATTATACTTCAACATTCTTTCTGTAAAATTCTGGCTCATCAAACTTCTTTTCTTCACCACCTAACAAGACCCCTTTGCTAGAGACAAAACTGTTCTGTGTAATTTGGAAACGGCTATCCTTTTCCATATACATGCACAGGCAGGCACACAAGGCAAACCAGCCAATCAGAATACATCATCCCCTCAATCAAAAAAATACATTGTTACTTCATTCAGAGGCTATGATTGGAGTGCATGACCCAAGCCTGGCAATCACACTCTCTTCCTGAAATTCTGAAACCTGGGTTTAAACACCTGTCCAAAGAGGTACAACTGAATGTTCACAGAGCGAGCCAGTCCTAGTAAAATATGCTGTATTCAGTCCTTGTATTTATTCCTGGATCTGTCATGTTTCCAAATAGGTCCAAGTTCAGATTGCCTTGAATACTCAGCACTTGAGTCTTCCAGAATGTATCTAATAAGTACTGTTGTGGAATATATGCTCTACTGATGCAACCTTATATGTGAAATCCCTAGTCACTAACTTGATTGTATCTAGAAATAGGCCATTTAGAGGACCATGACTATTAAGTAGGTCACAAGTGTGAGGGTATGATCTGTTAAAACTAGTGACTTTATAAGAAGGTGGTAGAGAGATCACATGCCCAACCAAGGAATGCCAGGCAAGGCTACAAGGAGTCAACCATCTGGAATCCAGGAAGAGAGCTTTCACTAGAACCTGACTTACAGCATCTGGACCTCAGAACTGGACTGGTGAAGATGCCCACCCTAAAAGAGTTTGTTATGACGCCTTGAACAGATGAAAAACAGTACCCCTTTCCTCTTAAGATAACCACTATCAGAGTATTTATCTCGTCAAGCAATCAAGTCCTCAGTCACTTTGAGGCAGTAACACATCTGTTAAATGGCCATGCCATGAATCTTCAGAACATACAGGCGGTCTGCGGACCAGCGCAGGAACTTTTGAACTCATGAGGGAAAAATGAGGGTGTTGGACTGTGGGAGCTGCCTGCAGTTTTCCTCACAATCCTGCGAGCCAGGTCATTTCATCTGGAATCAACATAGCAGTATTTATTTACCTTTGCGGAGACAGACTCTTCCTAAAGTGTTGAGCAATTTCAAATGCCTGAGAAAACTGGAGCCCCAAAGAGACTGAAAAGACAAACCAAAAAAACCCATGCGATACCTCAAGTTAAAGTTAGAATTCACCAAGGCAAAGAGACCGGAAGAACATGGGGAAGAAAATTACTTCCAAGAAGATATATGGAAAATCAGAAACCATTGGCCACTTCCAAACATCTTTGGGTTAATATTCTTTGCCTGGCAAAGGTAATGATTATCCTTATTGTAATAAGTCATTTACTCAAATTAAATAGGAGTTTTGAACTTGGAAACGACAGACACATTAACTAGACTTCACAACTAGCCTGTTATTTTTAATTGTTCAAATTCAGAGGACAAAAAGGAAGTTGTTAGACTAAGCATGAAGGGTTACCTCATGCACACTGAGACAGATTGTGAAGAATACTGAATTCTCAAGGCTGGAGTCCATATTCAAGTGCTGCAACTCAACAACTTTTGATTAGAATCACCTCTGTGCTGTCTGGCAAACCTGTGCAAGTACTTTTGGAGGAGTCAGCTGGAGAAGCAGCTTAAGTTGCTACAAAATTCATGGGTTTCTGTGAGCTAGAGTGATTTATTGACAAAGAATTCAGAATGATGAGCAGTGAAGAGAAATTTGCATATTTATTTACTGTCCAATCAATACTTGTGGAGATTCTTCATAGTGTCCTGGCACCATCTCTTCCTGTTCAGGTCCAAGAACCATCCCTTTGTGTTCTTCCTTGCCAAAGCCTCATTCCTGGATAATTTCTTATCCCTCATTGCAAGAGAAAGGCAGCGCACAGTGCTGCGGCTGCTCCCAGTGTCCTGGCCGTTTGGAATTCAGTTTTGTAACTCTATAGATCTTCTTGCCTCCTCAGGATCCTGCATTTATCAGGGCTGATTATGCTACCCGCGATGCTATATCATCCAGATCGCCACTGATGAGCACTGACCTTCAATGTCTGTTTAGAAGACCATTAATAAGCTTCATTGATGGTCACAAATTAAAATCTCACTGAGTATGTGAGAAAATGCAAATGGTGATTCATTTTGTGATCATGTCACATGTCACTGTTCAGAATGTCATAGCTGAAACATAAAACCACTCACAACTTCCCCTCATCTCTCCCCTTGATGTCTGCAGACTGGTGTCCCCGCATTCCTACCATGGGGCTCCTTTGTGTGCTGATCTCTGTCTCAGAGAGATCTTCCAGGCATGACATGGCCTTCGACCTTTTGAACTCTTGGCAGCTGTAATTACTCCCACAACACCTGGACCTATTAATGTTGCTATGAAGAGAGGAAGATCTGACTTTCTTCAGTGGTATAGCCATTCATAAATTGTCCATGCTTCTACACACAACCCTTCACCCACCCTTCCATAAATAATTTCATAATTAAGCATATTGGTCCATTAAGTTAGACTTAGGCAGAATTATTTCATTGGTCTATTAGTCTAGTAGGCATTTATTTGTTATCTAGGCAAAGCTCTCACAAATTCACCTTTGCTTTCCACACTTCCCCTACTAATGTGAAGACAGGCTAGGAGCCCACGGGAAGCTATGGAAGAGTTCCTAATTTGGGCGCGGAATAACCCTCCCTTTCCCTGCATGGGCCGTGAACAACCAAGGAAAACATGCTGTGACACTAGTTGGAGGCAAGAGATGACAGCGATCAGAAAAGTCCATTGCTGAGCAATCTAGGGAGGTCCTGCAGGTTGTAAGAAGAGCCATTCATGAAGAACAAACCATGTAGAGCCCAAGGAGGAGAGAGAAATGCCAGAAATTTTGGCCTGCCAGAAATGGGAGGAATACAGCACAAAGGCATCATGGCAGCCAGAACAAGGACAGGTGACAGTTTATCAGACCTCCCTCCTGAAATGAAACCTGGAACATCCCTATAGGCAACAGCCTCAGAGTTCCCTAGATGATCTGACCATCCTTTCAAGGAGTTGGCAGATGTTGATGGTGATTAGAAGTGAAGGGAGAAGCCTGAAATGAGTCCATTCAAGTCCTAGACTGGACTCAGGGAGCTCCATCCAAGATATAGGATGGAGACATAGAAAATACTATGGACGATATTTTCAGTGGCCGGAGCCCATATGGAAGGTAAGGCCTTCTGTAAAGACAGTCCTTTGAGACAATTCAGGCATCAAAGGGTATTGAGAAAGCTTCTAGAAAGGAATTCCTAAGTACAGGAACCCCCAGCACAAAAAGATCATAATGAGAGTGTCATTTCATAAGTTCATGGTCCACACTAGTCTTGATCACTAACCAGTCCTCTTGTGGCAAATTTCAATGATAGGCCACTTAAGTGAGATTTCTTATGCTACGGCTTTGCTATAGCTCCTCAGTTTGGAAAGCAAAGAGGTATATAGATTGTTCTGTTCCTAGACAAGCGACAAGCCCCAGTAACTGTCTGGCAGGCCTTGGGGTGCTAACTAAATGCATTCTTTGAACAGATTTATTTCTTGTACCCGCCTTGGAGAAGTCCAGGCAAAACAGAAACCAGAAGAATTTCTTCCAAAGTATTCAACTCGGGGGAGCCATGTTCTCAGTCCACAGACATGCAGTAATGGCTATAGAACATGGGCTACATTCCAAGATGCCTTGGACATTGTTTCCCCGTCTTCCTTGAAGGGGGAAGGTCCTACTGTGGGGTTTTTTTCCTTTCCCACTGCATATGGGTGATCGAGTTCATCATTTATATTTGAGATCATCTCATGTTCACTAATGCTAAATTCAAATTTAGCATTTCCTTCACACAGCATTGTAGGCACAAAACTGCTGTCGTATTTGGAGTGCTAGTCCCTAGTGAATCACAGATATTTTGCATGTAGGAAATTGATGTTTTGCTAAATATACTTCAAGAACATTTTATTTTCTTTGTTTGAAAGCATAATTCTGAGAAAGAATCCATAGTCAGCACTAGAAAGCTAAAGTGTCCCCAGTACACAGAGATGAAGAAACCTTCATGTAGACGGAGACTGGCCTGTAAAGAAAGACTCCTCAGCCTGGCTCAGGGGTCACAAAACATGGAGTCTGACTTAGTATCTGAAAAATACTAGTTCCTTTTGGCTCCTCCTCCCTGCTCCTCTCCTTCCTTCCTTCCTTCCTTCCTTCCTTCCTTCCTTCCTCCCTCCCTCCCTCCCTCCCTCCCTCTTTCTCAAGCTTTTTACTTATTTCTGTTTTTTTCATTATGTTTTGTCAGCTACCTTTGTTTGCAGTGGGAGTGATGTTTCTGTTAGCTCAGTCCATACAGGTCTCTCCCATTGCACTTTTCTGCCCCCACACTTGGAGATTCCCACCGACTGCCTTCACTCCCACTCAAAGGCAACCTGAATTGTGAGAATTAGAGATTCGCCACAGCAGGAGGGAATTTGGAGGAGGAGAATTCTGATCCCTGGCGTCGCCCTGGAAGAGATTCTGCTTTCATGATGGCTAGTCTGGTCCTGCCCTTATCCTGAGAGACACCGCCCCTATCAGCTAAATCCTTTCTGCTCTGAGAAAGCCTAATTAATGCGCATGCTGATTTGTCCTTTCCTGCTGAGGACTTCAGATTAATGTTGACTAGGTTCCACGTCCTTTAATAAAAATAACAATGCCTACAATTTACACTACCCTCACGGTGCTTGGAGCCCCGGATAACGCTTGAGCATTATTTGTCTCACTGTGTAGAGAGGAAGGAACCGAGGCTCAAAGAATTTCAGTGAGTTTCTCAAGGTCACACTGTTCGAAAGAGGTAAAGCAGGTTTCACACCAAGGCTTGTTTGATTTCATAGCACTTAACCACTGGCTATAGTGCTGTTCCATTTTAATGGTAAGGAGAAGTGGGGGATTTCATAATAGAACTTAAGCAGCACGGCAATAAAAACGAGGGCGCTCTGTTGCATCGCTCTTACAACTACCCTTCTTTCTAGCCCCTTAGTTTATACTCTTGAGGTGTTCAGAATACTGATAGGAATGGATGAGCAAGGGAGAGATTTCTAAGAAGACAGGAAGATAGCTGTACGGTTTGACAGCCAAGTGGGAGGTCCTATTCTTCCTTCAGCATCCATCACTTATAAGATAATGTTAACCTGTGTTGTGGAGAACAGAGAGAAAGGTGATGGAAACCCATTTGATCTAAAAGGTTAGGCACCAATCATCCCTGTTACCTTGAGGATATTCACCTCTCTGGACATGTTTCTGTTTTGGGCCATAAGGAGGTTAGGCAGATCTAGGAGTCTACAGTTTTAAAGGGAGAAAATAGAGACTGTTGTCCAAAGACGTCCATTCTTGCCCACATTTCCATCCGGCCTCTTTCTTCCACTTCGGGTTAATCCTCATTCCTCCAGATTGGGGTTGGTCTCTGATCTAGCTTTCTAATACAACCTTGTGTCAATATATGCTTCTTCTCCATTGCTAGCTATCCCTTGCCACCCACCTCTAGAGTTTACCTCTGACATAGAGATGAGAACCTTTGCCTCAGGAATCAGACTGTAAGCTCATGTTTTAGTTTTTGTGTGAATCAAAAGAGGTAAAGTAATGGTGCTTTTCTAATATTGTTGGCTGAGAGTAACAAAATTCATTCACAGAAAATGGTCTACCATTCCTCTTGGTGCCAAGGCCTTGACTCTTCGACAATTTGGATTTTTGGTTTCTTTCCTGTCATAGAGTTAGATCAGCTTCACCAGCCATTCCCCAGACAAGGGATCTTGGAGGGCACTTTGTAGGGGACCTCTGAGTGCAACCTCAGTGTCCCCTCAGGGTCCAGAAGAAGACTCACAGCAAGCACGGGACTTAGATCTGAAGGTGAAATGAGCTCTCCACTAATGACTTTTCTGCATCAGTTTCTTTATCTTCTCCTGCTGTTCTCCTCCTGTTCTGTAAGTTTCCCGTTTATATATACACATGCAGAACAAAGGCAATTCTCTGAGCCTGCATGTCCCTTTATCTTTGAAGGTCCCAATGTGGTCTATATGAAAGACTCTTCTCCTGATTACGTGTCCTGCCAAATGGAAGATAGTTGCAGGGAGGTGGCTTCTAATGTATCTCAGGGAACGGAGCAGAGACTAGATTGTGGGAAACAAGGTTATTAATTGCGTGACTAGATTTCCCACTGGAGGTTCCACAGAGTGTGTGTGTGGGGGTGATCCAGTATACTAGTACATGGGAAAAAGTTGTGCCCAATAATCCATACTTTGCCAAATCTTGCACCAAGGGAGAGTGCTTATGGCTTCACAGGAGATCTACTGTGAGAATAAGCAAAAGGTGGAAGGCCCAGTGTTTTGTGAACTGGGTTTGCCTCTATCAGAGAGCATTGGTTCTGGTGGGTCGGCCTTCTGCCTCATCAGCTGAAACCTCACTGCAGGATTCCTGCAGACCGCAATAGCACTTGGCATAAACATACTTAGTTCTGGAAAGGGGAAAGGGCAACTCTGTTCCTAGAACCAGCTTCTCGCTGAGAGCAAATGGCACATGACAATTTGTCAAAGTAATGTACACAACATTATATGGTGTCATAGAGAGAGTCTCTATTTCTAGGAGAAAATACCATGACCAAAAGCAGCTTGGTCAGCAAAGTATTTCAGCTTACAGTTACACATTGCAGTCTATCACTGAGGGAAGCTGGGGTTTGAACTCAAGTGATGCAGGAACCTGGAGGCAGGAACTGATGCAGAGAACATGGAGGGGTGCTTCTTACTGGCTTGCTCCCCATGGCTTGCTCAGCCTGCTTTCCTATACAGAGTAAGATTGATTACCTGCCCAATGGTGGCACCACCTCTCATGGGCTGGGTAGTCTCACATCAATCGTTAATCAAGAACATGCCCCCACAGGCCTATTTGGTGGGGGCATTTTTCAGTTGAGGTTTCCTCTTCCCAAATGACTCTTGCTTGCTTGTGTTATTTGTGTGTGTTGACAAAGCACTAGCTAGCACATAAGGCATATGGCAGAGGGCCTTGGTCGCTGAGATAAGGGGAATACATTTACTTTGGCAAGAATCTGAGACTCACTGACAGCTCTGTGATCAGGGAAGGGTGAAGAAATTCTACCTGAGTCATTTGACAGCACTCCCCTAACTATTCCTAAACTGTAGGTGGAAGCAGGGAGTGGATAGTTGATGTTGATAATGTGCTCTCCTAGTCCAAGGGATGAGGAAGGTGGCCTGACCTGGAGGTGGCTTTAGGGAAGAAATGTTGAGTAGGATGGGCAATGTGAAATGCTTGTTTCTGAATTTTCTTGTAAGCATAGTAGTGTGCCCTCTAAAGTACAGTCAGGGGAGGATCTGGTTTGTTTTAAAGGCCACTTGGAGAGAGAAATGGGGGTGGGGAAGGGAACATTTTTTTGCTTGGTATCGATAAAAGGTATATTAGCTACTTCACCCCCCCCCACTGTTATGACAGAATACCCAGCAAAAGCAGCTTAAGGAATGAAGGTATTATTTTGGCTCAGTGTTTGAGGGGAAGGCATGGCAGTGAGGACATGGAGAGGCGGAGCAGTCAGAAAGCAGGCAGGTGAATGCTAGCCCTCAGCTCACTTTCACTCTTCCAGTAAGTCTGAGACAGCAGCTTATCAATGTGTGATCCATTCAGGATGATCCATTCCTCATTCAAAGCTCCCCGGAAAGCTCCTCACACCGTGAGGTCTCCCCTAGGGGACTCTAACTCTCTTCAAGTTGAGAAATGACGATTTTCTTGGTTTCCTTTCTCTTGCTGTGATACAGTGTCTCAACCACTAGCTGTTCAGGCAAGAAAGGGTTTATTTGGTTTACAGTTCGGGATACAGTCCATCACGGAGGGGAAGCCAAGGTAGGCACTCAAGCATGTCGTTACATCCCACGCACAGTCAAGAGCAGAAAGAAACTAACACATCCACACTGCCTGCTTGCTCTCATCTAGCATTCTCCTCCCCGGGGAGAGCTACCACTCACAATGGGCTGGGCTCCATCAATGACTAATCAATACGGCCTCCCACAGAAATGCCCAGAGGCCAACCTGATCTGAATAATTCCTCAATTCAAACTCTCTTCCCAGGTAATTTTAGGTTTGGCAAATTAACATTTAAAACTAAACAACATAACCAGAAGGGAGGAAAACAGGATTTTATATGCAGAACCTGGGCTGGGTACCAGAAGCAGAATGCAAAACGAGAGTTTGTGTACAAGGAGGTTTTTTTTTTTTTGAAAGGAAGAGTCCCAGGGAAGAAGGGCAAGGTGGGGAGGGGGGCTGAAGGGGGCGAAAGTGAAAGCAGCCTGGCAAAGGCACACTCTGGGATGCCAAGCTCTGGAGGGGAAAAGGAGCCTTTCCAATTCAAGGCAGCAGGGGTTTCAGGCGCCTGTGCTGCAGGTCAACCACTATAGGCAGCTCAGGATAGGTGAGCTTCCAGATCCTTGTAGTTCCCCATAGACAGGTGCCTGATGTCAAGCACAGGTAGGTGAAGGGATGGTGCACAGAGAAAGACAAGTTGTGTGCCAAAGGACTGAAGCAGGCGACAGAAACCTCAATGAAACCCCAAGTATCTGCCATCAAAATGAATATTATCTTGGAAAAAAATAAAGGCTTGTGGGCCAGGGTTTTGGATTGAATGGTTCTCTTCCCCCTCTAGCCATCTGCTGCTTCCAGAAACAGGGTTTGGAATCCTGGGCAAATGTTTGTTGCAACCTTTACTTTGGATGTCCCCTTTGCCATGGGAAATGAGAAACCAGGTGACACATGTCCATGTGTAGGGGCATACTGATGCAGGATGGGGGAGGGGCAGAGGGCAGCGTGAGATGTACTCAGGCCTGAAGAGGGCTCTGAGTTCCAGCTCATTATCAGCCCTAACGACATGGTTTCCAAGATGTGGTAGACATGTATTATTTGGCCCCTCTGGCCACTCTCTCCAAGGATGGCCACATGTCAGCAGTTGGGATACTGGCACTTGCCAGCTGGTTGATGCTCTCAGGCCATTAGTGTGGCTGGGGGATTCAGGGAGAGCTGAACAGAGGATGTTATCATCAGTGTGAATTGCTTTGGCTAAAGGACTATGAGCTTGAACTGAAAGCTGGGAGGAGTGGGGAGGATGCCCCATTTATCCCTGCAAATGTATAAATAAATAACAGCAAGAGCAGCAGAAACACGAGCACTTTCTTTTCAGACCTACAGAGTCTCAAACCTCCCTCACTGGGGCCTGGGCCTATGCCTTGAGTCTGGAGAAAGGCTCCGAGCCAGGATCTCAGGTTAGCCAGCAGCCGAAAGGTTAACCGCTGATGCAAAGGGAATATTTAAAATCCTACCTTCGTCCTTCAATCCCTGCCTGCTTTCTGTTCTGGTGAGCCCATGGATGTACTGCACTGGGGATAAAACATTTTGCACCTTGCTCCTGCTAATATCCACTCCAGTCCTTAATGGAACAATCTCCCATCACCTCCTCCTCTCCTCCCACTGCCTCCCAGAAAGGGAGGGAAGCCGGCTTGACTTTGCCCTTGCCTTTCAAGTGGGAAACAAATAAGAAGACAGGAGACAGCTGGCAGTCAGTTCAAAAGCCCAGTCTCTCTCTCTTCCTCCCTCCCTCTCTCCTTCCCTCCTCTCTTCCTCCCATTCTCCATTCATCCTTCTTTCTCTTTCCCTTCCCCCTTCCTCCTTCTTTCCCTCCTCCCAACAGGGAGTAGGCATCTATGGGTTACCTTGCTCCCACTGGGGGCTAACCTAGAGCAAACATGTCAAGGTGGCAGCTTCTGCTGTGGACCACGCAAGCATCCCAAGCATTGCTCTGTCAGCCCCGCCTTTGCAGTCCCATTCTCTGGCTTCTCCTGGCTTTGGCATCCGTCCAATCCCACAGGAACTCAGCTGATAAATGAATTCATACTCAAAGGTTATTGACTTAATTTGTCACCTCCATCCAGGAGCTATTTGCACTGAAAAGAAACCCACCAGGGAGAGGGCAATGGTTAAGTGCAAAGAACGTCTTTCTAATGGTGGGGTTCAGGCAGTGAGGCCTTTGGGCAGTCTCCTTCAGATCAACCCAGAGGTGATAGCTCTCGGCAGATTCGTACTGCAAGGATTTTGTCCTAACTTCAGCAAGCTTGGCGATGAACTGGAGTGCTCATGAAAGACTACAGATACTTGGACCCTGGAGATTTGATTCTATCTGCATGGAACCCAGGAATTTGCATTTCAATCCACTCATCACTTTCTGACAAGGTGGCCAGTGGAGCATATTTGAGGAGAAGGCTTCAGCACTGAGTTAGGTGTTGAATCAAGGCTTGCATAACTGTCATCTGACTGGGTGGCTTCAACAGCACAGGTGTATTTTCCCACGGCTCTGAAGCCTAGATGTCCAAGACCAATGTGTAAGCGGGTTTGCTTGCTCCCGAGGCTCTGTGGCTTGCAGAATACCACTTTCTACCAGTGCCAAACCACGACGGACCTCCCTCTGTGCATAAGCCCTTGGTATTTCTCTGTGCACCAAATTTCTTCCGCTTGTAAGGAAGTCATATCTGATCAAGGTCACCTTAATGACCTCGTAAGTTGAAAGGAAGCAAAATTCTACGTATAACAGGCATGTCGATGATGAGGAGAGAGAGAGAGAGAGAGAGAGAGAGAGAGAGAGAGAGAGAGAGAGAGAGAGAGAGAGAGAGAGAGAGAGAGAGAGAGAGNGAGAGAGAGAGAGAGAGAGAGAGAGAGAGAGAGAGAGAGAGAAAGAGAGAGAGTATTTCTGAAGGGGCACCAGGCCACCCACCCAGTTCTCCCGTTTTTTCAATACTGCAAGAGAGCACCCACCCAGTTCTCCCGTTCTTTCAATACTGCAAGAGAGAAAACATAGGCAGATTAAAGGAAAAAGAAAGGGGGTAAGTGAGAGAGAGGGGGAGGGGGTAGAAAGAAAGGAAATCGTACAGAAATAGCAGAGCTCTACCCATGATTGGAAGACACAGCGCCCCCTATTGGCGCTGCCGGCCCTGCTTAGGCAACCTCCTTGGCTCACCCTCTAAATTTCCTTGTCTATTCCCACCTAGGTTTCCAAGCTGCCTTTCTTTCAGCTTTGCGAAAGAGAATAGTCTTTGGCGCTAGTGCGAGCGTGGCCGCCTGAGGCAGCCCTGGCCTCCACCTTCGAGGACGGTTCTTCCCCCAGAAAAAAAGCTCAGACCCTTCACCCTCCCCATTCATCATCACCGCGGGCAATCTAATTACAGCTTTGTCTTAAAAGAGAAACTCATTTACAATTGAGACTTACTTCTTCCTTATGAAAATGTAACATCTTGAACTATGTTTTTATGGTCTCCTTTTGCAAAAATAAAAAAGGAAATTAATTAATTTCCTCGAACACAGGGAAAACTCATGAGGTCTTGGTGGTTGTGCGTGTGTATGAAGGGTTCTCTCTCTGCTCTCTCGCTCTCTCTCTCTCTCTCTCTCTCTCTCTCTCTCTCTCTCTCTCTCTCTCTCTCCCTCTCCCTCTCCCTCTCCCTCTCCCTCTCCCTCTCTCTCTCTCTCGTTCCCGCTGTGTGACAGTGAAATGCTAAAATGATTTTGGCAGGAGAATATTCTCAAAGGCTGCTCTTATTTCGGCAGCAGCGGAGTATCTGGGAATGCAGGCTGAACCTCTGCCCTGTGGGGCTGTTTCTAATTGCAGGAGGTGAGCCACAGAAATCCTTCCCCTAGCCGAGCGGGCGCAGAGAAAGCTGCAAGAAACCTAAGGAAGATAATCTTGTCTGCCACACTCGGTGCTCACCACTTAAAGGAATTAACTTGTTGGAATAAAATATTTCTATGAGTGCAGAGAACTATGCATTAGAATAATGAGGCTGACCCTTTCCTTGCACGTCGCAATCACGGGGGTTTGTTTCTTTCCTCTCTAATCACAACATGCTATCTTCCTTCTTGCTCGCACCTCTGCAGGCAAGACTGGCTGCGAACACTCCAGATTATCACCTTCTCATTTCCAGTGTGAAATAATTGCCCAAGGATGGAAACTGACAAACATGACTGTGAATTTAGGAAAGCAGCCCTCTCGTTGTCTAGGAGAGCTGAAGTACCAAATCCTAAAATCCCAGATGTTTCCCCCACCTCCCTGTCACTATTTAGAAAAGGACTTGTGGTTTTCCGGGGCCTAGATTGATGAGCAATTTTAAAGACGATTGGGATATTGATGTGCTTAATTAAACACCTATAGTATGGAGCAGCAGAAGTGTATGAGGTTCTGGGGACAGACCTCATGAGTTTCACTCTTGCTACCACTATTTCCTGACTGTGTGACCTTGGGCAAATTGCTTATCCTCTCTGTGCCTCAGTATTTTTTCCTTTCTAAAAATGGGACAGTAGTAATAATGTTTGATGTGATGGTAAGATGAATTACTATAGGCACTATACTTAAAACTGGTTGACAAGGCATGCAATTACAGCTGTTTGGGAGGCAGAGGCAGGAGGATCACAAGTTCAAGGACTGTCTAGGCTACAAAATGAGCTAAAGGCCAGCTTGTATAGCTTAGATCCTGTGTCAAAATTAAAAGTAAAAAGAAAGCTGGAGATACAGCCTAGCAGTACTTCTCTAGTGTGCGAAAGCCTGGCTTTGCTCTCCAGGATGGGAATTGAAAAGGTAGCAATCATCTTCACATAGAGCACACTCAGTAGATAGCAGGTCACTGTGTTTATACTCTGTCAATATTTCCTAAGCACTGCTTGCAGCTATAAGCAGACATAGTCATTGCCCCTGCCCTCGGGGAGCTTCCCTTTAGTGCTCGCCAGATGTGCAAGCCATTTATTTTAGACAGATTTCAATAAATGCCCAGCAAGAACAAGAGTAACACAATATGGAGGCCATAAGCAGAAATACTTAATTGGAATAGGAGGCTGGGAATTCCATATGAAGGGAGTAGCATTTGAGCTGAACTTTGCTAGAATAAAATGTTTCTGGAAGCAGGAAACAAAAGAAAAGCATTCTAGACTGCAGAGAAGGCAGGAATGGCAAGACCTTAGAGGAAAGGCAGGGCAGAACCTGTGACAGCTGACGCAAGTGATGAGAGACTTCATCTGTCCTGCGGGAACCTAGAGTCCTGATGTGTCTTTCCACATAAAGAAATCACAATGCTCCTGGACTCACCATTCTCTATGGACCTCCTTTCCAACAATTTGACCAGAAATTTTAGTGATGATCAAAGTCCTATAGTGACCAGTTAATCTATATCAGAAAGAGCACCCCATTTCTGTCCAGACAGGTCACTCATTAGCCCTAGAGAACTCTTTGTAGTTCTCTGGGGTACGATGTGGCCGCTATTTAACTGTCACGTAACATGACAACCGAGTGTCCTATTAGAACTAAAATTTAATTGTGAAGACGGGTACCATATTTAACTGCAATCCTGGGGGGAATTTAGGCTGACAGCCTGTAATTACCCAAACTGGAACCTGGCCAGGACACACCTACTCTTTGCCAAAAGAGCTATGGGCTTTTAAACATCGGCAGGAAGCAGGCAGGCAGGCAGGCAGGCAAGGAAAGCCTGCGGTTCTGTAGGGTGGGGAAGTGGCACTTGCTGCCCCACAGCGCCCCCTAACCAAGCTCTGGCCCAGTGCAAGTTGTCTAGGGAGCTGGCCTTTTCTGACCTGCCACACTAGGCAGTTGCCTCACCAAGCCCTTCTTCTGCCCCCAGTTGGCTCCAATCCATCAGGAGTTATCAGACACTTGCCATTTAAGGTTGCGTGGCTGCAGGTCCTGCAGTCACGTTTTTTTGCTCGGTCTTATCTGTGTCTGTCTGTCCTGTGTGTCTCGCCTCAGGCTCTGCTGCTTCTCCCTTATCACAACAGAAGTGCTTATCCTGCTAAAATAATTACCCATCCGAGGACAGTGGTTCTCACCACCAGCTGCTGTTTCTACATAGACATCAATTAGAGGCATCTTTTTGCTGGCGAGGTGTACTGATCTGGCCAGTGCCCTGAAAATTCCATTAAAATTCTTCCCGTGAGAGGTATTGCACTTTGGTAATCCAATGCAGTTATTACTAGAAAAAAAGAATAAAAATTGAGTGGAGAAGAGGAGGAAATATCATTTGCCAGTGCCACTGAAGGGTTAAAAGGGAGAAAGTTCTGGGCTACAAGCGGCAGTGTGAATAAATGGGGTCTTAATTTAAGGTTATGGATTTTTGAAAAGCCTAGCTTTTTGTCTTCACAAGTCTTTGCATTTGTATCAGTTAAAAAATAATTTGGACAGGAAATAAATGTTGGCGAAAACTCAAATTATTATGTGCATTTTAAATAAACCTGTGTTTTCTGCTGCAGACATAGCATATGAATAATAATATTAATAATGATCGTGATAATTTGTCAAATGATGATATTTTCTGTCAGACCTTCCAAACAGCTGGTTCCTGGCCTTGCTGTTTAATTTAGGTGACCTGTCCTTCATGGCACCAGCCCTCACCTCCCTCTTTGTGATGAAAAGGTAGAGAAGGCCAGGGTTCCAGCCCCAGCTCGGTGCTAATTAGCTGTGTGACCTTGACTAGATTACTTAACATCTCTGGCCTGCTGTCAAAGAATGAAGTGGTTTTAAGGGGAATCAGAAGAGATAAAACGAATGAGCAAGATCAAAAGCAATCTCTACCTGGGTACTTCCCCTTTCAAAGGAGAACAAGTGGTGGAAAAAGGAGCGAGTTGAAAGGCAACTTCAGTCAAACAGTGATTGGTTAAGGCACAGTTTGAAGTTAAAGAGTAATTTTTTACAAACATGTGCGATGGGCTTCTATTGAGTTGCTAAGGACACACACACACACACACACACACTCATGCACACGTACACAAAGGCATTCATTAGAGGAATGGTCAAATAAAAGGTGTGCTTTTCTGCTTTCCTGTAAAACACAGATGCTTACTCCTCTCAAACAATGACAACACTGTGAGAATATTACTATTTCTTAGTTTGTCTCGAAGTATCATAGGCCCTTATACTATGAGTATAAGGAAAATACATAGGTTGGACCATATAAGATTGCCATTTGAAGAGGACAAAAAGTACTGAATATCAGATATCGCATACACCTTGAACTCTTGTATAGCATGCTGTTGTTTGGAGTGTCCCCCAGTGGCCCTTGAGATAAAAGGCTTGATCACCAGCCTGTGATGTTATTGAGAAGTAGTAAACACTTTAGGAGGTGGGGCTAAGTTAGTTCCTGTGGATGTGACCTTGAAGGGCATAGTGGAACCTTAGTTTCTCTTTCTCCTCTCCTCTTTTCTTTTTACATAAGGTGAACAGCTATGTTTCATTGTATGCCCCTCCACCATAACGTGATGTTCCATCTTACCAAAAGCCTCAAAGCAATGAAGCCAAGTGATCATGGACTGAAACCCTTGAAATCATAAGCCAAAATGAACCCTTACATCTTATACATTGTTTCTCTCACTTATTTGTACGGAAAGCTAATATACAATGCATATAAATTCTATGCTTACTATACATATTTTACATACATCTTTTGATAGTAAGAATATACTTCAAAGAACATTTATTTTTGGTGGTTTGAATGAGAATATTCCCCTTGGGGTCATATGTTTGAATAT
The DNA here is from genome assembly GCA_028555095.1 of Dicrostonyx torquatus. Taxonomy (NCBI): domain Eukaryota; kingdom Metazoa; phylum Chordata; class Mammalia; order Rodentia; family Cricetidae; genus Dicrostonyx; species Dicrostonyx torquatus. The sequence continues at coordinate 3,659,635 of JAQHUG010000171.1, read as the reverse complement.
TTGATCCCTAGCTGGTGGTGATGTTTGGGTAGGTTTAGAAGGTGTGACCTTGCTGTAGGGTATGTCACTGGGGGTGGGCTTTGAAGTTTCAATGCCATGTGCTATTCTGAGTTCATTCTCTGCTTATTGCTTGAGGTTTAAGATAAGAGCTCCCAGCTTGCTGTCCCTGCTATCATGCTTGCCATGATTTCCTAACATGATGGACCCTCACCCACTTCTATTGGTTGCTTTTGTCATTGTAATCTATCACAACAATAGCAAAGCAACTAACACAGTGATTTCTCTGTGTTCTTATTCTTCCAACGAAGTTGATAAACCCTTCATATATCTGTGCTAAGTCTTAAAATAAAACAACAGATGACAACCTAAAATGCTTTGCAGTAATACTCCTAAACATGGACACAAATCCTGATTTGGTTCTACAAGAAAACAATGCAAAGTTAGCATATGGGGAGATCACTTAGAAGCATCTGTGGAACTATTGGCTCCCACCCAAGGGAAAGGTTGTCTTCCATACACTTGCCAAGAGGGATCAGAGCAGAAATAGGCTCTGTGAGCTCTCTCTTTCTAGTTTCACTTGGAGATATGAGATGGTAATATTCATCCTTAAGGAGAGAGTCTATTTTTCATTAAGAATTTATAAGTTAATTGGTGATTATTTTTGTCAGCAATTTAAAAATGCAAATACTAATACATTACCCAATAATGATTCCAAAGGCAGCTAATATGATAGGCTGTTCCATGGTATGTTCAAAAGAAGAAGGTAAGGCTGCTAGGGACAGGTAAGCTCCCAAAAATAAAGTAAGTGAATTGCACGTGAGTATTGAATTGATGATTCCAGATAAGAACAATCCAATTGACAATGGATTAAGTTTTTTCACTTCCTAATTTTCATTTCTATACTTTTGTCACTTTCTATATCTCTAAAAAACAGCCAGAATAACCAGACAATGTGTACCCTAAAATACTTTTCAATGATGGTAACTAGAAATTTTCATTGCAAAATATCAATAAATTGTGAAAAAGTGAAAAGCAAAGAGTGAAATCCACCTATAATGTCATCATTATAAAGGTATTGCAGAACACTCTTGCCCAGATGTTTATACACACACACACACACACACACACACAACTTTTAAAATGCTCAAAATTAGGTAGATTCATACTCCATTTGCAAATCCCCTTTTGTTTATTGGTAAGGACACATCATGGACTCTTTCATGTAAATAAATAAGCAGGTTGTTCATCTTTTGAAGGTGACTTTGTAGTATACCAGTGTGTGCTAAACCAATCAGCTACTGAGGACACACACTCAGGTGACTTCCACATTCACTACCAGAGACCTCACTTGGCATCTTGTTACACACAGCTTTGGAGTTTTGTTCAATTATTTCTTAGGACTCATTCCTACATACGGGACCCCTGTATCAAAGGACAAGGCTTTTCTGTACATTATCATCACCAAATAAATTGTTCCTCAAAATGGCTGCACCTGCATAAAGACCCATTACTGACTAATGCAAATGCTTATTTTTCTTCACTTGACCTGGTTATGGTCATTGTGTTTAATTGTGCCAGCCTGATCAATGAAAACATGTCTGTGGTGCCATTGCATTTGGGCATCTCTTTTATTACCAGTCATTTGTGAATCCTCGGTTGACACAATGTTAATCTGTATCTCTTCTCTTATGGATTGCTTACTTCTGTCTTTTGCTTGTTTTCTTTTATCCTCTTTGACTCTTCCTCACTTTATTATTGATTGTAAAAGCACTTTACATATTAAAGTATTCTTTAATAACTCAATACTCAATGGATGCCTATACAAAAATTGTTTTCTCACTTTTTCATTTGTTCTTTTATTGCTTTCTGGAATTTTTTTATGTCCTTGCTTTCCATTTTCTGTTTTAACCTTTTCCTTTGGATTCCAGTCTGTAAGACCACTTCAGAATGGCAGCGTATTTGTCTGCATTTTGCTGTTCCAGCCATACTGAGGTGCACTACACCGACAGATTTTTTTCCTCTCTGTATTATGTTTCTTGTTTCTTCCCATAGACTCTGGAGTGAAGACATAAAGGGCCTTGGAAACCAGAGCACAGGAAACATGACTATTAATAGTAGCACTTGACATTTCTATTTCCAGTGTGGGACAGTCACTAATTAACACCCTTCCCTAGTTTAGCTCCAGGGGTCACCACTTGCCATTCACTCCCCCTACAGGATGCTGAGGCACAGAAGTAGAAGGTTGCCTTCTACTGAGTAGAGTAGCAATCTCACTGCTGAGATTTAAACTCCGGCTGTTGATTCTTCATCTGTGCTCATTCCAAGATGGAAGCTGCCAATTTCCCCGCATGTAGTGAAGCTTTCAGAATGAATTTTCTGATTGGAAATCTCTCCACTGTGCCTACCCCTTCCCCAAGAAAGGGAAGTTGGTCCACCACATAGGGTATTTTATAGTCCCAGGCCCTCCCTCTTTGTCCTAGAGCACAGATGGGATTGGACCATTCTCACTTGACTGTTAAGTTTTCACAGTCAGAATGTCTATTGCAAGAATGAGGTACGGCAAGTAAAACAGAGGAAGTGGGAAGAAAATGCCTTGGCGATTTCAGTGCTGCAGAAGGTGACTCCATGACCACCTCAAATGATACTCATCCACAAGAAAAAGAATGATGAAGTTTCTTCTGTGCATCACACCCTGTGACTAGAAACACAGTAATGTTTTATGAATGTGATGGAGTCTGGCACAAACTGTGGTGAGGACCGAACAAAGAGGTGCTTTCATCCTGGAGCTTGGATCTAAGATGAAACAGCTCCCAAATATCGGGAAATGGTGCGGTAGCTGTGATGGCATGAGATTTCGCATCAGAAAAGATAAGGGGTGACAAAGAGGCTTTTTCTAGCTGAAGATCAAGACTGCCCCCCAATTCGTTTCATACCAATTAATATTTAAGTCCTAAAATGCAATAAACTTAATTTAATCATCTAAAATTGTATTTAAAATGCAAGCTATTTTTTACTATTAAATTTAGAAGATAGAAATCATTTGGTCAAATTGTCAAAAACTGGTTATTATTTCAAGTTCATGTGATTATCTCTCCAAGCCATTAGCAGTTTTCTCACTGATCCCGCTCACAAAATGATGCTTCTGAAGACTCTAAGCCAGAGCATTCAGGGAAGGAGACAGAGTCTGTAGTGTCAAATGCTGCCAAAGTGTAAAGTCAATGAGGTCTGGTGAGTGTCTTTTGAATGGAGCAACAAATGGATATCTGCAAAGAGAGATTTCAAAAGAGTGGATGAGAAGCCAGCCTACATCCCAAGTGTGCTCAGGAGCTCTGAGCATTTGGAAAGACTAACAACTATAGAAACCTAAAGCACTGCTTTCTCCTGCTAAACAGAATCCTTGTTTGTGCAAAACAGCAAGAATTATGTTATGACATAAACTAGGAACACATAATAATGGGACAAAGTCTATGTAATTTAACAGACTATATGTCAGACTCTCCAGAGACCTGGGGAGTTGGATGGTGTCAGGGCATCATACACCCTGTGACTTTGCACAGTCATCTCCCCCGACCCTCAGTTCCCTTTCTGACAAATGAAGAAGCTATGCACTATCTTGTTTCTATGTTTGTTTGCAACTTTGACATCCTATGTTCTTATTTTTTAAATAACCATGATAAATATTGCTGCTCCTGAAAGTGAACCAACTCATTTGGAATTGGTGTTAGGTTTCTAGTTTTGCTGTGACATAATGTTTAGCATAAGCAACTTAAGGGGAGAAGTATTTCCTTTGCTCAGGGTTTCAAAGGGTTTCATCCAATACTGGGGAGAGCATAGTGAAGCAGAGATACTGAACTCATTGTAGTTAAGAAGTAAGCTGAGAGACTTGAGGGGACCTGGGACAGTCTTTATGTACATGGCCCAAGAAATCTACTTTCTCTAGTTAGACACAACCACCACTTCATTGTTTCTAGAACTTCTCGAAAGACTACCAATAGCTGAGGACCAACCCTTTCGTACGTGAGACTTCAGAGGGGGTACTTCATGCCGAAATTATGTTAATGAGTTCTGTTTACTCTGGCTGCACATCTTTGGAGGCCCACATATTGCCCATGGACAGATATGAACAAAAGCCATTTTGTTAGAAGTAGTAAAGAAACCTTCCTCTTCTCTGCAAGGCATTTACAAACCAGAAGCACTGGAAAGAAAACACAGAGATGAAAGCCTACTTGGATGGCACCATTAGAGATGCTGAGAATTCTGCTCCAGAAACTGGAAAGGTGGCCCAGTGATCTACCCTGATTTCTAACACTCTATGAAACTGACTTTCTGGAGAATCATGTTTCTGTGACCCCAGAGGAAAATGTCACTAGAAGTCATTGGTCTCATGACCTTCTGCCAGAAGCCAAGTGAACTACGGATAGGTGCTTCAGTCCTCTAGATTCAGAGATGGCCAAGTTCAAGGCCAAATTTTGTTTTAAAATCTCATCAATTAAGACTTATTTCTCCTGCCAAAATCTAGTGATCATGTCTGGGGTGGGGGCAGAGCTCAGAATGAGGTTCTGTGATCACTCCTCGCTAGAAGCAGAGGGCGGTGGGGATCGGCAGCACAGTTCCGCTTGTAACTTGCTCACAAGCTCACAAGCAGGGAACAGCCTGAAGTGGAGTGACTCATCCTTTCCTGCTCAAATCCCTCAAAGTATCAGAAATGCAGGCTGGAGTTAGATTTTCCTCCTTTTCCCTTCCTAAAGCTAAGAAACTGACCTGTCGATTCATCTTCGCCGTCTGCTGCATCAAAGCAGCCAGGCTCACTGAATCATGAAATGTGGCTGCTGGCCTTACTCCTAGCCTTCTGGACTTTGCCAGGAGTCTCCCTTGCCCTTCTTTTTAGGCAGAATTAGCAGAGTTACTGTGTGGGTACACACACACACACACACACACACACACACACACACACACACACACACGCCTCACGTGCACACACCCAAGCTTTGCTTTATTCAAACAGAGCAGAAGAAAGCTACTCAGTGGGCCCAGGTAAACAATGAATTGCTTCGTGCTGTCTGCCAAGCAGTTTCCTGATAATAGGTAGGGCTGAAAGCTGGAGCTGTGTTTTTGTGGGTATCCTCGCAGCTTCCCATCACCCTCTGCCTATTAAGGAAACTGGAACAAGCCATTTGGGTGGCTGTGACCAGATCTGGCTGAAGAAGTGCCCAGCTGTTGCTCTTTCCTCTCTCCAGTTTTCAGTCCCCATCATGGGGACTCATTATGGCTGTGATCGTTGCTGATGACATTAATGCACTGTGCTGCTTCTCTGTCGCACGTGCCATCTGCTCCCATCAGCCCTGTGGGGTAAGTGGTAGGTAATTGTTTCCCATCGGTAGTCCATTTTCTCAGATAAAGAATGCACGATTCAAAAATAAACATCTACTCTGAGGCATTGTGACAAGGCCAGTGTGGATCTGGGGGCAGCCACCCCATCTACTGCCAGTAGTAGGTGAGGCTGCCTTCCCTGTAATTCAAGTCGAAGGGCAATTTGATTCATTAACAGTGACTCTGGGGGAGGAGGAGGTTCAGGGAGAGAGCAGAGACAGAAAAAAAATCCTGAGATTCTTATAAAGCAGCAGGGTCAATGCAAAAGAGAAGGGAAAGCAGGAAAGAGAAATTGGTGATTCATCAGCTGCCCTGGTGAGTGGTTGGAAATGAGAGATAAGAGCCTGCTCCCCAGCTCAGCTTCCTCTTTAGCCAGGGCCACGCTGACTCACCAAGGACTGCAGGTTCCAGACCATAATTGAATTGAAAATCGGGTCTATGGGTAAGTGTGGCAAGGCTCTGAAGGTGGCCAAGCAGAGTGAACAGGGTGAAAGCCCCTCCCACAGAAATTTGAATGGGGTCCAAACATCATGTCCCCAGACTCCCAGGATGACTGAGCAGGCGCTTTTTTTTTTTTATTAAAGGAAATTGCCTCCTGTGGTTCACTTTTAACCTGTTTTCCTTAAGCACTGCCATGGCATCCTCAGGTTGACCTTCACCTCCCCTCAGAGCTCATCTCCACACCCATCAGTCATTTCTTAAATAAATATTTATTGAAGTCCTGCCGGATACCCGGCGCCAGGCTCCTTGGGAGGTTGCTATGGGCCTCCGGTGCTGACCAGGCCCCTATCTGCCATTTGCTGGTGGAATACTGGACAAAGCTGTCACAGCTCTCCAATTTTACTCCCTCATCTTTGTGGCGGGCTTACTTCACGGGTCTCTTAAGATACTGAGAGGGTTAAAATGAAAGAAAGTGTGTGAGCTCAGGCCAGAGGAAATGGGTTCAAAGTGCTGGTATCTCATTGCTAAGCTTCTTTAGACCTTTCATGCTTGAGGCTAAGCCCACTTGCTCCTTCAACAGCCCTGACCCTACTATTTCCCTACCGCCTTCGGCCCGAATTTCACAGCCCTGCACACTGTCAGTCCAACAGATTGTCCCCACTTGCTGGCCAGCCAGTCCCTCCTCGGACAGGGTAGAGCAGATCTCGCCTCCTAGAAAGCTCTCTGTTGCCCTTCCGCCAATGCAGCATGATTACGGTTCTGAGGAGGAGATTCCCTCACACCACACTTGCTTCAATCGCAGCCAGGCCTACTAATTGATTCATGTTATTTTATTTTCTGTACTGGTGGTTAGGGCCTCCAGCAATTTCATGCAAATTTATGAACCTTATGCAAATGAGGGCATCCCTAGACTAATTGCACACAAAATGGAAGCATTTGCAGGCACCTCCCCCAATCTACTGTGCTCTGGCTCCTTCTCAATCCTTACAGGAGTCTCAAACTCTGCTGTTCTCACACAGTTCCCAGATCAGCAGCCTTCTCGCCCCCTTGCTTCCTCATCCTCCACACATTTCTTAGTGGTCATTTTGCAATGTCTGATGGACAACGCCAGCCTCATTTGCAAGAGATGGGTCTGCTTGGTATCCCAGGAAACCACAGAAAGCCGTGGGGAACACTCCACCCAGTCTATTTTCATTTGAAATCGTTGGGCTCCCACTCAACTTCCTCCTTAAGTCGTCCTTGGAGTAGAGAGACCAACCCAGGACAGCCTGAGAGCTGCCTGAAGCACTCACACTCACATAATTCCTTTTGGAAGGGCCAGCGCTGTATGTGGTCCTTCTGCCTCCAGGAGAGCCAGTCCACATACAAGCCTATTCTTGCTCTCAACTGAGTCCATCGATTCTGCCTTAGATGGGGTTCCCTAGAAACAGAGTCCTAGCAAGAAACTGAATCGACAATACTAAGGTGCGCAGGTGCCAGCTACACAGCTGCCTTTCTTCAGGCAGGGAATGTGGGTTTGTTGGTTCTGGTTTTTTCTTTTTTTTTTAAATCACTCCCCCGCACCCTTTACTGCTAGGAGTTCAAAGGGCAGGGGCAGTAATTTATCAAATGTTTAGGGGCAAGAGGGCTCCCATCTCATCCCCGGCAAGTGTGGACCAGTGTTCAGTGGCTGATGGATAGGACACCAGCTGCATCTCCCACAGGCGAATATTTTTGTTTGCTTCACTTAATTTACCTTTTGCATCGCTGTAAAGCATGAATTTACATTATCCCCATTTGAGAAACATGGCACCTACTGCTAAGCACAGATTGCCACCGGCTAGCGAGCATCCTAGACAGAACAGACAAGAATAAGTTTCAGATCCGGACTTCCAGGCTCTCTCACAGACCTGGCCAGACCCTCAGCAGGCCTTTAACTTTTGTCTCTGGTTACTCCCAAATGTCGGGGTACAGTGTATGCTTTAGAAGTCTCTCATGCACCTGGTTTTCTCTTCAAGTTCACTTTCCTATGTTCCCTGTCTTATGGTTTGTCTTTTCCTTTCTTTTTTCTTTTTTCTCAAAATTCTTTGTGGAATTGAGAGGAGGAAGTGGCCTTGGAGTCACAGGGAACATGAAATTGTCTCCTTCCTGTCTTCCTCTTATACCCTTCCTTCCCTGCCAAGCCCTTTTCCCGCCTTCATTTTCCTTCCACTGTCTCCCCTTCCTCCCACTCCCCTTCAGCTTCATCTTCCCCCTCCCTTTCCTTACTTTCCTGTCTCTCTTCATCATCCTCCATCTTCCTATTCTCTCTTCTTTCTCATCCTCTTCATCTTCTCCTCCTCCCACTCTCTGGTCACCTTTGACCCTGCCCCCAGAAAAACCAGCAGTCCTGGGCAGATTAGCAACAGGAAAGTTGCTGCAGTGCGCTCTTCAGAGCCTGGAGAAAATGGTTTGTCACCTCAAGGAGCTGGCTGGCAGTTCCAGACAATGATCCATATTCCTCACTGCCAGCTAAGTAACCCAGAGTCTGTGTGAGGCAGGAGGTCAGGATTCACCTCAGACTGGCAGTCTCGGGGCAGGTGAGGACAGGGAGCCTGATGGGAGATGAGAGAGGCTGGAATGGGAGGTGAGTCATTTTGTCTTGATTCTTTGGAACAGCCACATGGCCACCAGAGTCACAGAATGGTTACGGATGAAGGACCTGTGTTCACTCATAGGACATAAACCTTGATGCCTAGAGCTCACGCAGCTAACTGGTCCTTGCACAGCTATGTCTAGGAATCTGACCACTTAGGTTCTCTTTATGCCACCAATCCAAGGGTCCTCTTTGGTCTTCCCACAACCCACTTTCCTCTGTTCTTTGATAACCTTTTCCATTCTTCTGAATTTCATTCCCTGGTTCCCTGATTGAAACTGAACAAGCTCAAAGTTGGCCTTTATCTCTAACAAGAGATTACATCTCTGTGGTTCTTAAAGATTAAGGATCACTTTCCTGTGAATTAGCAGATGCTATCTGTAGGTCGACCCACTATGGGAGTCAAAGGAGCCATTAGCCCCTTTTTACAGGTGGGAGAAACAAGGCTGTGAGAGTTCAGGGCTCTGTGTGCTCCTTCTAGCAAAAGATCTCTGAGACTGCTCTGAAATGAGGTGCATGCGCAGGAGAAAACTCAAATGGGGGAGGTGGGCTCACTTTTAAGAGATGCGAAACAGGTATGGAGATGTTAGGTCCCAAGGTAAATCCAGAAGATGCCCCCATTCACACCCCGACAGAAACCCACAGTGCTCTCACATATGATCTGAGCATATCTTCGAGAAACACACACACACACACACAAACTTTTGCTTTTTTCATGTAAACACGACCAAGGAAGTCTAGGGGAGAGTGATTACGGGAGAGTGAGGCCAAGGAAGTAGAGTTAGCTTGCTCAGTCATCCTGCTAAAACTGATATTTTCGAGTTTGGCAAAAATGATCAAAGCATTGTAATGGCTGACTCGGGGCTAGAAAGCTAGTCTCCCCAACCTTTGCTGGAGCCAGTAGCACCTCATGAGCCTTTTCTTCTGGTGCCGGCAGGTGGAGGAGATACTTGCTAGGCACCCAGGGATGAGTGACTGTCTCACTTTCAACAGTAGCTCCACAGAGTGGGGAGAGAAAGAGAATAAGGATCTGCGGGAGTGGGGTGTGACTTAGCTGTGCAGGGTGCACAGCACCTTCTCAGGCTCTCCTAGGCTTCACTAAACAACCCCAAGGCATAGGCTTGGCAACAGTTTTATCCCCATTTGTCAGATGAGAAAGCCAAGTGTTAGGAAAGGTTTGTGGCCCACTTAAGGAGTATGTAGCTAGTAAGAAAAGAAGTGAAGACTCCAGCTGGGTCACTTAGCTCTCGCCACAGGCTTTTGCTTGTGCTCTGTGCTGAAATGGGGGTGTATGGAGACAGGCTTTGAGTGCTTGCTGTTGCTGCTTAGGACTAGGGAGGAAGTGCAGAAAGGCAGGTGGGAAAGGTCCAAAGGGAAGGGGAGGAGAAAAGGAGAGGCAAGTGATGACCTGAGAAAAAACATATGTGTGTGTCTGTGTGTGTCTGTGTCTGTGTGGAGGGGAGGAAGTTGAGCTAGGGACTGGGATCTGCTGGTGAAGCAAGCAGAAGGAAGGTGTGCCGCTAGGGAGAGAGAGTTAGAGTTCCTGGGACTGGTTACTCAGGCTGGACAGGACCCCCATGAGACTGCTGTTGAGTGCCATTTTCCTCACCCTTCTGAGTATTTTCCCCATGCAGGGCAAGAATGCAATTGCAGTCATTAAAAAATGGCGTTGAGCAGTGTTTTCTCATTTTTCCCAGGAGGAAATCAAGGCTCGGTGAAATGTCACACAGCTGGCATTTTGCAGAGTCCAGATTCAAAGGCAGGAACTCTGTCTTCAGGATCTGAGTCCTTTACTTTAATACCACACAGACAGTGACCTCTCCCTGCTAAGAGTTTTGCTCTGCTTGATGCCCCTAGAGGCTCCTGGAATCCGGGAGAAGATGCCACTTTCTCAAGAGTAGCTATGGAGACAGCCCTATACATACAAATCTGGCATTTCCTACATCTGTCCTGCATGAGTGAGCCATGCACCTTCCAGTTCCCGTGTCTCTGGTCTTGCCTGGTGGGTCTGATCAAACTGGTAGAAACATGTTTAGCCATGAACAAGGAGGAATGTGTGCATTTAGTCTCTTTCTGTCATTCGCCTTTGGGAACAGCATCTCAGGCCACACGCTCACCACTCTTTCACCTTTATCCACCAACTTGACCAATCCCTGTGGTGACAGCATAACCTATAACCACTATCGCTCTTGGCTTTCAAGCAAAGGTCATGTCCTTCACAGTCTCTTGTGAACAGAGCCAAGACTGACACCTTCCTGCATTCCATCACGTTTAGACAGCAAGGACAACAGCAGTTATTTGTTGGGAGATATTGGGATAGTTCCACCTTTCCTCACTTCTAACTCAGTTTGCAGGAGCAAAAGCAAAATCTAAGAGCTGAGGACGTGGTTAAAATACACAAGTCAATGCATTCTCTTTCAAGTTTGTATGAGAGTGTTCCTGTGTGTGAGACAGCATAATATTCTGGGGAGTATGCTCATATGAGAGTGCATGGGAGCGAGCATTCACATGTGTGTGTTCATAGGAGAGAGCATCCACATGTGCGTGTTCATAGGAGAGAGCATCCACATGTGAGTGTGCTTGGGAGAGAGCATCCACATGTGCGTGTTCATAGGAGAGAGCATCCACATGTGC